>OX104113.1:80359758-80862826 GCA_944474755.1 Limnoperna fortunei
GCATAAACCGATTGCTAAGAACTTTATAAAATTTTCAGAATTTAAAATTAAAAAAAAAACAATTAGAAGAATTAAGAGTCTTATTTTGCAAAACAATTGATGAGATTATTAACTTCTACAATTATTTTCAACAATATAAACTGTTGATGACCTTTATCAAACAATCAATCTATTTTCTCTATAAAGCATGACCAATACACGTTTATTGACGTTCTTTTATTGGTTTTAGATCAAGTTGAAATCCAATTATCATCATAACAAATGCTTATCTATGTTTCATTTAAATTGTTGTCAGCAACGAATAAAACAGCGAAATTTATTGCGTCACGTTTAAGAAATTAAGGTCCGTAACACCGTTTGTGAGCGCTAAAACACTTCAGACATTTAAATAATGTGTCATAACTGCTAAAATACATTGTTTGTTTGTTTGTTTGATGGTGTTTAACGCCACTTTCAGCAATTTTTCAGCTATATCATGGCGTCCAGTTTTTATTGGGGGAGGAAGCCGGAGTACCCGGAGAGAACCCCCGACCTGCAGTAGGAAAACTGGCAATCCTTGTCAATTAAGATTGGAGTCGAGTACACCCTGCCTGCAGTGAGAATCGAACCCGCAATCTCAGTGTTGCCAGACCACGTGATCAATAGTAGACGAACTACCTTCACCACTCGGCCACCGAGGCCCCCCTAAAATACATTGAAAAGCACTTCAGAACATCATTAATATATTACTTATATTTAGCACCTAAAGGCAAAATAATTTAAAATGAAGTGCCTTTATTGTACGTAACATATAATGTACGTAATGTTAATGTATGTAACGGTAATTTACGTTACATTACATGTGATGTTATATATTATTTTCCATTACACTATTTATTGTATATGAGTTTGAGCCAATAAAATTATTTATATTTGTATTTGTATTTTAATAATCTCTCATATTACAATACAAAATGGGTTCCTGTTTTAATCCTCCATTTACTTTAATTGAGTTTCCCCGATATGGTTCAACCATATCATACATTACATCACTTCCTGTAGCCATTTTAATAACAACAAAAGTTTAAGCGGTTTTTTTTAAATATCCATAGTTATTCCAACGTAAGATTTAACACAAGGATACTTTATGTTGTTCTGTCCTGTTATGGTCGTTTTATTATAATTTTTGGATGTTGTGTTTTAAATCTATTATTATCTATGTTTTTGGAACATTTTGAAAATAGCATGAGCTACAGGAAATAGACTTGAACCTAAATTAAATAAATGAAACAAAGTATTGCATAATTCCTTTCTGTTACTTTCCTTTATTTTGCTTGTTAAAAGGTAACAGAAGAGATAAAATAGTAACATGAATGAACATCTTACCTATAATTTTAAATTTTATTTATTTCTGTCTAAAACTGCAAAGAAAAATTGTTTTCTTTTAAAAAAACCATAACACACCATAACAAATACTGGAGTAAAAATTCATTTATGTGCTTTCATTCTTTCACTGGTCACTAAATTATTTTATTTCATATCAGTAAAATTATGTTTGTTTCAACTGGATAAAACAAGGTCAGCTGGTATTTATTAATCTGCAGTAATTTGACGTGAGGGCCTTATCACGCCGTGATAACGCCCACGGGCGTGCGTTATCACGTCATGGTAATGCCCTTTCCAGTCACAAGCAACATAGGACTGTTTGTTTTTAATTTAATGAGGAAAAAATGTCATAAAGTTTAGAAAACTAACTGTGTATTGCCTAAAAATGCCAAACAATGATGTATCATGAAGCCAAACATTCAAATCATACAGCAAGCAGTTACACATACATAATACAGTCATAAACACATGGTTTCTTAATTCTTCAATAAAATAATTTGCTTATATAGCTGGCATTGTCATGATACTTGACAGCACTCGGGACGGGGGTATTGCCTTTAGCAATGATAATGCCCTCGCCTTTGGCTCGGGCATTATCCATGTTTCAGGCAATACCACGCTCCCTTGTGCAGTCAAGATATCATGACAATGCCCTCTATATAAGCAACTATTGTATAATTAGCTTGGTAACAGTAAAGAATCAACGGGTAACAGTAAAGAATCAACGGGTAACAGAAAGGATGGAAGAGTATAATCTATGGATGTAATTGTTTAAGGCTGTCTGGCAAAACGTTCGTTTCTGAATTGGAAATCATTCAATTCTAATTATTACAAAAAGAATTACTATAATGCAACTTAAGGTAGAGATATAAAGAAAAAAATGTTTAGTAACAGTAAAGAAATTATAAGTAACAACATAAAGAATTTGTATTCATGGTAACTAACAGAAAGGGAGGAGGAAATGAAAATACAAGTTGAAGTTGGTAAAACAGATAGAAATTGATGTAGAATTGGAGACAAACAACAGGTTAAGTTTGAACGAAAGTTGGAGAAATTTTCTTGTCAAATATGACGATAAGGATTATCCGAGAAAATCATTAAATTAAATACTTTACTTCATGAACTCTATGTTAAGTGCATGCAACCAGTAAACACCACAAATTGTTTATGTGGCCGAAAAAAAGATTGTTGTTGGTATCCGCTGCAAATAAAGTGTTGTGATGAAATTATCGGCAGCAAATTCAGTTCATGGGGGAAACCAGTACAGAGTGGATTTACCCAAGTGACAATATGTTGTTGAACGTGATGTTCATTTTGTGTTACAATTAGCAGTTTATTTTAAAACTTTTTAATGTGAAAAAAAACAATGTTTTGAAATTAATATTGAATCCTGTTACCAACTTCTTTACTGTTACAGAACTTTCCTTCATGTCACCGTTTATATTTTGCTTTAAAGAATAAACAATTATGCAATAAAAAAGGTGTGATTTATCAAGTTTAAATTGTCCAATTTAGATTAAACTACTTCAGTTTTTTCTTAAATTTACCAAAAAATTTTCTGCAACAATTAAAATACAGTTTTGTCGAATGTATAAAATATATCATTTTTATGTTCAAATTTTCTTAACTTGGAGCGTTTGTTTTCAAAAATTTTAATTTTTATGATAAATGATACTGCTAGTAGAAATAGAAAATATCAAATTTTGCCAACTTGCAATCTTTTTCCACGTAAGAAACTTTAAAAAATGCAACCCCATGATAACAGGAAATAATCTAGTGTGTTGTTTGATGTTTTTTTTGTTATTATGGTTAGCGTTTACACTATGATAGTAATTCTGACTTTCTTTATGTTTGTTATTTGCTCTCAGTTAATAAAATTGTTGTTCTAAAGACACTTATTTTTGTGTTTTTCATGAAATGAAAAGTGGACAATTTCTGATATTGACTCATACATAGATCGATAACTAAATTTCCGTTTTGCACATTGTATTGCGGATTATATTAATAAATGTGCACACAGATCAACCTACTTATATTATTTGGTGAAAAAGTAGTATGACACAATGAAAAAAAGATCTCTTTTAACGAGTTCGAAACGATCAGGGACAGTCTATACTAACTGATGAAAACGCATTTTAAGTTTTTCAAAATTTTTAGGTTTTAACAGGAACATACTAGTCCCATGGTTTTAAATTTAATGTAGGGAATAAAATATACTAAAAGACGATTAAGCATAGATTTGACAATCAATATACTCAGGTCTGTAATATCTTATTTTTATTTTTTGTCTAACTATGATCTTTTTAAATAAACGGAAAATGCAGATGTCGAACATTTTTGATAAAATGATCTTTTTTGACACCTTTTTTTTTAAATCGACAAGAATATTCATTTAGCTATTGTATCTTTAACGTCCTACTGCATTAACAATATTACTAATTGTGCTCCTCTTATCACCGACCTATTTGTGTACTGTTATGCGTCTGAATTCTTAGGAAGCCGCATGAAGAAAAAAAGAAACGACACTGGCCCAGGCCTTTAATTTCACATTCCGCTAATTATATTTTGTTAAATTTGGTGACTATTTGCATTCTATCTCCCTAGCAAGCTTGAAAAAAGACACCACCAATACAATTTGTACTTGGACCTACTTCTATAGAAATAGACTCGGGAAAACTACAAACTAGACTACAACGAACGTGATGAAATCAACTTTCCTATTGTCAGCTTCCCGTTCATCGTTCATCACTTCGGAAGTTTTATGGTCGTCACCATGACCTAATTGATCGCTAAGTGAAAACTATCAAACATTTTCGCTGGGTCCTAGGAAAATCTTTCATGTTTCTGGATTTGACGTTTTCCTAGACATAAAAACGGGTAAATCGGTGGGTGTCTAATTTGAGACAGGCACTTCTTACCCGTCCGGATCTCTTGAGTGCACCAATGGTTTTTATTGGGTTTGGGTTACTCACTTCCTGTTTTTGTAATTGTTCCTTGACTTTCGGCTCTTGTTGTTCGGTGGGTATAATTTGTTAGATCTTTTTCATCGTGTCATACTACTACTATTCACCAAAATGATACAAGTCGGTTGATCGGTGTAACAACTGAAATTTTGTTATCCCTTGTGAACACGGGAAATTTTGTCGCTGAAAATCAATCAATCAACAAATCAATCTGTTGTTTTGTCTATATATATAATAATGTTCAAGTCAGCATATTTCCCTCGGTGGAAACCACTGATATCTTGTGTGGGCATGACTTAAACATGTTAATGAATACAAAATACCTCAAATTAAGCTATCAGAAAAAGGCCAGGATGACCTTTTTCGGGACGCCGAGATTGGGCATTATTTTGAACGGGAATTCCAGATTTGGTTAAAATTTGACTGGGAATTCGGAATTAAAACGGAAGCGAGATCCGGGAAAGAGCATATTTTTTCGCTGGGAATTCGGGATAAAAATATACCGAGATTAATTTTTTCATTGTTTAAATAAACATTTTTTTTATTGATTAATATTCTGAATTTCTCTGGAATTCGGGACAATGTCATTTTATGACCTGGAATTCGGGATTTTCTAATTTTTTCTAATCGGGAATTTTGGATGATGACCCCTCCTCCCCTCCCTGATTAGTAAATGAACAGTGCAGCACTGCTCTTTCTGTAGTTGATTTTCTAGTTATTTTATTTCAGGATATTATTGAATCAAACAATGATATATTTACTGACACACTAGTAGTATTTGATAGCAATAATAATAACAATACACATTTTAACGGTCTTGACTCTTGAAGGTTAATAAGTCAAGTCTTGTTCGCGGACTCTATAATCAGCCACGTGTTTGATCTACATGTATTATTGTTGCTAACTGGGTTTTAAGAATTTTAACCCAAGTACAGCTAAAATACTGCTTGCTGGAGGTCAACCATATAGTTAATTAATTACACAATAGTACACTCGGACTGTCCAAGAAGGCGACGTATACAAGTTTTCCTGGTCCATGCCATGGCCCGCGGGCTGTTCGAATTTCGTGGCATTGTTATCGGTTTCATTGACTATAGTAATTATTGCAATTTAGAAAATTAAGAACAGTTTCATTATCATCGGTGCGCTTTTACTTTAGCGGTCCGATTTTACTTATATTAATCTCATTGCTATTGCTAGCAGTTATAACCAGAAAATCTGTCTACTTGCCTTGCATGTTAAATCTAAAAAAAACACAAATCCAGAACTTCAATATGGATAAAACTAGATAAGTAATACTTTGGCTTTAAGTGAGATCTGCTTGGTATATAACTCATCATATACCAGAGAACTCAACCATTATATTCTTAATTGAATAGAAACAGAAGTAAGCGAAATTACGAAACATGGATACATCATTCTCTGTGGAGATTTCAATGCTCGCGTCTCCAGAGAGAATGATTTTATTGTAGAAGACGACTTTTCACATCATTTACACTCTGTTCATAAGCAAATCGACTCCCATCACAGTATAAAAGACCAGACCATAGATACAAGAGGCAGGGAGTTTTTAGATTTTTGCATAGCGAACCAGCTCAGAATATTGATTGGTAGAGTCCTCGGGGATTTGAGTGGTAAATGCACATGTTTTACGCCCAGTGGCACAAGTACAGTTGATTACACAATTATTGAACAAGAATATCCCATACTCCGCGTTCGATGGAGGTTGTTTTGGAGAATAAAAAAATAATGAAGCCATTGTAAATTATAGCAGTTTGATGTATTCTAAAAATTTTGCTGTTACTGCAGAAACCTATAGTCATACTAGTCTCAGGTTAATGATACACAACAATCGTTCATTACAAAACAGAGTTATCTAACCTAATTATTACAGTAATAGTTGCATGTGGAATTTTTGTGCAATTCGCCTGGTTTGACTGCATATATTTGCAGACAATAACCTTTTTAATTAACTTTTTAATAAAAAATTTCCTTTTTCCAAGTTTTTCAGACTCACTACAAACGTATGAAACACAAACAGTGGTATCACGCTGAAATAATTAGTGCGCTGAAGAGACAAAATATACGACCCTATTATAGGGTTACTTAAATTAAATTAAATGCAGAGCTTTCTCTCAAGTTAGAATAAACTTAGACACTTTAATTGATTAATAATTTAAAAACCTTATACAAATGTCACATAAAATCTCCTGAAATAGCAATATTTTGTAAGTTGATTGATAAGTTTTATTAAGTTGACAATTTAAAGATTAAAGTTGGAATTTTCCAGATTAAAGTTGATAATTCCAAGAATAAAGTTGGAATTTCCAATATTAAAGTCGATAATTCCAAGATTAAAGTTGGAATTTCCAAGATAAAAGTCGATAATTCCAAGATTATAGTTGGAATTTCCAAGATTAAAGTCGACAAATTAAAAATTAGAAATAAATTAATGCGGCACTAATACGCTTCAGTAGAATTCAGATTTTTTATTCATCTACAAATGCATTATAAGTTCACTGACAAAAATTAACTCCTCGAAAACACCTTAGCCCAGCATATGTTAAGAGAGTCTTAAGAGTTAAAATACAGTTGGCTATCATTGTGCACACAATTTTAATGGCTTTAAATTAATCCAATAAAAATTCATATTTAATAAGTTCAATTTTTCTTGAAAAATAGGGGTTTGCAAATTGGGTATTTCATGGTATAAGAGGTCCCAAATGGCTGCCACGGTTACCGTACAAGCGTTATTTTTGAGATTCAATGGTCAATATCAACATATATATATATATAGTGCAGGCGAATTGGTGCCACAGTGTCACAACGGTGTGAGTTCGAATCCCGCTGAGGGAAAGCAAAAATTTGACAGTGTTAAAAATCTAATTCAAACAGTGTTGGGCTTAATTTGTAGACGTATATATAAATATTTGATATTAACCCTGTATTTCTGATGTTTCAGAAATCCGCTGGATAGATATATTATATGGTTGTCACAATACTTAGACGTTTGTATATAATTTACTTACTGTGACTGCATGACAAGTAACTTTGTCATCCTATATAATATATACAAAAATGCTGAATTAGATTACTGTCAGATTAATACGTATTGGTTACGAAAATTCCATCGTCACACGCTAGTACACATGTACTATGTCTATGTCTAAGATTCACCCCGGTTAATGAAGCTATATTTTTATATAGCGGATTTGGCCGAGGGGTCTAGACCGCTGGACATAGTGCAGGCGAATTGGTGCCACAGTGTCACAACGGTGTGAGTTCGAATCCCGCTGAGGGAAAGCAAAAATTTGACAGTGTTAAAAATCTAATTCAAACAGTGTTGGGCTTAATTTGTAGACGTATATATATATATAAATTAATTTCAGCAAAATCTCAATCTATTTAAATTAAATCTTTCATTAGCTCTCCTTTTTGTTATTGTCGCTGTGGAGATCTAACAACATCCCATATAGGGTCACCTCAGGATGAACTTCCGTATTGGCCAATCAAAAACTGTCTTCACCAATCGTTAATGTTGGGGAATCCTCTGTCATTGTTCTGAATCTCTCTGGCATTATTGTATCTTTTTCATAACTTAACCCCGAGATAAGATATAAGCTTACGTTTGATTGGTTAATTTTTGGGGAAATACCCACAATTTTCATTGGATTATATTTATATCAAAAGTTCAATCTGAGATGACCTGTAATGGGCTGTTGTCAGATTTTTAAAGCGACAATAACAAAAGCTGGAGCTAGTGAAAGATTTAATTTTAATTAGATTGGCAAATCTGGGACGTGTCGTGCCACACTTATAATAGAATCACCTTGGTCCTTAGGGAAAATTAGTATTAAGAAGTATGACATCATCAAGAAACTTTAAATAGATATACATCAGGATATGAGCATACAAAAATCATCATAAAATTAAACCCATGGCATCTATTTTATGGTTCATTAATTGAAGAAATAAGAACATGCTGTGAGATGGGCATCATGTCTTTTGGACTTATTCTTGTTTATTTAATAATTTGTATGCTCCATTTACGAAAGTAGGGTGCACATAGTTTTAGGGTCTGTTTGTCTGTCCCAAATTAGGTTAACCTACAGGTTGAAGTTACTTTACCATGAAGGATTTGTGGTATCATAATGAAACTTTATACACACATATACATCAGAATATTAACAAACAAAAATTATTGTAAAATTGCACTTTCCCCCTGAACTTCATGTTTGATTCATCACAGAAAAAAGAGTTGTTATACTTAGGTTTACTTATAGGTTTAAGTTACTTTTCTATGAAAGAATTATGATATCTTTATGAAACTATACATCCATATACATCAGGATGTGAACATTAAAAAATCATCATACAATTATACTCAGGGCATCAAATTTTTGGTTTGTTGATTGCAGTAAAAAAGGTTACTGGACAGGGCATTATGTCTTTCAAACTTATTCTTGTTACTTATGTCTCCCCTTCACGGAAGGGAGACATATTGTTTTACCACGAGTTCGTCGTCTTATTCTTATTGTGTCGCCCCAAAACGTAGTTTGGGCGACTTATCGTTTTTGCACCGTTTCTTTTCCGTACTTATCCGGCGCATTTTGAAAAAAAAACGCTTTGACCAATCAAGATACAACTTTCTGAGGTGGTAGGCGGTCATTTAGAGATGTGCAATCCACTTTTGAAATTTTCAAGATTGCCGCAATTTGTCATTACACTCCTCTTCCCTCTCCACCCCCAAAAAATTGAACCTTGTCCGCTTTTAATGAAATTTTATTTCTAGGCATATTTTGAGGTACTGATTAGAATGGAATACTATCCAGTGCGATTTCGGGCGACTTCTGTGTTGGCATCCCAAGAGAATTATACCTAGTTCTTCTTCTTTATTCTTAACATTCTTCTCAGAGAAACCTTGTCTGGGCCATAATTTTTTTGTCTTTTGTAATAGGCCTTAGATATTTAGTATGCAGGTAGGTCACTACAAGACGATGTGTTGTGCACCAACATGAACAACATGAATTACCTTTGACATTGACCTTTAATTTTTTATGTTATTTTGCACCATAGTATTCTCCGGGCTTTAACTTTTTTGTCTTTGACAGGCCTTAGATATTTGGTATGTAAGTAGGTCAGCACAAGAGGATGTATATCATACCTCAAGATATGAACTTGGATAACCTCAAGGTCAAATTTACAACAGAAAATTGTGTGTGCAGGCTATAACATTTTTGGCCTTTGTCTAGGGCTTAGATGTTTGGTATGTAGATCAGTACAAGAGAATGTATACCATACCTCAAGGTATGACCTTTGACATTGACCTTCAAGGTCAAATTTCCAACTTTTTTGTTTCTTCACATAGGACTGAGATATTTGGTATGTATGTAAAATTAACAATTTAAATATAAAGGGGGTAACTTAAAACAATTCTTGTTTGGATCTGTTTGTCTATTCAAACCTCATATTTTAAGTATGAACTATTTAGTGGGACATTCTGGTGAGTACACATAACTGTCAAAATTATTTTTTATGTAATTTCGTTGTTTAACTTGTTAAGGGAGAAATGTAATAGAAATGGGCTAATGGAACAAATGTCCATAAAGAGGACATTTGAGCATATGTGTACAAAGTAATCATTGGAAAACAGACTACATTCTATCACTTTAGGTTCTGAACCAATTAGAATAAAACATTTTTATTTATTACAATATATGCTCAAAACTTGGCTTGTTGTTTCTTTCAGCTATATCCAAACATCTCTGAAAATCATCAGTTCCAATGTTTTGACGATTTCTAATAAATTCTTGGTCTAACACCTCTCGACACTCATCAGTAATAAAGTTAGAAAGAGAACCAAATATAGGCCGATCTCCCTCTTGAACATCACCTTGTTCAAGAAGTCGTTCAGTGCCGTAGTATTGAAGATCTTAATACCGCACCATCAAGTCCAACAAAGTTCTCAAGCTGCCCTGATGTCCACAAATTGAAGGGAGATGATTTTACAGTACGAAGTCTTTGTCCAGCCCATGCATCGCTCCAAAATGAAAGCCTTCTGTTAATGAATACATTGTGGAGGGCAGCTAAATGAGTTTGATATAAAGGATCAAGTATGCCTTGATCTTCCATGTGATGGAATTAGTTGTAGAAAAATCCAAGTACTCCATCGTATACATCTATTCAGTCCCTCGATCCTTTGGTTGTGCGTGCTTTTTCCTGTTAGCATGCCGCCTATGCCCTTTTTAGACATGTAGTCTGCAACGCCAACATTTTCCAGACCTTAATCAAATCTTACCATATTAGGGAAACCATATCTTTTCTACTACGGACAGAAAACAATGCAATACAGTGTCGGAATTAGTTTGTGGTTTAAGAAAAATAGAACATATTAAATATGAATTTTTTATTGGCTTAATTTAAAGCCTAAATGAAAATATATAAAACAGATTTACCACTTTACATTTATGTGTAGTCAGAACGAGGCTATCGAATATGTCATTGAATTGAGCATTTTTCAGTGCAAATTTTGGACAAAGATATTACCATTTTTGCCGGAAAAACTACATATAATAACGCATAAATTAAAGTAACCACAGCATGTAATGACGGAACCACAGCATATAATAACAAAACCACATCATATAATGATGAAACCACAGCATATAATAACAAAACCACAGCATAAAGTAACGGAACCACAGCTTATAATAACAAAACCACAGCACATAATGATGAAACCACTGCATATAATAACAGAACCAC
Source organism: Limnoperna fortunei (assembly GCA_944474755.1). Lineage (NCBI taxonomy): Eukaryota > Metazoa > Mollusca > Bivalvia > Mytilida > Modiolidae > Limnoperna > Limnoperna fortunei. Next base: position 80,370,852 of record OX104113.1, read on the forward strand.
AGCATATAATAACGGAACCACAATATATAATAACAGAACCACAGCATATAATAACAGAACCACAGCATATAATATCGGAACCACAGCATATAATAACAAAACCTCAGCACATAATGATGAAACCATAGCATATAATAACGGAACCACAGCATATAAAAAAGCATACTAACATAAGACAGTCACGGCGCAAGTGTTACACATTTAATATATCGATTGGACAGTACAGAGCCAAGATGTAATACTGTATGAGTTAATATGTTCTTCAAAGGATAAATGTAGACATACGTCATAAGAATGCATGTAGAAGGAGGATAGAATGCAAGGACCGAATCGCATATTCATCTCGAGTTACGTCTCCTTGGTCATGGCTATTTACGGTGATTTGTCGGATTCTGCACTTTAAACACAAATTGGGTTATGGGTTGAGAAACATAACGTTGGACCAATATATAAGCCTTGTATATTCGTATTGAAGGCTGTCGAATGATTAGGGTTATATCTTAATCTTATAATTTACGTCTACTACTCTAATCCTATGTAGTTAGAAATAAAATCATCGTCGGTAAATCCATGGCTTATTCCGCTATGTTCAGCACTGTGGGTGACTTCTTGACTCTACTGGTTAAGGTTTTTACAGACAACAAGGTTTGTCATCAACTACTTCTTACCGCAATCAACACTTAAGTGTAGAGTTCGAGTCTGAATTTAGGCATCGGTGTAGAATAAAATAAGTTAATTTTTATTTGTGTCAATAATTTTACGCCGTATATTGCTACATACTTCAACAGTAACGGAATTAACACAAGTTGTAAGTAGAAAATCTTGATGTTTAAAAAAAAGGTTGACAAACCTTTATTAATAGACGTAGAATGCTAAAGATTTATACACGGAAAAATAAATTTTCAAGAACAACATTATTAAAAGGGAAACGTTTAGACAAAATTAATTCTTTAAAGTACACTGTAAAAAATGTGTTTAGAGTCTAAACATAAACCTAAACGCCCTTTCTGTTCTCACTTGAGCACATGTTTAACCCTAAACATGTTTAGGTTTGCATTGATGTTTAGGGTTAGAACATGTTTAACCCTAAACATGTTTAGGTCTTAACTGGTGTTTAGATTGAGAACATGTTTAACCCTAAACATGTTCTACTTGCAATTCTTGGGGTTTTCCTCCTGTATTCCCTGCTTCTATGTCAAACTAGTTTTTAATTTACAGACTGTTCAGCAAATTGTTTGAGGACTCTCATTTAATATTCGGAGAATTTACGATTACTCTTCATACAGATCCAACCATACTGTCTAATATTGTCAAAAATGCAACACAAACATTAAATTAAGTCTAATATTTTATTTTTAAGTGTACATGTATAAGTTACTACAGTTGTTTTCAAGCATGTAAATTTCTGCAATAGACATGATCAATAGAACTAATCTACATTGTATTAAAATTAAACAAAAGATTAAAAAAGAATTTATTCTATAAAAGAATGTATCAAAAACACCATGTATATATGGCATCATATATGAATTTTTAAGAATCAAACATGGGTTACAATGTCTTATTCATGCATGTTCCCACAAATGACAAGTTTAACTGTATAATTAAACAATACTTTCAAGACAAATGATAAAAATTGAAAATCCAGACTTTGTTGGTGAACATATCGACAAGAAAGTAAAACTGTCTAATTTAAATCTAATTCAAACAGAATCATGAAATGTTAACCTCTACTACATACACATTTATTTACACATTAAAGGCTATTCCAGTATGGCCATGGGATCAAAGACAAATTCGATCCATGGTGAGATTACAAATAATTAAATAAATTCCAAGCTGGTGCCCAATAACAAAATCAAGACAGGAGTTGCTTTTTACCAGGCAAGCTCTTTAATACAATGAACATGGCAATATAACAATAAAGGTGAAAAACTATTTGTACAGTTAACAAATCCTTGCACAAACTTTAAATGGGTAAAACGCAACTCATTAACATCCATTACAATATAAAAAGTGAGATTCACACATCATATCAAAAAGTTCATAATTGTGAAAATGTTACAGCAAGTATCAACCATACAGTAATAAAATATGGTAATAAATAATATTATTAATTGAATTTTTTTTTCAGAAATTTGATTTGTGTAAACCCCATCACATGACATATTTTGAGAGGTTAATTCTTTAAAAACGGCTGATAGAAAAATGATATTGCAGTTATTTTTAAATTTCTTTAAATAATAAGAAATTCTCCTTTCGCAAATTTTTAACAGCCATTCAGAATTCATTTGTATCTATTTCCAGTTTTGAAAGTTGTTATCTTTGGTAGGTTTAAAATAAGTTCAATTTGTTGTATTTGTTTATAGAATTAATATATATTTTAAATCAACAGTTTTCATATTTTTAGCTGATTTTGAAATGAAATGTGAAATTTTGGTTCATAAGACAACAAACCACCAAAACAATAGTATCAAAAGAAACATTTAACTAACAATTTCTTAACAATATATATACAGATAAAAACTTGCAATTAATAATATATGTATAATAACTGTAGCATTTAAATATGATCTATACGAAAAATATTGACCTAATTTAAAGTCAAAACTTGTATGTTGTACATTACTCAAGTTCAGCGCCATTGTTGTCCTCCTCACTTTTGTCAGATGCTTGTTCTATTGTTTTAAACTTTATCAAGTTAGCAACTCTATGGAAATGTGAACAGTTTTTCAGTAGTGCGATTTGTAGAACCCTAATAGCTGGCAGCACTTAGGACAAGAGAGATCCAGAAAGAACAAAAGTATAAGATCTTCTATGCCTTTTTTGTTTTTTATTTTGATTCAATACACATAAAATGGTGTTATTTTTTTGTCTGTTTCTTACAATCGCAAGACAAGAAGTTGTTGTCTTCACAGTGCTTGGGTTAGTTGCCTAAAAAAGAATAAAAATATTTAAAACATACAAAATAAGCCAGATACATAAAAAAACTAACAACATGCAAGCAAACTTTTATCAGCATCTTTGTTTTTATCCTTGAGCAAAATATTAATGATATTTACAGAAAAAAAGAATACAAACATTTTTACTCCATTTTCAATGCATGTACCTTGTATTGCAGTAACTTACAAAGAATCAACTGAATCTAACAAATTGAGATGTATTTTAAGTATTAGGACATCAGTGTGTGTACAGACTGACTGACAAATAGACAGACCAACACTTTTTTCCAAACTGAGAAAAAAAATATAAATTTGGTCATATACTGATCCTTTTGAAAAAGAATTTAACATAAGGAGGGAGACTAATGAGAGGAAATATTGTTACAAATAAAAACAAAAAAGAACCATTCTTACTTGCACTTCTGTATTAAATTAATGGAAAATCTTTTTTCTTGTATTTATTTCTTGCTTCAACAGTCTCAAAATCTCTTCATGCTGATGAATTCTTTGTCCTCAGCCTGTAAAAATATATGAAATCTAAAACGAGTACAATTTAAACCCTAAAAACTTGTTTTCATTCTTTATCAACGTTTCAATAATCATCCCATATCTTGTTTTACTATGTAAGAAATGTAAATTTATATTTTTTTAAAAAGCCAGTAAAAAGAATAGGCTTAAAAAACAAAATGTAATATAAGATAAAATCAGTTCTATCAATGTCATGAATGTACTGTAAACGGAAGCTACACACATTATCTAATAAAACATGACATACGTAATAACATTTTTTCTTCAAGTCAATGACTGAATGTATTTGAGCAAATGCACTTGTGTGTGTAAAAGTAGCAAAATCATGCAGAAGAGTACAATTTTACAGTGAGTTATATATGCACATAAAACATCTACCGATGCTGAATATAGCTGAAATATTGCTTGCTGGACGATCAGCCATGCTCATGCGGTGTTGTGTGCAGTGAATTTTTAAATACGGTGCATGTTCTTGTCATACATACATATTGCTTTTTGTTGTGTTATGTGGTATTATACATTCATTTCGTGTAATGCAAGCCGATAAGTTGCCGGGGCACATGTCATGATGTTATAGTTTGTTTCAATGAGATTCAGATTCTGACAACATTTATTTGATAATACAAACCTTCTAAGGCAGTAATCGATGAAGTACTGAAGGAATTCTCGGCACAAAGCTGGATTGTTTCCGGCGCTGAAGTTTCATCACGGATTTTGTCTTTAATTCATTTTGGCGGCTACTTTCAAACAAAGAAAACTATTGCGCCATCTATCGGGAGATAACTCGACACTTTTTCTGGATCGTGCAATTTTAATTTTTTATACAGGATCGTATAAATATAATCCCTGATTTATACATAAGTGTAGAAATTAAAATGTTTGTGCGTGTTCTGGTTGATACGACTGGGACTAATATAGGCAATCTAATTAAAATGAAATCTTTACTGGCTTGCTCCCCCTTTTTGTTATTGTCATTGTGGGTTAATTTTAATTAGATTGAGGTTCTTGGATACTTAATATGGACAAAACTTGACATATCGCCAGTAGCGGGTTTGAAAGGGAAGGGGGCACGTAACGTTGTGAAACAGAAAGAGGGAATCGTGGGGGGGGGGGGGTTTCCACTACCGAGACCCAACCCATCTCTTTAGGAATGAGATATTTCAAACGTAGATATCTATTCTGCCTATAGAAACAATAAAAGACTTACACACATGAGTAAAGTTAATCAAAGAATGTTTACCTATAAATTTACAAGACATCATATGTGTGTAATTCATTATGTTTTAAACCTAAACATGTTTAGGAGGAACATCACACTTTAACATGTTTAATGTAAAATGGAAATTATGTGTTCTAACTCTAAACATGTACCAAACTTAGGTGTTCTAACTCTAAACATGTTTAAAATCCTAAATATGTTTAGAGTTAAACGTTTAGGGATAGAACATAATCCTAAACACGTTTAGACTTAAACATGTTCTATTGACGTTCCAAGTCTAAACGCCATTTTTACAGTGTAGAAAAAGAATTTTAAACCTCCACGAAAAGCAGGGGCGGATGCAGCCTCAAATGAAAGGGGGGTTCCAAATTTGTCATGGTGGCCGAAGGCCACCATGCCGACAGGCCACCATGCCGACCTCGCAGAGGTCGTATTACGACAGGGGGTCTGGGGGCCGCTTAAGGCCCCCAGAAGCTCTGAACGAAATGGTGTAAACTCCTGCATTATGACGATTTTCTGACACCTAAAACATGATTAACGATTAGTTATAACTTCTAAGCCGTCGAAAAATAAACATTTATAAAACTGCCAACACAAAAGTAGGGGTCCAGACCCCATGCTTGTCAAAACGAATGGGGGGTCCGGACCCCCTGGACCCCCCCCCTCTGGATCCGCCACTGAAAAGGAGGAAAATAGATAACTCCTCCGTCGTTGGAAACCCATATCCGGTCGCGTTCTCGCTTTGCTACCACTAACCCTCAGTGGGAACATATTTTCTCGTTTTCATTAATAAATAATCGATAAATTTAATTAGCCAATGGGAACTACGTTTTGGATAAAACTATTTATAAACGAATCGCCGGACGTACAAGAAACCGAGAAAATAGAACATTTAATATTCATGAAAACGAGAAAACATCAAGTGTGCCCATTGTCGGTAAGTGACAACAAAGCAAGAATGTGACCGGACGTGGGTTTCTGACGATTCTTGGGTTCTATTTTCGTTAACAATGATTGGACATATGATCACCGGGTGCATAAAATTTAAACAGATAGTTGTTGACAAACAGCCGTTGTTCTGTTTATGACGGAGTTAAAATTTCTAACTCAATTTAATCCTTCAGTTTAGATAGAGAGGGCATCCCAGAAAAAATATCTCGTCATATGCTGAATCGTACGTGCAACATACATGTGTTTTAAATGAACTGGGGTTAAGTTTGCTACAATTAGGTATATATATAGGTTTTTATTTCAGTTTAAGCTATCATCTTGAGTTTAAGGCTTTACAAAATTGTCAGACATACAGTGACATCGTTCGTAGTCTATAAATGCAATCGCGATGGCTTTGTATAATTAATCTACAGTAGTGATGGTTAATCGTAGCTAAAATGTAAAAACTCTGTACGAAGTACACATTAAGTTGACTAACAGAATTTTGAAGAAATAATTCAAATGACTATAGAGTCAGGATGTTTATCGCGGATTTCATTATTTTTTTCTGAAGAATTCTTGCAATCTCGAGTATACATTATATAGTTTTTGTTGTGATCATCGTGGGAACAACTTCGAAGATTCTAAACGAAGCCAAGCCCGTGTAAAGTCATGACTGGTCCCGTCTGCGTTTTCTTGGTTTACCTAGTCGTATTGCATGTGTTATCTAAATTTTCTAAATGTCTTCCTTCGAGTTAGATTTTAAAGTTTAAGCAACATTGTTAAAACCATTGACGACATATATTGGCCAATTTACAATTCCAAGAAATGATTTTAAAGCACTAAACAAGCCAGTATGGAATTTTGACATGGTGAAATACTACCTCAAATCGAATTTCACCTGCGATGTCTTTTATTGTCACTATTAACACGTATTAACACAGTGCAGAGGAATATTCAATAAATTCTGCATCCTCAAAAGTCTGAGATTCTGCGTCGACACGTTTCTTGGACCCATGTTGACACGGAAACCCAGAATTATGTGTGGATGCTTCTATTTCTATTTACTGTTATGTACAGACGTGTAGCTAAAGCTTTCAAGTATATGATGGGTCTTACCCTTTCAACTTCACTGTAGATTTTATAGTTGTCTCATGGGATCATATTTTTATCGTTGGTTTCTAAAAGATCACATCCCAGATCTATTATTAATCCCTAAGTACTGGTGTACTAAAGTATCGATATATAGATGCTTTACAAACAGAATTTGTTACGTGACTCATGTATAAATAACTACCGAGTGTTTCATATATATGGATCACCACATAAATAGTTATTGTTTTGCTCTCTGCGAATAGATGTGTCAAAATATTTGTCTCGTGTTGAGGAAATATAATAAAAAGGGTGTAATTGCAGGCTCGCAGCTGCACCAATTTTATCTCCTCCCCGTCGTCTCTGCAAAACGTGGCATCAATGTAGCAGATATACCATGCTGGAACCAGTGTTTGAGTCATAGATTAGTTTCCCGATATTGTAACTGTTGTAGAGTCTCCCTTTCATTTGCTTATGATATTCAATTCATCGAAAATTAGGCCGAATTTTACCGCCGATGTTAGTTTTGCCATTTGGCAGATTAAAAATAGGTAGCGAGGGTATGATTATTTGTTTTAATCGAAATTATCATGTATTAATGATGTCAATCTCAGATTGTGCATGGTATATATTGTCTTTGTTACGATGTTTCTTACACTGTACTCGTGAAGAAACTACGGAAAGCGCGAGATATCTTCACACTTCAGACTTCTGACTTTATAGTTCAGACTTCTGACCTCATACGTCAATGTTAAAACTTCTCGTTTCATACTTCTGACTTCATACTTCTATATACGGAAGCCCTGGAGGGCCATTTTGACTATTAACTTTTAACTTACTTCTTCTGACTTTTTTGTTTTGAGTTTTCACTATTGAATTTTTATACAAGCCGACTGGGGACATTTTCACTTTTAACTTTTGACTTTCAACCTTTTGACTAGTGACTTTTGTCTTTTGACCTTGAGTTCTGACTTTTTACGTAAGCCGTAAAGGGACATTTTTGTACGGCTTACGTAAAAAGTCAGAAGTCAAAAGACAAAAGTCAATAGTCAAACGGTTGAAAGTCAAAAGTTAAAAGTGAAAATGTCCCCAGTCGGCTTGTATAATATGTCAATAGTACGGAAGCCTTGGAGGGCCATTTTGACTTTAAACTTTTAACTTACTAATTCTGACTTTGTTGTTTTGAGTTTTGACTATTGACTTATGATACAAGCCGACTGGGGACATTTTGACTTTTGACTTATGACTTTCAACCTTTTAACTATCGACTTTTGTCTTTTGACTTTTGACTTCTTACTTTTTACGTAAGCCTTAAAGGGACATTTTTGTCTTTCAACTTCTTACACTTGACTTTTTACTTTTCAATTAATGACTTTTTAGGCTGGAAAAATTGAAGATTGTACAGCTGCACCAACCCCAAAATTTTCCATTATATCGATTGTAAATCTATGTCTCGCTGTCCTATGCGATTTATTGACTTTTGTAAAAAAAAACTGTCTCTTTCTCCAGAAATCCAATTTGTTGACGTTTAACACCGAGCACGTTACACAAAATAAAAAGTCAGAATGAAGTGTGTTACAGAAATTATGCGATTATTGAAATTTCATATCACGATTGGTTTATAGACGTATACAATAGCATAAAGAAGTAAATTTTCTGTATAAAATTGATTAACTCATACAAAAATACAAAGGAGGTTGTGGAATTTGCTCTTTTCCTGAAGATATTTTTGTCAGTGAGCTCACATTTTTATAATAAAAAGGTTTTAGTAAATCTAACTAAGGTGAGATTGTCTTTGAACATTGTTTCCCGCCTTGAAAGTCATAAGTTTAAAAGTAAAAAGTCAATTGTAAGAAGTTGAAATACATTTGAAAGACAAAAATGTCCTTTCACGGCTTACGTAAAAAGTCTGAAGTCAAAAGTCAAAAGGCAAAAGTCAATAGTCAAAAGGTTGAAAGTCAAAAGTCAAAAGTCAAAATGTCCCCAGTCGGCTTGTATCATAAGTCAATAGTCAAAACTCAAAACAACAAAGTCAGAATTAGTAAGTTAAAAGTTAAAAGTCAGAATGGCCCTCCAAGGCTTCCGTACTATAGTTAAAACTTAAAACAAAAAAGCTAGAAGTAGTAAGTTAAAAGTTAAAAGTCAAAATGGCCCTCCAAGGCTTCCGAAGTGTACGGAAGCCTTGGAGGGCCATTTTGACTTTTAACTTTTAACTTACTATTTCTGACTTTTTTGTTTTTACTATACTGCCTTATTATACAAGCCGACTGGTGACATGACTTTTGTCTTTTGACTTTTGACTAGTTGTTGATTGTTGTCACAATGAAGAATATTTTAAAAAGAAAACGTTTGTAATGCAAGTTTTAAAAACTGGACGCGTAATATATATATGTAGCTTTAAAAAGGCGTTAAATCCTATTAAACAAACCAAATGTTATCAATTGATGTATAGATCTAGAAGCATTTGCAACAGGCAAATGTCGTGGGAGCCACCAAAGAGGACTAGATTTCGTTATTTTCTGTAACATATCAGTTAGGTCGAATTTTACTGCCGTTATTATCCGAAGCTAGTTTTGTGATTTGTCGGATTAAAAAAATACGAGGGTACGATTTTTCGTTCTATATGTCAATGTAAAGCAATGTATAAAAAAACTCTATATTTATACTCGTACCACCAATTTCAAAAGCACAGCCTTTTTTAATGAATTCAATCATATTGCTTTGTTATTTGAAGCTGTTCATGACTCCAACTAGACAATAAAACAAATTGTGTTGACACAGAATCTCCACCTATGCCGTGAAAATGTTTTTTTTTAACAGTAGTAAATAAGATAGGGAAGCCTTAATCAAAAATATATATTTCTGATATTATGATACCTTATTTAATTTACAAACACATTATCTTCCGGAAAAACTAGTGCGTCGAGGCGTGAGCAGTTGAAAATAAGTACAGACAGAAAGATTAGAATAAAGTTTTGAATTGATAAGAATCAAGTAAAGGTAACTCTAAATATATAGTAAAGAGTAAAAGGTTAGAAACACGTTAAATATTGTGTTCGGTTTTCTGATCAGACCAATGCGGCTACCGTAGCGGCCCATACACCCAACCGGCACAGCTCTAATACTTACAATATGGTCCCTAACGGATTAAAAAGTGACAGATGAGTTGCTTGCAACAACGTCATAAGTAAGTAAGTAAATTTTATTTAGAGTCGGATAATATATACATAGTAACAAACATATAACATGAGATCTTTTGAGCTCTTTAACCGACTTAATATTTTCCAACAAAACAAATCACAAAACATAACATGACAGCACAAGATTAACATACATATTAAGGTACATTCATACAAGGTACATAAAACAAGGTATTACAGATTGACAGCAGAACAATACATGCATTTTAAAACATATACTAGGAAAAGATTCATTTAAGACAGCTGAGCATAAATTTAAAAACATACCAAGTAGCACTCAAACTAAAAGCAGGTAGCATAGATACATGTAACAATACATGCATTTTAAAAACATATATTAAGAATATATTCATTTTAGAGAGCTGAGCATAAAATAACATACAAAGCACTAAACTAAAAGCAGGTAGCATAGGAACATATATTATAAACATATATTTCCAACAACCAGAAAAAAAAGCACCAAAGCAGATCACAAATAAAGGAAAGCATACACAGTACATAAAAGCATGATAAGCATAAGCAGCATAAAAATGCATGCTCTAAAACATATATTTAAATAGATTAATTTAAAAGCCGAGCACAAACACAGCACAAAATAAAAAGCATATAAAGCACTGTAATAAAACTAAGAATTAAGCAAGACTAGCAGAATAAACCAAATAAATAAATAAATAACTAATAATCTATGGAGCAAAGTTTTCATGAAAGAACTTGTTCTGGTATAAAGTCACACAGACTGTGATTTACATGCTGTACAAACACATTTTTGCCCCCCCCCCCCACACCAGCTGGTAATATAATTTTTGAACTGTTCAAAGGAGGTCATTATTCGTGCCTTATTTGGCAGTGCATTCCACAGTCTGGTAGCCTCATACCTGAACGAGTTCTTCCCATACCTAGTAGTTCTGGGTCTTGGAAGATCTGCTGTATTTGAATACCTAAAGTTATAAGAATTATTTTTTAAAACAATCAAATCTTGTAAAAATATAGGACTTTTTTTATTTATGATTTTAAAGGTCTCCAAGGCAATTGTTCTCATTCGTCTTGTTTTTAGAGAGGGCAATTTTGATCGTTCTAAAAGGCTCACTGAATCATTATACACAAAACGTAAAGCTCTTTCCTGAATTTTTTCAATTTTGCGTGTGTTTTGTTCTGAGCAGAAATGCCAGGTAAGCGGACAGTAACTGAAATTAGACATAATGAAAGAGTGGTAGATAGTTAATTTTCCAAGCCGATTCAAATGGTTTCCTATCCGCTTTAGGACGTTCAATTGCCTTGCAGCCTTTTTACAAATGTTTGTTATGTGAGAATGAAAATTTAACTTGAAGTCTAAGGTGACACACAGCAGCTTAACCTCATCATCACAATTAATTATAATATTTTCAAGATTAAAAACAACATTTGCATCATGGGTTTTATTTCCAATGGCAATTGCCTGAAATATTTCAGGATTAGCCTGCATTTTATTGTTGGAAAACCATGTTATTAAAGATTTACTATCCTCCTGCAAAGATCTAACTACAGTTTCTAATGATTGATCAGACTTTGATAGTGTGTTGTCATCTGCATAATTATACAAATTACAATGGTGAACAAAGAAAAATATATCATTTATAAAGATATTAAATAATATAGGCCCGAGGATGGAACCTTGGGGCACTCCTTTAAATATATCTAACATAGAATTAATATCTTGTCCTACTTTAACACACTGTTTCCTATTACTTAAATAACATTTTAACATATTTAAGGCAGATTCTGACATACCATAAGACTTAAGTTTTAATAATAATAGGTCGTGAGGAAGGCAATCAAAGGCCTTGGATAGGTCCATTAAGATGGCAGCTAGATAGTGGTTTTTATCTAAAGAAGTTTTCCAATCTTCAATCACTCTCAAAAGGTTGGACTGACAACCAAAGTTTGCTCGGAAAGCGGCCAAAAACGGATTGAAGATGCTGTTAAAGTAAGCAGTTAACTGAAATTGAATTGCGTTTTCAAAAATTTTAGAAATTGCTGGAAGGACACTTACTGGCCTGTAATTGCCTTTCTCTAAAACATTATTTTTTCTATGTATGGGTGCCACCTGAGCTTCCTTAAGCCTTGAGCCAAAAACTAACATATTTTATTCGGTTACTAAATCTAATTAAAATTAAATCTTTCACTTGCTCGCCGTTTTTTGCTATGGTCGCAGCGTGTAGATCTTGCAATGCAGCGACCAATAACCAAAAGGGGGGAGCAAGTGAAAGATTTAATTTTAATTAGATTGTTCGGTTAATTACTGATATAGCACACATTTCGTGTAAAACGTAACATGGAACACATTTATTTATGTACCACAGGAAATTAAATCTGTTCATATTGAAAATTAAAAAATGATCGATGCTTGTATATTGTGTTCACGTTTTGAAATCATGCAATTTTGAAACACATTTATATACAAGAAAAGACTGATTGAAATATATATCATAAGGTTAACATTGACTCCTTTGTTGATGAATCTAACGCCAAACAATTATAGAAAAGCGCGGTCTTTGACTATAACTAGACAATTAAACAAAGAAGAGAGATTCTTTTATTGTCGTTATTAATTCATTTGTAACATTGAACAATATTAATTGTTCTACCGATTACCTCTGGACCTATATTAATGAATTTTATCAATATCAATAAAAGGTATGATTAATTTCTATAAATTTAAGTTTTCCTAAAAGAAATCATGCATCTGTGATATCTCGCATCAGTCGGATTCAATTAGACCGATTGACACAGCCAGTGGCAGTATGCGAGGAACGTTTTCAACAAAATAGAATTCAAATTAAAAAGTCAAAGATTTCGAGATAACAACATCAGTTCACACCTCTAGGGTGTCGGCTGTAGAGCAAAGAACCTCAAAGGCGATATTTCGTTATAAGATCTTTGCCAATGTGCTAACCTGTCCCTGGAGATAAAACATCGAAGGAACCCTGTATTTTATAGCATTTTTGTCTTTGATCACATTCGTAGACATTAAATGCGGGCAAAAATAAAATATTCATCTAAAAACATACACATTACAGAATAGTTTTTAACAAACATATATCAGTAATAATGAATAAATACACAAAAAAATCTCTCAAGAAAGGTTTTTATATATAAAGTAAACAAAAATCTGTAAGGTGCCAAAGAAAGTATGATTAAAATAGATACAGATAAAACCATCTTTTATGATTCCGATATATAAACGAGATTGGTTTTAGAGCAAGATATTGTTTAGCCCAGTCGGAAGAATGCTGACATCATTGTAAAGAGGGAAGGTGACCGCTTTAATGTATGTTCCAAGATGCAAGAATTCTAAAATAAGTAAATTTACATAGTAAAGTTGTTAGTGATGTCAATAGGTTGATCAAAAAGTAAAACAAAAACAACTTGAAAAAAAAATCTTTTATGTTAAGGAGTTTTCACTACGATAATGTTTATCCCATCTTTAACAGAGAAACCCTTTTTAATCTTTCACAAATATATCGAACGAATTTAGGATCAGTTATACATTGTTCAAACAAGGTTTAGGTGCAGTTCATAGTAGTCTGTATTTTTACTATGGTATGATAAAAGAACAGAAGATACCGAGGAGTATTCGTCCCTATTTAAACGTTTGTTACAGTGACATTATGGGTCATTCTGCTTTCTTAATCAGATATGAATGGAACCTAAATAAAATGTAAATAGTAAAGTGTATTATCCTGAATATATATATATATATAATATATATATATTTTACAGTACCAAATGACTTTAAAATTACTTCCTTACCTGATACTATAATTTCTATGATTTTGACTGTTGTTACACTCATTTCGTGAAGAAAGTCATAAAAAATATTTAGTAATAATTATGGAACGACAAAAACTAAAACTACAGACCAATCCAATAAAAAACATAGAAACAAAGATGAGACAAACAAAAAACTTGGGTGGTGGTGAAGTTAGGTGATCCGGAGGGTTCAAGTTCCTATCTGTATGTAACTAAAATAATTGTCAGGTAAAGAGGAAATAGATAGTGACCACGGACACGATTCCACTTGGCAATTAATAATTGTAGTACGATAGCGACCGTAAAAGTGCGATTAAAAAACATAAATTTAACTGTCATGAATCGCCATTCTTCATCCAGAAAATATAGATAGCAGAATGAACAGGCAATGGAATGTCATAAATATTTAATATCAGTAAATATTTAATATAAAGTTGGGGTGTAGACATCACCTTTAACGAAAGCAGTCATACGTGGTTAGCAGAACTGCTTTAAAACGATTACTTAATTTTAACCTGAAAAGAAACACTGAGTTAGAAACAATGAACAAAATCACATGAATTTTTAAAGGGATTAAGAAATTTAAATATAGCAGACGATGAAAAAGGATAGAGCGAACTACTAGTGCACTTCGGACTGTGCGACAGGTATGGATAATGGAAACTTGTGATACTTTCATTTTTGTTTGTTGGCCGGGTTGCACCCGGTTATAGTATGGTGAGATCGAGCTGTCGCGGGCAGGCGGATTGGCGGGCGGGCTGGGAATATAGGGAATCTATTTTGTGTAATCAACTCATCCTACAATCTTCAACCAGAATCTCTGAAACTTCACAGAATGATTGCACTTGTATAGAAGTTGTGCAACTGTAATTATGGAAGTGTTCTTCGATTTTTTCACTAATTTTGAAGACTTGGAGACTTGAAATTGTCATCGTTAATTTGTAACGATATCAATTAGGAAAACCTAATTCTTCGATAAAAGATTCAAATATGTAAAACTGTATTATGATGAATATTAACAATTTATAAATACATGTATAATAATCTATTCGAATCAAGTTCTGTTTGTGAAAATGATATAAATATCAATAGTAAATATGATGTAGATAATATGTGTGGTATTTTGTTTGCCTCAAGGTCACATTTTGATCATTTTTATGTCATAGTTCTATTAAACTATTAAAACAAGATTATTGCAAAAAGGAATACAATGATCGAACCGCCATTTTGTTCGACCAAAAACGAATGTTTGATAATTGTAATTCTATAAGCTGTATTGCTTTTGAAAAATTAAATTCACTATGATAACAATTTATGACAATTTGTTTTAAAAAGCATTGCTAAAAATTTATTTAAAAAACAAGATCTCAATATTCTTCAAGGGAAATGTTTGTACAAGTACAATTTTATCATAACAAACACATGTTTAAAAGTATAGACATGGCGTTTCTAAAAACTTTAATTTTAAAGCAACATTTATGATTAATGTCATCCTCCGAAGTCAGGGTTTCAGATTCCGCCACATTACATGTAGTAATGGTGCATTTATATTTTACTCAAACAAAAAACTTATTTTTGTAGATAGAATTTCAGTCAGTGACTTTATACCAAAACAATTTATTAACTGAATATTTCAAATTTCTGATATTTATTTGGGTATGTTAACGTTAAAGGAGATTTTTCAATGAAATTTTTTGAATTTTTGGCATGTGATATTATTTTGAGATAATCACAAAAAGTTAAATGTGTCATGCATCCTCAATAAAGTGCGGAGCTGTTATAAATGGCATAAACAGGCGCAATTTATAGTTTAAACAATACGTTACGGTAAAAACAACAATGACGTCATGGAACTATATTGCTCCGTTTATATTGGCCAATCAGATTTCAGCTAACACAGCAAATTAAAATGTATACAATGCAACGACCATAGATGACATTTTTTAGTCTCCCATGGGAGACGGTATACATAATCAAATGATGAACAGTTCACTAAATCAATAAATATTTTTGTCATATCATTGGTTTACGTCAGGACTGCACTAGTATGTGTACTGAAATTTCTATTTATTCTCTGCATGGTTGAATTTGGATTGTAATCAGTATTTTTGAGTAGCTCTACATACTGACATTACTTTCATTGAGTGCATTGGTCAGTGAACAATTAAAAGGTAAACGTTGCACAAAAATTTCCCTACTTTTGAAGCTGTTTAGGAAAAAAATGATAAAAGACCGATGAAAATGATACACATAAACGTAAAATGCGAGGTTTTATGCTATAGAACTAATAAAACCCATAAAATGGTTAATGCAGCTAAGAGACGGCTAGCTTATTAGAAAAGCTAAACTTGTATAATTTAACGTCATTGCCTATTCATTGACACATTTCTACAATTTGGTATATTAAAAGTTTCATACTAGATTTTGCAAACATTGTTTTTGGCAACATTGTTCGAGTTGCTTGCAATTCATACTTTAACATGTAACTCCAACAACAAATTTGTGAAGCGCTTTAGTAAAAGATCAAAGAATCAACGAAAACTAGAAGTATCTCTTAAGGAAAGGATAAGTAGACAACAGACAAAACCATGGCTAAGCAAAGGGGTGAACAACAACAAAACAACAAAACAACAGATACACAACATACAAGCCAAACATTATAAGTAAAATGAACCCACTAATAACCACGAGTGAGTCCAGGTGCTCCGGACGGGTAAGCAACTCCTGCTTCATGCCGTCGTATCAGTCAAATTAAAGCATATTTTAATTTTGAGTGCGTTATTTTAAATTTTGAGTGTGTAATTTGTGATGATATTTTGAATCATACTTTTGACGAGAACGGCGTGCCATAGATGAGATCAACATAGTCTATGAATTTTGGATAATTTAATGAAAGTGTCATCTATATAGAGAAATGTGAAATTGACGAGAGGACTTAAATCTTAAGTCCTTGTTTTTAAAAAGCTCTCATTCGTCAGCAAGAAGAGGGATTACAGTGGTACCACTTGTATACAATATTTTACTAACGATAAAGAAACAAATATATAGTCATTTAGAGAAGAAAGAGTTCCGAGAAAAAGTATATGTAAGCGCTTTAGAAATTCCTCTTTCAGTGTATAGAACTTTGTAATGAACAGAAAAGATTAGTAACGGTGACTACTACATGGCGATGTTAGGTTTAGGTTTATTTCACGTCAAGCTGCCTGCGTGAGGGAATGGGTATATTTATAAGTGAGGACAGAACGGCCTCTATCTTTTCTACAGTAAACCTCAGGCCTGTGTCTTTATATTTAAACAGTAGAATTATGCAAAATGCGGACGCAGAGGAAGAAATAATAGCACATGTTTGCTCATTTTATCATATTCACTCAGAGTTCAAAACACTTGGTTTAATAATAATTCTGTTTTTGGTACATTCCTATGAGAATTAAATTGATTTATAATGTGTGCACTTCATGGATTTCATCAGATTAGCAGTAAAATTCCTTAGAAACAAAGGTGTCATTAAAATCCCTTTTACATTTATTATTATTGATGAAATTGATTAAGAAATTTGCCCACGGTAAATATCTCCAGATTGTTTGACAGATATATAATTGTTTCTGATTTTTGCTGCAGATTTAATTTCATCAAGCTGATTCTTTCTGGATATTGGATATTGTTGATATGTTTCGAAATAGATAATGATATGACCGATATATTTGTGGGTATTTGACTCAAAACAATAATATTTTTCAATAAACATAGTGTTTTCTTTCAGCAATAAAAAATACTTGAAGACAGGTGCATCACCCTCCACCCCCAAAATAAAAAAAAGAGAAAGTTTCCAAAATATTTTTCAAATCCAAAAAGGAGGAAAATTAACGGTAATTTTTGAATACAAAAACTATAGTTTAAAATTTTAAGAAAAAAACAAAAAACATACATACCAATTATATAAACTATTTCCCTACACTGAGGAAGTTGACAAAAGTCAGTATTTTTAGAGTTTATCATAACAAAAGAGTATGTCTTTGAAATGGGTATAAATAAAAGAAGTTGATTTACATTACAAATACCATGCTAGTATATTCAGTCTGTTTATATTTTTGTTTGTTTGAAATGTGTTTAACGCCACTTTCATAAATTTTCAGCTATATCATGTCCAGTTGTCATTGTAGGAGGAGCCGGAGTACCCGGAGAACAGCCCCGACCTACTGTAGGAAAACTAGCAATGCTTTACAATTAAGATTGAAGTCGAGCACACTATGCCCGCTGTGAGACTCGAACCCTTAATCTAAGTGTTAACAATCCACGTACGCTTACCTTATCCACTCGGCCACCAGGGCCCCGCAGTCTGTTTTTCAGTGGACACCTAAAAGTGTTTCGTACATTTGGGATAATTGTGTGACCTTACAGACAATAAATCAATATATGCAACACACCCACTGTTGGTGGAAAAAATAATGTAAAGAAAAACTCTCTTAATGAAGATTGTGATCTAGATATTTTTTAAGACTTTAAAAGAAAGAAACGGTCTGGACGCAAACACAATGCGGTTTGCTAGTATAAGACAAGCTGAATTCGCTATGTCCAGATACACGCAACTGAACACAAAACTGCCAACTTGCAGTCTTGCCCAATTGTGACAGTGTCAGCAGCTGATTGTGTGAGTTTTCAGCAAGAAATTTGGCTTAGGCAACAATTATTTAAATGTATATTCTAGTAATGGTGTGTAATTGTCATTTATATTTTTTAAGAAAACATTACTACGAATTATGTTATACGTTAGTTTATACCATTTATACCATTTAATTGGCAATTAAGATGTAAAACCTAAATATAACAATCGCAAGTGCTAATATTAATAACACGGGTTTCTTTTACTCTTGGTTTTGTTGTTTAAAACGTTGCACTCGTCTTCTAACTTGTCAAAGGACGAACCAATACAAAGAGTCGGCATATATCGATCGCGCGAGGTAAAATTTGGTTTCAATCTGATATAGAGTTCAACGAACGCTACAGACGTATAGCATAATCTATTACTTTGTTTGATATTTAACGTTTTACGAGCAATAGTTCTAAAATTATGTACGTAGGTTTAAAAAAATGATTTTTTCATATTATTATCGCCGCCCTCCTATTTGTCTTCACTTTCGTTGCTAACGATGGATAAAGGAGAAAATACTTCGAAGTACACTTAGTTACCATAAATGAACAGAATTTTGCTACAAGAATGTCAATCATTTAACTTGAGTGAAAAATGAAGATAATATATTAGGATCGCCTGCAAAATGCTTGGGTGATGTCAAAGTTTCATGTAATAATAAGTTTTGTTGGTATTCTAATTACGGAAGTTAATAATGCAGGGAGACCCATTTTATCCTGGTTCTTTGTCTTTCGGTGATAGCTCTATCGACGAGCGTAGCTTTGAAAAATCGGAAACCAGAATAAAAAGCTATTTTGTGTATCCAATTCCGGAGTACGCTGACATTTGTAACATTCAATAAATAAGTCTTATGTCAATAATTTAATTTAACCACGTGAATATTAGTTTTAATTTAAGAATATTTATGATTCAATATATGACAAAAGATTACATGTGCGCAAATTTATAAATCACCAATTCAAACTAGCCCCAACCTCACGACTTAAATAGAACTTTATAGGAAAAAGTTCAAATGCCTTCTTTTTGAAATTTCAATGCTTTCTAAGCGAATATTCATTAGATGGTCCATAGAAAGTGTGTATTTTAGTTCAATTGAAAATCTGAGATGCCTGCTACGCAAGCTTTCATGTTAAAAAAAAATAACATAGATATAAACGTGCTTTATAATGCGTCCCGTAAAATTATTATCAAATCTTTTTCACAAAATCGTGCATAATGCAAAATACATCGGCGGCGAACTGATGCTTTGCATCAAAAGTTTTCTTGTTTATTTTATCTGCATCTTTGAACTTTTAACTAGAACACGTTAACATAAAAAAAAATCAATAATAATTCAAAAGTCGAAGTATCCACATGAAAAGCAAAATATACACACCAAGGACATGTCATTTTCATTGCTACCATAATATCAAAAACATATTTTAGACTTCTATTACGTTGTGGACTATTCACAGCTATTGTTTCGCATTATCTTGATTTGTATTTTCGCTTTTTGGTTTTTAACTTTCGCTTTTCCTTTTTGATATATGTACGTGATTCCAGTGATGGCACTTGATGGTTGACTGTGAATTTTTTATACCCATCCACACACACCCTCCATATTCAATTTTCAACACTATCTAGTCTGTAGTTTTCGACTTTGGCCAATTAAATTTTGTGACGGTTTCCAAGTGAACGATATAAAACGCCACAATTGATTTTGTAAAAATATTTCCCTGCTGTTAAGTACTATAAAAATAAAAAAAGTTTTATATTTTCAACACAGTCCCTTTTGTTTTTTTAAGTAAAGCTAATAAAGCAAAAATTGTCAAAAATTGATGTTTTCAAGACTACATGAAAAACGGATTGCACATCTGTTAAGTACTTTAAAATAAAGATCAAGTTGAATTTTAGGCACAAATATTATAATATAATTTGTAGCTTTTGAGTTTGGCCAGTTGAAATTATTTTCATATTTCCAAGGCCAAGGTAAAAATTTTCTTCTGAGATGGACCGTTATCATGTCAGCTGTTCCTACAGAATAATTTGTAATTCAGTTAAATGTTTTCATGAATATTAATAACAATGCCTCATTTAATGTCCCATTAGATGCAATTTTTCTACTAATTTTACTCTTTTACAATAAGTAAAAGTTGTACTGAAGTTCCATTTGCACTTGTCTACTTTTTGTCCAGAATGCAGTTCTGAAGACACATTTTCTGGATTTTTGTAGACTTCCCCTATTTATTTCTGTGTATGATTTGCATGCTTCAATTTTAGTTAGGAATTTTTAATGGAACAAGGAAAAATTACAATAACAGACAACAGAGATCACAAAGAACAGTTATAGAATATACAGCGGTATATGCCGTTTTTGGTGTTGAATGATCATTACAACTATGGATTTAATAAATATAAAACAACAGTGGATATTGAAAGAAGTACAAAATAGACAAATAAAAAGATAAACAAATATTTTCAACACTGAGATTGCGGGTTCGATTCTCACTGCAGGCAGGGTGTACTCGACTCCAATCTTAATTGACAAGGATTGCCAGTTTTCCTACCGCAGGGGTTTCCTTGACAGTAAATAAAAATAACATGACTTATTTCAGTAAAATTGTAAATTGATTTATTCTTACAAGGATACTACAGTTATACTATCGCATATCAATGTTTTGTCGTAAAATAAAACTTAAACATTTATTAGCTAAGAAAGTTAAGAAATCAGATAGGTGGCTAGTACTTTCAGATTGATATACAAACACTTAACTTGCTGATTTAATTTCTCACGGGACCTAGACTCAGATTGATTGCAGTTGCGTTAACATTGAATTTAATATAATACTGACACAAAGAAAAGTGTGTACAATATTGATGTAAAATATTGTATTTGGACAAGATTTTTCTAGGACGCTTTAGAAAGGACCCAAATTTGTACATAATGGATATGCAAATTGATAATCTTATAATTTTATTGAATAAAACTCTTAACTTCTTTTCTTAATGGTTTCATAATTACTAGGTAATGAAATCGATTGTGTAATAATAGATGTAAACATTTATTTAACATAAAACATACACGATTTTGAACAATAAGAACCGTGTTTTGGAAATCGATCCATTTATACGAATAATACTTTAGCGGACCGAATTCCCTCGACAGGAAGCGTTGTTCTGATTCAATTGATACCACGCATAATAAATTTTATTTTGACCTCAAATGCTTTTATCTAAGGATACTGGTCCTCGACAGATTTAGAAGTGTTCAATTTCCATTTTTAAATGACGGTCAGCAGCGTGTACGTAAATTCATTTACCTAACATATCAAAATATATGCTATAAGTACTGATAATATTGTTTGTATATTTATAAGCAGACTTAACGACCGTTGTCTTTATACCCTTTATAGAACCTACACTGTGTTGACATTGACAACATTAGATTTAGTTTTTTAAATATATATACATGTATCTGACATAATTTTTTGTATTATTATTTCACTCAGTCTCCAATTGATTATAGGCAATTAATGAGGAGCAGTCTTCAATTATTCAAAGTTTAGGACATATTTAAATAGAAACAAATTAATATCCATAGGTTAACATTTACTTCCTAGTAAGGTAAATAGAGTGAAAGCGCAAATTTTGTTTCAGGTGAAAGATCAAAACGTAATATCATGTTATATAATATTAATCTTTTATTAATTTTTTTTAATATAAAATTTGTAAAATAGATAACAAGGCTACGCTTGTTTAATTCTCTGACTAAAATACAAGATAGCGAACGAACGAACACGAAATGTAT
Organism: Limnoperna fortunei; assembly: GCA_944474755.1. Lineage (NCBI taxonomy): Eukaryota > Metazoa > Mollusca > Bivalvia > Mytilida > Modiolidae > Limnoperna > Limnoperna fortunei. The sequence goes on from OX104113.1 coordinate 80,392,987, forward strand.
AACTGCGCTTTTAATTAAAAAAAACAATAGTGAATGCAAAAATGGCCATATCCATCATTATATTATTGTGTCCTGACATTATAATTGTGACGTTCACCAACTTAAATCAATTTCGTTTTCATGTATGGCCTGGTCCCAGTTTCATAAAACTTCTAAAACTGAGATTTTCTTTTATTCCTTGATTTCTTTCATCAATTTTTTTTTGGTTTCGTGTAAAGCATGTTCACGAGTGAATTGGCTGTGTGAATTGAATTCCGCACATACATCTGTTATTACTTATTATTCCAGCCATTAAAAAATAAGTTTCATTTTCAATTCATTTATTGTATTTTAACGAAGGCAATATTAATGCAACATACATTCTTTATAACAAAAATTAAAGAATAACGGTCGACCAATCAAAAATAAAATAACGTAACAATAAAATATTGGAATTATTGAATCAAAACGATGACGTCATGATTTTGGAGTGTAGCTGGTTTTAATTCAAATTTTAGGACATCAGTTGAAAAAAATGACTTTTTAAATAGAAACATAATTTTATGCATAGTTGTACATATTTACTTCATAGTAAGATAAAAAGAGTGACAGCGCAAAATTTATTTCAGGCGAAAGATCCACCCGTAATATCATATTATAATAATATTAACATTTTATTTATATTTATTTTTATTTAAAATATGTAAAATAGATTATAGAGCTACACTTATTTAATTCTCGGACTAAAATACAAAGATATGAAAGAAGACGAAATGAATAACTGGGCTTTTAATTAAAAAAAACATAGTGAATGCAAAGATGGCTATATCTGTCATCCCTTTAATTATTGTCTCCCTAACATTATGACGTTCACCCCTTGACCACACGTTATCGGGCGACCTGAGCTTAAATCATTGTCGTTATTAAGTATGGTGTGGTCCCATTTTCATTAAACTTCTCAAACTGAGATTTTGGTTCAATCCTTGAATTTTCGTGTTTTTCCTCAAATTTTAATTTTCGGGCTTCATGTGAAGCATATTAATAATATGAAATGAGTGAATTAGCTGTATGAATTGATGAAATCCGTACAAACATCTGTTATTACTTGTATTCAAACCATTTAAATTGGATTCATTTTCAATCCATTTATTGTATTTTAATGGAAGAAATATTTTTGCAACACATATTCTTCATAAAAAAATAAACGATAACGGTGGCCAATCAAATATAACGTAACACATTCTCACAAGTCAGGGTTTCTGTGACCACATGTGTCCACGAAACACTGGCAAACTTAGCTAGGAAATTCCCGGGCTAGAAAATCTTTTAGAAGATTTGTGGAGTGCTGCTGGATACGTTTTACGGGAAATATTATTCAGGGTCATATGTTCGAAGATGTCGTAAGTTAGAACAAGTCCTAATTTTTATCCTTACTAGGACAACGAAAGTACAGTTTGAACTTCTCTATGTACCATTATAATAAATTTCGAACAATTTAAAGTTTAGCCTTACTTATATAATAGTGATATTTGTGCTGTTGATAAATGTTTTGTTAATCCTATGAAATGTACCATTTATACTAAATAATAGATGATAAATAAAGTTACCCGTCTTTTAATCACAGTGCGGCATATTGGTTAGCTGTATTAATTGTCCATTAATGTATAACCAATATAGTTACTAATATGACACATTCATAGTATTAATATTTCATAAAAATTCGATCTGAGGATTTAATTGGGATAATAATACTTAAAAATTTACTAATGCGTAATTACATGAACAAATTATATTCCTCTGATCATTTCCGACTTGATCAATTTCGATGACATAATGATCTCCGAGAACCAATGGATTTTGTGTTTGAACATTTCTATCGAATAAGATATCTATGCAAGAGAAACAATATTATCATTATATATATTTGTTATTTATTAGCTTTATTCTTAATTTGAATGTTAATACCACGAGATGATAACTTATGTAAGTATGACAGTGAACGAGATCCCGCAATACTCTATGTTAAGGTACCGTATTATATATGATATCTTCAAATCTTTAATGTATCATTACTTTTACGCGCATTTATATGCAACGAATTTTATTTTATTCTCTAAGATGCAATCATTGATAAAAAAAATTACTGGAATTATACTACATTGTGTATTTTATTATAACAGAGTTCCTGTTAGTATCTGCTTTCTGGATTGGCTGATTGACGTACCTTTGTGACGCCATATTTTCTATACAATGTTAGTAGATTTCATTCTTGGTCAGTAGGCAAGATGAGCGTCCATGGCGACATCGAAACACACGGAATAAAAATGATTTAGTTTAAATACCGATGTTTTCAGACAGCCTGTAGGATATATTCATTACACGACTGCTGCTGACCTAATGTAAAAATATACACTTAGAGTAATAAGGAAATTGAATTTATGGAATTTACTAACCATGTATATCTTGTATAAGGTCAGCAACTGCTTTTGTAACTAATAATATTATGGTGGTCTAATGTGTTTTTGATAGATTAATTGTTGTCAATGAAAGTGATGCTGTCGTAGATAAACACACAAAATAAATTTTATTTTCAATAATTCAATAATTACCCAAGGTCATGTTTTCAAGTTCTTATAAATCCCTCTACTCTTTATATAACCGTACACACTTCATTTAACATAGTGTACATTATGTATAAGAAGAAAACGTAAGGTTTTTCGATAACTAATGACATGACGTAGTGCACAAGAATCGGAGGCTCTATATGGTGAAAAATATCATTTATCTGAACCTGAGAGGCCTGCATTGAAGTATTGTAAAACTGTAACCCTACTTCTTATAATACTGTGGTGTATTGTACTCTTTAAAATATTAGCCATTTGTGTATGAGACCAATGTCTGTATTTGAAACGTGTGTTGCTAGTCTGAAAAACATGGAAAAAAGAGTAAGAGAACTGAAAAGGGTAGGTTAATATTGTTTTGTATACAAATAAATGCAGTTAACCAGATAAATTACACACACAATACAATTAACAGCATCTTAAATATAAATAAGTAGCCATTTGTAATGTGATAAACTTTACTTGGAATTTTTTTTATAAATATCTAGACCCTTAAATTCCTAAAGGCAAATCATAATGTCACCCGATGACGCTAAGCAAAACATTGCACAAGGCTACCGGGAAATGCAGACAACAAATCAAGTTAAGTTTACAGTGATTAATTATGAGAACTGATAAAATGCTTGAAAGAATGTAGATTATTGGCTGAAAATTACATGGGATAAAAGAAAAGTGTACTTACTTTATTACAGATTATTACGGATTATTTTAAATTGTAGCACATACGGTCAACCGTTACATGTTTTTGTTTACGTTGTGTAAACACGGAAGTAGTAATGCGCATGACAAGCAGAGCTAAAAATAAACCCGTTATCTAAGACAGCTTGTTATCGAATACAACTAACGAGACCAAACATATGATTGAATTTCATTTGTGGCTAAATTTCGCCTCCGTCAACCAAATACATAAATAATATGTTTATTTTAAACAGTATATAAGGTGTTACTATTTTTAAGAATATACAAGGTTTGTTATTATATTTAAAGAATAAATGAGCCATGTTACTAAATATAGATCCGGACATACGTTCCGGTTTGATTTCATTATACTACACAATTATAACAGTTTGATATTATCGGTACATGTTTTTATTGACTTGAAAATATAAATAAAGTCCGATATCGATATACTTTCATCAAGTCGTTAAAAAAACGTATTAACCGAAACTTAGAGGGTTGTAATTGGTTTATTATAATATCCTGTAATACATATGTAAAGATTTTTTGTTTTTATAGACATTTTTACACTCATCAAATTTTAAATGAACAATTGTTTTAAATGTCTCCTTAATATATATTCACCAAGATCTTGACGATTTCACAAGTTCCAATAATTTTTACATTAACAATAACAATAACACAAAAGATTAACCAAACTGTATATGAAAAAGTCATTCTGAATGGCTAATTCGGAAATAAAAAACAAACCAAAACAACAAAGATCTAACAATTTGGAAACTATTGTTATCACAAAGTTCATGTTTCAGGCGTTTTGATTAGATGTCACAATGAGCATAATCGAGTGCGCTTGAACTCATCTGAAACCGAAATAGGCCATTTACGGAAGAACAATTCAAAACAAATATGAACCCATTCCACTACTTCAGCTTGTATAACATAACGGAAATTTGTTGGTACCAGATGTTTGAGTGCTCAAAGGTACATAACCAACTTCAGCATCCGTGAAACGTTATATAAACATGAACAATGTACAAATTACCACATATCCATCCTCCTTAAAATTGCACCATAATAACAGTAACAGGGTATAGTAGGGCTCAAACCACGGCTCAATGCACTTCCCCACGTGGGACCATCTCGTTCGGAGCTTGTCAGATTATAATTAGAAATGTCTCACAACGGATCATGGTAGGTAGAGTGCACTGTAAAAAACCTGTTGTTTATTTAAAAAATAAGGCTCATGATAGCCGCTAGATAGAACAAATTCTAAGTAGCAACCCAAATGTCTTTAATATTTTCCAGTGACTTAAAACATTTTCTTACCTTTGTTCCATTGATTTAAAGTTTGTTAAATAGTTCCGAACAAGCCACAATACTATTTACTGGACAGCAACAAAAAGGCCAATGAATTAATCGTGATATATAGGATGGTAAGCTGTTATGAAATCTTTTTATTTTTTCTGTGGTCGCGTGATTGTTTTGTTTGAAATTGTATTGTTTTATGAATTAAAGCACCATTCAAAAATTACAAATTTCTTCACAGCTTCATCGCAACTGGAGTGTACAATGTCTGAAATAGATACAATATTCGCAAATGTCAAACAAATTAATTTTTGGTGTCTGTTTTGACAGGTGTTAACCTTTAATTGCACTGTTTTAATTTAATATATGAATCTGACAAATGTATATTACAAATATTTTAAATTTGTTGTTTTCAAAAATAAATAACACCTGCGAAACTGAATGTTTCATTTAATATAAACTTAGTATGGGGCATTACAGCAGAGCGGGCCACGAAGATTGATCAAGATTGACAGTCGTCCTACAGATAGAATTTGAATGATTAACTATATATGTTGATAAAAATCAATTAATTACAATCAAGAATAATCCAGTTATTTTACTAACCAATGCGATAAACTAATGGATTACTTTACTATTCTCTTACATTTACGAATAAAATTACAATAAATTTTGCATAAAATGCAATCACCAACAAACGCCTGGATGAAAACATTTAGGGGCGTGTCTGACCAAACTGGCACGTGGATAACTTTCACTTCTAACACTATCAAATAAACGTGTTATAAATAAAGTAATTGGTAGAAATAAAATCATTATGTACTCAACAAGGTTAATTGACAAATTATTCTGATACAAATGCATTCTATTTCAATTTGATAATTGCGGCAAGATATTTAATCTGTTAACACAATTTTAAGCACGCATGTGTTTGATTGAGTAGCAGGCTGCATGTTTCATTTTAAAATTTAACATACGGAAATATTATATAAAACGTGATGGATTTGTGTACAAAACGAAAATCTTCATATGATATAGACAGCTTAATAGGCCCTAAGAATGAAAGCCATAAAGAAGGTGAGCTTATTTTATTTAACTTTATTTGATTCATTTTTTTTAAACATTATTATTATTATTATTATTTTACGAACAAATTGTCTCCATCTTAAATTTATTTTCATTGAAAAAAAACTAAAATTCTACATTTCAAAATGTTCTTAGAAACCAGTTTGACAATACACACTTTTAAATTATAATACAGATAAAAAATGTTTAAAGTTATATGTTTAGAAATGACATAAAAATTTTTTCTAGTTAGATTTTTAATGTTTAATTTATGTTTGCATACATTTAAGAAGAACATAAATAGTATATTAACTGCAAGCAATGAAAAACTTATATTGGTGAAAATGCTGTTTTAAATACATGTTTTCATGTATGATAATATACCTCTACAAGGTAGTGCATTTTCCTCTTGTCATAAGTATTATTTAATATGCTATTTTTATTCCTAACATAATTTGTTTGTATGTGTGCTGCTAGCTGGGGTGGGAAAAACAACAACAAGACAAAAATAAACTGACATTTCTGGAGTTTAGACGCAGATAAAACATTTGATTAGTCGGGATTTTATGTTCAGGTACCCACATTATTTCGGGTTTATGTACGCAGCCCAGATTATTTAGGATTTAGGTACAAAAATTTTTTCGGATTTAGGTACAAAATTTTTTTTCGGATTTAGGTACCCACATTATTTCGGGTTTAGGTACCCAGATTATTTCGAGTTTAGGTACCCACATTATTTCGGGTTTAGTTACCAATATTATTTCGGGTTTAGGTACCAATATTATTCCGGGTTTAGGTAGCCACATTATTTGCGGTTTAGGTAGTCCGTATTATTTTTTGTTTAGGTAGCCCTCATTATTTGGGGTTTATGTACCCATATTTTTTCGGGACATTCCCTATGTTAACTTCTTGACATGATTGTATGCTCTACTTTCGGGCAGTCTATCAGACTATACCAAATCCTTACTGTGCCATTATGATATATAGGTATTCATAGTTCTTCCGTTTGCTGTAGTGTCTGTATGCGTGTTTTGCTTGTTTTTGAGCAGACGTCAACTTTCAGAATTGGTCTGACAAAGGAATTTAGAGTCGTATTTTTAGATGAGTAGTTATATTTCAAAAATGCATACTAGCAAAATAGATCAAATTACAACTTAAGCTTTGAATGACAAAAATACTCTTCAAGACCGCTTGATTTCAGTGCTTGTTGTTTTTTTTTTTGTCGTGAGAATAACGATTTCAATCAGTATAAATAGATGTACATAAATATTTAGTACTATTTACGAAGTGCAGCTAAGCTCGGGGGAGACAAAGTTTAATGAATCTGCAATTTATTGCAAAGATTGGCTTTTAGATTTAATTTTTAATAATTTTCAAAAAATTATCTTCGTAATACTTACACCCACTTGGTTCATTCGTCCCCTGAGATTTTTCGTTGCTTAAACGCTTGTTCTGGATTTGTGTTAGTTGGATACAAGCGTTGTCATCATGCTAACTATACGCTAACCAATTCCATTAACTTGTTTCCTTTATATAAAAACCATATTACATAGATATTGAAATTTCAATTAGAAATCACTCTAAATATTTGGGCTAATTCCATTTAATAACAAATTATGTTGGGATTAAAATCTTGTTCTGTTCCAATTCAAAAAGACTTGCTACGATAGTTGTTGGATACACCTATAACAGACTGGTGGTATATGATACCCATCCATTTTAATCAACGAACCAACCCACATACTACAGTAATGGACGTTTGGCATGCCAAAAGACATGGTTTATTTCACCTTTTTTTAAATGCCTGTACCAAGTTAGGACCATTGCTGCAGTTACTATATTTTTGGTTGTCGGTTCTGGAGTTTGTCGGTTTCTCGGACTTTGATTTGTGAATTGTCTTTTTGACAGTTTCCTCGGTGTTTGGTGTTCTATTATTACTTTTTTTTCCTTAGAAAGAAAATTTGCTCGTAAGTGTGGACAGTGTAATCATTAAAGCATTAAAGTATATGTGTTATTCGTGTTAACCGTAGAATATCAGACTCTATAATCTTACATATCTTTACTTTAACACAATGTGGCAGGCAAAATTCTGTTTAATTTATTGATGCTCAATCTGCCAATAATTAAAAAAATCGTACAAAATTGTAATGTTTTGTGTAAACGTAATGTATTTGCTGACAGACAGTAGTTTCTCAAAATCTATATATTTGTCATATTAATCTAATTGTTTAATTGGTGTTATGACACATTAAGCGAATTTTACTTCAATACAATGCTAAAAAAGTTTAAATCATAATTCTACTTCAAATATTTACAATTTTGTTAGTAAACAAAAACGAGATGCGAACATCATTGCGTTGTTATGAGCATCGACAAATTATTGATTTGAAAATAATGTAATTATTAAAACATATTTCTGAGTGATTGTTCAGAATTTTAACCCATTAGTGGTTCAAATTAAAATAGAATATTAATTGTAAATTTATAAGGATACAGAATAAAATTTAATACCTGCATCTTTGGAGTGTGCATTTATAAATCATGAAGTGTTTCGTCCCTATATTACGCCATAGATTAGCAGCAACCATTATATTCTGTCACTGGAACTAAAGGCGTTTAATTATTTATAAGTATTAATTATACCAAGTACTTTTTACAAAAACCAAAAACGAATCAAATTATAATTGTTAATTTAATTTATAAACGGATTAATATTTCTATTAGATTTTCTGGAAAAGTGGATGGATTTCATAAGTACGGTTAATTGAAATTGCATGTTTAAAAATTTAGTTCTACTGCTGTTATATCCTTTGATTATTACCGTAATTATATCCATATAATGTACGTAAGCGCCAACTGAATTTGAGAAACAGGTGACAAATCAACATAATAGGCAGATCTTTCTACAAATAGAAGCAACAAATGCACTAGCTTCACTAACAGTGAGAAGAAAGTGAAGTATTAAAGTTTCATGTACTTCAAAAGTTGTTACATCAAATTGAAAAATTTCTAAACTCATTTCAGATGTTCTTTCTGAAAAAAGTGATGAAAGCGATATAGCAGAATCAGTAACACCAAACAAAGAACACGCACACACTAGTTCTCCAAGCAGAACTGGAGTTTACAGATCAAAGACCGGGATTGAAACCATTGATATATATACTCAACCAAATATGACAGAGACAAGTCAAACGATTTCTAAAGATTCTAACATTGAATCCTATTTCCATGCAAACACTTTATTTTCTTCTGAAATGTCTCATTTAAACGAGTCGTATGGATTTCCAGAAGGCTGTGACGGCACCAACAGCGATATTGGGGACAGATTTGGCGATCGCTACGACGATCGAGATTTAGACGATTATGGTAAAAGAAAACAGAGGCGATATAGAACCACTTTTACCAGCTTTCAACTTGAAGAACTCGAGAGAGCGTTCCAGAAGACGCACTACCCAGATGTTTTTATGAGGTTAAAAAACGTGTAGTTTTTCACAATAGAATTTTTACATGTATAAACAGTAAAGTTATGCATTATAGGAATAATTCGGCAAGCTATTCTTCTCTGAAAAATAACTGATGCCCATCACTTGCAATCGAAATATAAAATGACAAATGAATATATGCAAGATTTAGGAATATTAAATAGTTATCTATTTGCATTTTATGATAATTCGGCTTGTATTTTTATTAGATTTCGTGTTTCCAATATTAGTTTTCTGTGTTGTTCTGATCTGAGTGCTATTTATCTTGGTCACATTGCTAGAACACTATGACACACATTCGCCTACATTGTGTCCAGCGCCTTTAAACCAGTCGACCAAATTTTATTTAGTAAAATACATCGTCATTCAAAACAGAGTACATTTTATATGTTGCTTGAACCGTATATTTTATATGCTACAGTAACAAAAAAGGTCACATGGATATAGTTGTCACACACATATATATATATACGTGTGGTTACATACACATGTACCTTTGTGATACTTTTCTTACTTGCTTGTAACATTTACATGTATTTTGGAAAATTCAAATACAAATAATAATGTAGCACTCTTTACTAGCTGTATACATTGAATACAGTACTGGACGACAACAAACACAACATAATATTATATTTTTTTTCAGAGAGGAACTGGCTATGAGAATTGATCTTACGGAGGCGAGAGTTCAGGTAATAAATAAATTCGTACAATTTGAATTGTACGCTACGACGGCCATGTCCTTGATGGGATAGTTGAACCAACGCATATATTGCTCACTTTACATGCGTCTTGGCTAACAATGACAAATTCTGTAGTGCTTGTTCAATCCTTGACTCCAATAAAATATAATGCATTAATGTTTACTTACCAAATTATATAAATATATATAGTTTGACGACTACGGGTACTAAAACACTTGTTAATCACGAATAGACGGGTCTCTGCATATCAAATTATCTATTTTCGAATATTTACTTTTAAAATTATGGTACTTTTCTTACATAAATTAGTACCTACACACACTTGTATAGCATTCATTGACAGATCCGATTGGGAAGCACTTAATTTAATTAAATAGTGAATTTTAAGTAGTTAGTGTTTGCTTGTCAAATTATGCAAGACAGAACGTAAAACACTTCACTGATGTACTGCCACTTGGGAGGTGATGGTAAACGTAATATTATCTCCAATTAAAAAATGATTTTAATAACAGACTACTCATAAAATGACATGACGAGTCCGTCGTCTGTTATGTCCTGTTTTTTACAGGTATATTTAATAGAGCGCGTTCTTAACAGAATATGAAATTTATTTTTAATTTATACCGAATAACATTAAAAGCTAACCAATCAAATAGCCTACTGTAAACACTATATATATTTTTATTTCTCATACAGCCATAAGTACATTGGTACAGAGAAAAAAAAAACAAAACAACAAAACAACCAACAACAACATTATATATCATTCACGAACTATGTACACTATATACATAAAAGAGTTCGAAGTTTTAAGTAATTTAGCCAGGAGGCATAGTTAGGCTGTTATTCATACAAAGAATTTATTTATTTATTTATTTATTTATTTATTTATTTATTTATTTATTTATTTATTTATTTATTTATTTATTTATTTATTTATTTATTTATTTATTTATTTATTTATTTATTTATTTATTTATAAAAACAGTGTTGTGAATCCTATACCTGAGAATAAATTAAGTAATAATTTTGAGACATTATGTATAAATCACGTTATAGATTGCGATTGATCAACAAAAGCTGCATTGTCAAGCAATTCCTTTTATATAGAGACAAATTTACATTTATTTCAGGTATGGTTTCAAAACAGAAGGGCAAAGTGGAGAAAGAAGGAAAAAGTTGGTCCACATGGCCACCCTTTTAACAGCTTCGGTAATTTCCCACCTCCGGCTCTACAATTTGCGTCTCGTGGACTTATGGTTCCGCCACCGCCGTCACAATCATACACAGAAATTTTACTCAAGGCTTACGAAAATCACCTGCAACATGCAAGACAAGAAAGATTAGCTTCACATTTCAACAACGTATTCAATTCAAACGCCATGTTATCAACATCATTGTATAGTTCGTCCTTTCCTCTCTTATCAAAACCATATCCGGGAGTCCCGCAAATATCATTTCAAAACTTATTGGCACAAATGACATCCAAGAGAACGAACGTTGAAACAATAGTATCTCCGAAAACCGAAAAGACTGTTGCAGACATTGAACAATGTGGTTCAAGCATTGTAGAACTTCGAAAGAGAGCAAAAGAACATGAAGATAAAATGTGTATCGACAGCTAAAGCAAGCATGGATACATAAAAACCAAGAAAAATGAAGACGCTTAAGTATTTTAGGGATTTTTATTTGGGAAATGTGTCTTTGTCAACAACGTGTGCGATAACTTTTAATTCACAGAAAGTAGTCCCGGTATATTAATTTGAAACTCTTTAAAACGATATACATCAGACATATTTTATAATAATAATGATATATATAGTGCTTAATAAATGTTGTTATACATTAAATTCGTTTGTGTTGGTTGAATCTAGTAGGCTATTAGACACCAGACAAAGAAATCCAACTAAAAATAGTCCCAGCTTATTAGACATGAAGCAAAAAGAAATAATCAGAAACGTTGAATTATATAAACATAAAAAAACTAGTTCCACAAGTTGTACATTTTATAAACTCGAGCATAACTAAATGGCAACAACAATTTTCCGCATAATAGTAAATCAACTTTATGCTTTATTTGTTATGCTTTACTTATAGAATGGTATATAATTAATATGCTCACCTCAAGCCACGTCGAGAGTTGGCAAACTCTAAACACGTCACGAACTGTACTCCCCAACCTAGTCTTGCATATTTATAGCTTAACTTTCCGGAATGGAATGGGAAGACATTCCCTCAATCTCCACGCAAAGGATTCTGGGTATCCTACGTCAACCACAATCCCTTCTGCCATACTATTGGTTGACATTGTGAGAGATAATATCTCTCACAGTAATCTGGTTCCCGTGATCCTTTGCGAATCTACGAAAACAACGCCACTGTTTGGGGATTGAAATAGGTAGAGTAACATTCGTTCAGAATATGAAACACCTATTCAATAGGTGGCGATTTATTAAAATGATATACTATAGAAATCTGAGAGCAAAATGTCTATGTCTGAAATTAGACAGATGGTTGCACGCTACTCCACCATCTAAATTTTATATGAATGGTTCCAAGCAAAAATCTTACTTTTGTTCACTTGCATTTTTTTCTATTTCACTTCCTACTTTGTAAGGTATATTCGTAACGCGTCACTGTGTTGTCATGTAACACATGTTTATCAAATATGCCAGTTTTTACAATAATCAAATTTGCTATTGAAAAAATACACGTCCCCCAAAAAAGGAAAAGAATCGTTATAACGAATCCATAAATCCGTGATCACGAAGTCAAATTCGTTATAACGAATTGCAGATTTCGTGTTCACGGATTATAATTCGTATTAACAAACTTTCGAATTCGAGATCATAAATTTGAACTCCAGAATTCGTGATAACAGTTTTTGTAGTTCGTTATAACGGATTCCAGAATTTGTGATAACATATTTCAATTTGTTTTCATTCAAATTTATTCGATGATAATTACTGTATTTCGCGGGTTTTAGCACAGCTAGAATGTTAGTGGATCCAGAAAGTTCTATCGAACGTAAACATGTTTTGACTGTCCCTTTTGACATCAAAGTCAGGTAAGTCAAATTAAAATCCGTTATCGCGAATTCTGGAATCCGTTTTTATGAATTAAAAATCCGTGATCACGAATTTTGGAATTCGTTTTTATGAATCAAAAATCCGTGATCACGAATGATGGAATCCGTTATAACGAACTAAAATTTGTGATCACGCGTTATGACAAAAATGTGTAGGTCCTAAAGAAGCTTCCGCATTAATGTCCAATGCAAAGAAAAAAATAAACAAATAATATTAGCAAATAAGATGGATTGCTTAAACCTTAAGTATTTTTAGGGAATATTCTGGGCTTTAGTTTATTTGGTTTAATACTGTTCATAAAACAATTGCACAACTGATCTGAACTTCTGGATGTTAAATGGTATTGAAGAACATTAAACTTGACATTCAGAATACGAATGATAACGTTAGTTTGTTTATATTGCAGTTTTATTAATGCAATGTCCGAGAGTAAATTATGAAGATGAAAGTTGTGCAATTAACAATTTATCAGTATTTTATTCCTCGAATCTCGGAAATTACTGCGAAACAGTTATCCATAATTGATACCGCGATGGCAGGTACACGTTGATTACTGCCCGCAAAGCATCATCATTAATGACGTTCTGAAGTTGACTAATTGAGAAGAAAATTGAAATTGTCATAAGTAGTTTCTGTTACAAATTTTACAAGCAAAAGTGGATAATTCAATAATCATTAGGCTAATTCCCTACTTTATCTAATGATTTAATGGTGGCAGACGACATCATTGGATCACCTGCACGTTCTCTTTACCGCTTCGCCACCAGCAATATGGCTGCCAAAGACTATTCGTCTTGACGTTGACAAGGAGCATTGAAGTGCTGTATTTATTTTTAAATTCAATAAATCTCTGGTAAAGATCAGATGTTTTCTTCTTAATTTGCTTGATAAGATTCAGAAAATTCCCAATTAATTTTTAAAATAATTGATCCTGTGTTCAGCTTTATTTGTTATGAGATTAGGTTTTAGAGATTTTTAAGACAATATCAATGTCTTATTACAGTTTTTAGAGTACTTATGTTATGTTGCAATTTCTGTTTAGCAGATTTGAAAATGACTGGAAATTAATTTGACAGTAATAAAGAAACTTTTACTTTTTATTTATTTTCTTTGTCTTTTTTGTTTTTGTTTGTTAAACTGTATAAAATTAAAGCTCAATTTTTTTGCAAGCATTGCGATGAGATAGGGCCTTCTGAAAACGTTAAATTGCTAAATTAATTCTTATTTTATTGTTAAGAATATTCATTAACACATTCCGGAGAGAATTTGTTCACTAAAACAATTTAAAATAGAAACTAGAAACTTGGGAATATGGCCCTTTGAATGGGTGGTCTTGAATATAAGATGTATTTTGCTCATTTCTAATCTAACATGGCTGCCGTTAAAAACTTTTAGGAAAATAAATTAAACATCAAGGGCATATTTGAGTTTTCGTAAATATTCATTGTAACCAATCATAATGCGTTTTTATCTAGTCGAGTCCCTCAATATTTTATTTTATTTTTAGCAAATTTATAACACGTTAGATTGCATATATACGAGAACTTATAAATCAATAGTTATACAAGTTATGCAATTACTTAATACTAATAGTATCGGGGAATTGTGTAACCTCGGTAAATACATATATAGAGCCTTTAAATTGAGATACAGTGTTATTTAGAAAAATTGTATCAATGTTTTTCTGTGTAATTTAGATCTTTGGTACATTGCTTATATTTTGTCTTGCCTTTTTATTTTTTTATTTGTCATACATAAATCGTCCGCATCTTCTGTCTTAATTTGTCTGTACCTATATGTTGTACAACATTTGGTAATAAAAAATATATATATAAGTCCCAGATATATAATGGTGGTTCTAATGTATGTTTGTTTGTTTGCATGATGTTTAACGCCACTTTCAGCAATTTTTCAGCTTTATCATGGAGTCCAGTTTTTATTGGGGGAGGAAGCCGGAGTACCCGAAGAGAACCACCGACCTTCGGTCGGAAAACTGGCAATCCTTGCCAATTAAGATTGGAGTCGAGTGCACCCTGCCCGCAGTGAGACTCGAACCCGCCACCTCAGTGTTGACAGACCACGAGATCATCAATAGAACAACCTTAACCACTCCGCCACCGAGGTCCCCTCTTATGTATGTGACAGGAGATGTAATAATCGTATTTTTTCAACTTTCAATAAAAATTACGTGAAATTAATCTAAGGTTTGTTATAAACTATTTAAAGAACATGGCTTAAAAAATCTAATAATTAAATTTAAAAAAAATAGTATTGCCCTATATCTAGATACAGAACATTTCAGTAAGTATAATTAACATGCATGCAAGTACAATGTATGCACGTTTAGTTTTAATTTCTCTATATATTACAGTTTCTGGAACCAGTAATCTTAATCCTGTGGAAATTTTGTCACGATGGAGCGAATGCGGACTCAGAACCCCTGACTTGTCATGTTGGAGCGAACGCGGACTAAGACCCCTTACTTGGGAGGATGGATAGTAATTGTTAAAAAAATTAATGACACATAAAATCTTATCATTACCTTATCTATTTGCACAAGTTTATACTTTACCCATCTGTTGTTCTCACGTAAACCGGTTTATTTATATTGTGCAAACGACACGTCCACGACACGAGACCACAAGCTTTAAGGTTAGCTATAGTAATTAACCTTTTCTCCATTTTCTTTTCTTATTTTAAAAAAGAACAATTGTTTTGGTTTTTTTTTTCAAACATTTTGTTGAAATTATGTGAATAAAAACTTCATATATGCAATAGATTTTTGAAGTATTATCCGAATTTTAAATGTGTATTAGACCATTAGTTTTACTTCAAAATATCAAGCACATGTACTTAATTGTATATATATATATACATGTAGATACAAATTTTGCTACAAACCGCGATAAGCATGAGTAATACGTTCATGGCAAACGTAATTACTGTATCACAAATAGTTTGGGTTCCGGCTAAGGTTACACCATTGGAAAAAAAAATTGTCGTGAACAAAGCCACCTATCGATACTTTTGTTAAGGTATCCGGACCACAATTGACCACGTGATGATATTTGGTGTCCCGGATGTCTATTGTTTTTCAATGGAGCAGACCTCGGTAATCTTCGGCAAACATCGGAAATACTATTTGAGTAACTAATTTTTTTGCTCAAAACTGTTAACATTGACTCAAAATAACACTATATATTAAATTTGTTTCATTAATAAGCAATAGATTGATTTTAATAAAGCTGATTTTTTGGTCGAAAAATAAAATTAAACCGTGACTTCAATTATGGGTCGGATACCTTAAAACCGTACTTAGTCCGAAGTTGGTCGAATCAAAAGATAAACAGCTGAGCAGAATAGAATACAGCTCTACTTATTCTCTATTTGTCCATTCAAGTTTTCAATTTGATGTGGAAAATAATGGTTTTTCATTCGATAATAGTGTTAATAATTTACTATTACACTCTTTGAAATGGTTTTAATAATAATTTGCTAAATTGAAGCACTGTATTTAACAAGTTTAGCATGATGCATAAATATATAAATATGCGTCACAATAACTGCATGAACACAAGACTGAGGCCATAAAATTACAAATTACGTTATTAAATTATTGCCCATTTCGCGATCGATTGTTGAACTGTGTGATTAAAAACGTGAAAATAAAAACGAGGAGCCCACAATTTATTCCTGAGATCAGGAACTTATAAATAAACTTTTAGTTATACTAGTCCCAGCTGAGATATTTATATAACAGGAAAAACTTATGAAAATTTAGAGCCTGACATCGGCAACATGAAAGATCTTGGTGAAGTCCACATGACCATAAAGACACGATACTGTAAAGTAGATTATGTGGAGTCCACATGACCATAAAGACACGATACTGTAAAGTAGATTATGTGGAGTCCACATGACCATAAAGACACGATACTGTAAAGTAGATTATCCCTCTTTGTTTTATTAATGATTAATTTTCTCATAAAATGTTGTCTATTTTGTCTAAGCCTTTCTGGGCCATAGTTAAATTATCGACGAGGGACCAGCCAGCACCAATAATGTTGCGCGATTTGCGAATTTGTTTGATACCCATATCCAGAGATGTTCGATTTAAATATTTTTAAAATGAATAATTTCGGTTGAAGGAAAACGCTGGATGCTCATATTGATACTTGATTAACATATTAAATATGGATTTTTATCCAACAACCGGCTAAGATTGATGTTTGACAGTATTTAACACTAGACAACGTTCACATCCCCACCATTAAGTTTCTTTTGCAGAAGCAAATAAGCGCCTCCTATGCCAGTTTTCCTACAGAAGGTCGGGGGTTCTCCGAGTACTCCGGCTTCCTCACCCAATAAAAACTGGATGTCATGATACAGCTGAACAATTGCTGAAAGTGGCGTTAAAGAACATTCAAACAAAGCAAACAATCTTCTGCATTACTTCGCACAGTTGAGGTAATCTTCCCAAACATGTTTTTGTGCACATTTGTGCAATTTTGGAAACAACCAGTGACTGAGGTAACGTCAAATTCAGCACTTTTTTACAGAAATAATTGGGCGTCTTATTTTTTATTGGTGTTGAAGACAGGGTGAAAATACTCAACTTGTAATCGGCGTCAGTTGTAGTTCATGCTTAAAGTCAGACGCTGGTGATCAATAGAATATGACTAACTACAGTGACTATACCTTGAGCACTCATCCACAGAGACCACTTTGATATATTGAAGTGCTCCTACAGACCATTCTAAAAAAGAGACTGTCACACGAATATTATAATAAATAAATTATAAAAATATTATCAAACCTTTGGTGAATGGAAAGAGAGAATTTGTTTTAAATGTTTACTTTATCTATATGTTTGAGATATTCATTAAATGCTTTCAATTATCTTGTCAGTCAAATTAGCA
Source organism: Limnoperna fortunei (assembly GCA_944474755.1). NCBI lineage: Eukaryota > Metazoa > Mollusca > Bivalvia > Mytilida > Modiolidae > Limnoperna > Limnoperna fortunei. The sequence continues at coordinate 80,410,829 of OX104113.1, forward strand.
AGAAAATATACTTTTACTTACTAGTATGTAATTCATAAATGTCCTTAGACTGGCACATGGTTATAGTTACTGAGTCTCGACTAGAACAAAGAAGCATCTCTATTGTAAATCTTAATGTCAACTCTATACGTAATAAGACTGATATAGTGTATAATGAATTGGGTGATCATGATATTATTTGTATTACTGAGTCCAAGTTAGACCACACAGTATCTAGTTTTGATATTTTTATCAATAATTTTCGTAGTCCTGCCGCCTTCAGAAATGATAGACTATGTTATAAAGTTGGTGGTATTGTTCCATAGATTAAAAACAATATACTAGTTAAACGTAGAATTTATCTCGAAGACCACATTCTTGAATCAGTATGCACAGAAATTTCAATAAATAACAAAACACTAATTCTGCGATGTTTGTATAGACCTCCTGATGCTAGAATGTCTGTGTGGGATAATTTTGACTCTATTTTCAATAAATGTATAGACACAGGTACAGAAAATGTAATCTTTCTTGGTGATATTAATGTTGATATGTTGAAGATAAGTAAAAATCACAGATTTAATATTTTATGTGAACAATATGGTCTGAAGAATGTTATTTCTGAACCAACTAGAATTACACCAACATCCTCTACATTGATAGATGTCGTTCTAACCAACAATTGTAGTATCATAAAAGATTGTCATGTATTACTCAATTTCTGTAGTGATCATTGCCCAGTAAATTTGTTTGTAAATTTTGCTACTTCACGTGAAAAATCATACCAAAAGGTACTCTTTGACTATGATAATGCAAATTATTTAGGTATCAACCAGCACTTGCAAGGTATTGACTGGGAAAGTCAATTTGAAAATTCTTCTAATGTTAATTTGATTTCTGATTATATTGATAGTGAAATATCTTTCGCCATGGATAGATTTATTCCAAAAAAGACGATTCTAGTAAGGCCAAAAGACAAGCCATGGATAAAAAATGAAATAAAATGCAAAATGCGAAAAAGGAATCATCTTCATAAAAAAGCAAAATATAGAAACCTTGCATCTGACTGGGAGAAATTTAGAAAATTACGTAATGAAGTCATTGATATGGTACGTGAAGCTAAAAAAAGTATATGGTTGACCTTCATAACTCTCTTGTAGATAAAAATATACCACCTGGTAAATGGTGGAGAATTGCTAAAATTGTAACTAAATTTAAGAATAAGACTTCAGTTTAAAAGTCCCATAAAAGTGCAGGGTGACATTTTTTCCACCCACTTGAAAAAAGCCTCTGCAATTATCAACTATTTTGCATCCATCTCATCTGGAGAGAGAACATAACCTGCCTGAAATACCACCACTGTCACCATTTGTTCTTTCAGATTTTGTTATCATTGAAAAGGAGGTCATTGACCATTTTGAGATATTAAATACTAATAAGCCTGGTGGACCAGACAACTTGCCACCTGAATTTATCAAACCCATCTTTCAGTCTTTAGTCAAACCCATTACTATTCTCTTTAATAAAAGTTTATGTTATGGGATAGTTCCTACAAATTGGAAGATGACTTATGTTTCTGCTATATATAAAGGAAAAGGTGGTTGTGAGGATGTTTCTAATTACAGACCAATATCTGTCACTGCCTGCTTTGGCAAGATATTGGAAAGGATTATTTTCAAGCATCTTCACAACTACCTGATCCAAAATAATATTATTACTGATGAACAATCAGATTTCCGTCTCAAGGACTCCAATGTTAACCAACTATTGATTATTTATGATGTTATTATGAAAAATTTAGACATAGGCAAAGATGTTAGATTTGTATTCTGTGATGTCTCCAAGGCTTTTGATAGGGTGTGGCACAAAGGACTCTTATATAAATTATAAAAATATGGAGTCAAAGGCAACCTACTTAGTGGTTTGAAAACTACCTGCACGATCGCCAACAACGAGTATGCATGGATGGCTACCACTCAACATGGAAAGCTATTCACGCCGGTGTACCGCAATGTTCTAAGGTCCCTATTTATTTTGATACATCAGCATCCGGTGGTGACATAATCGGGTCTGATTTTATTGAGATTGAACTTTCTCGGATCACATCTATTAGTCATTACATAAGGAGTACTGTACAGTTGTCAGTTGTATAAAACGTCTAATCTTTAACTTCTTGATATTCACGAATTTATTATTAATTTATTTTTAGAATGATATTTATTCTTTTTTGTTTATTCCTTTGGGGTGTACAGAGCAACGCTTTTTAATCCAGAATCTCTCTCGGTTCAGAGTCTCGCCACTTGCAGTTCTGCTCGATAATTAGGAGTTTTATGTGATCAAAATCCTTTGGAGTGTGGTCGGGCAGTCTGAAGTGTTGGCTTACGGGCAGAAACTGTTTCTTCGTTAGATCACTTCTGTGACCATTCAGTCGTTTGTGGAATGGCTGTTTGGACTCACTGACATATTGTGAGCCACAGATGGGGCACTCAAGAATGTAAATGACATTCGAGCTTTTGCAGTTAACAGTAGTGAATATTTTGTACTGTTTATCTGTGACTTTGCTGTTAAATGCAGACAAGGGTTCCATATGTTTACAACATTTGCAGCGTTTATCACCACAAGACTGACTTCTGCCAGCGGCAGTGCTGGCCTTTGCAATATCTGCTCGTACCAATAAGTTGCGGAGACTGTTGGGTTGTTTGAACGCAACCAGGGGGGATCTGGAAAGATTCTTAACAACCTGGGATTTTTTTCAATAGATTTCCAATGTTCACGAATAGCGCTAATTGTGTTTTTCAAACAAGGGTGGTAAGTTAGTACACAGGGAACTCTATTGCATTTGTTTTTTTTTATATTGAAGAAGGATACTCCTCTATGTCTGCTGTGCTTTTTGGAAATTCCTGTTGATGTTATTATTTCTGTAGCCCCTTCTTCTAAGGTGACCTTTTAATTTCCCTAGTCTCCTTTTAAACGAATCATCGGTGGAACAGATTCGTCGGAGTCTAAGAGCTTGACTATAAGGAATGCTCTTTGTCACATGACAGCTACTAGGTAAAAGGTATTGGTTGGTGTCTGTTGGTTTGGAATACAGGTCAGTGGACAACTCACCATTTGCGGATAAGGAGCTGGAAGTATTGAGGAACGACATACGAGATTTTGAGATTTCATAAGTAAATTTGATAGAGGGATGGATGTTATTGTCACGTGTGATAAAGTTTTGTAATCCCTTGTCAGTATGTATCCACTTCATATCAACATCATCAATAACCTGTACCAAGATAGTGGTTTTTCAATAGACGATTGGAAAAGTTCTTTTTACCCATAAATATGTTGGCAAATGATGTAGCCATTTTAGTTCCCATAGCTGTTCCATTTATTTGCAAGAAATGGTCTCCATTAAAAGTGAAGTTGTTCTTTTTTAGCACCAATGTCAGCATTGTGACTAAACATTCAGTCGGAGGATCTTTAACTGAACGACTTTCCCAGACCTCTCTGCATGCTTCTATGCCATCAGCATGAGGAATGTTAGTGTAGAGAGAGGTGACATCCATAGTGACCAGAGTGGTACCCGGTGGAAGGGGATTCAGAGCTGCCATCTTTTGTAGATAGTCGGTGGTGTCCTTCACGAATGATGGGAGTGATTCAACATGTGGTCGAAGATGGTAATCCACAAATTCAGATATTTTTTCTGTCGGGTGGCCGTTAGCTGATACGATATGTCTACCGGGGTTGTTAGGTTTGTGAATTTTAGGAAGAAGGTAGAATCTGCCGGCTTTTGGATTTTCTGGTGATAGGTATTCGAGAGTTTTATCATCAATATAGCCTAGAGTGTTCATTTTGGTTAATTCCTTAGTTATTTCATCCCTGAATTTCTCTTTGGTGTCCTTTTCTAATTTCATATAAAACCGGACATCATTCAGTTGACTTCCAGCCTCTCGAATATAGGCAGATTTGTCCATAACCACAACCGCACTACCCTTGTCTGTTGGTTTGATGACTATTTCTACATTTGATCTTAAGTTTCTTAAGGCAGTTCGTTCGTCAGGAGAGAGATTGTCAAAATTGTTAGTATAAGATTCAACTGTGCTAATTATTTCTGTTTTAACGTTGTCTACAAATGACTCTAAAGTTGTGTTCTTACTAGGTTTGGAGACCCATTAACTTTTTGTGACAAATCTATATTTGTTATCTCCTTTTATGTCACTATTGGAGTTCACCTCATAATCTTCCTCTTCTTTCTTCGTAGCAAACTAAAGATGTTTCACTCTTTGTAAGATGGTGACTAGAGAGGTTAACAACAGTGTTGGAATCGTTGTTGGTTGAAAGGGATTTTCGTTTAAAGTGTCTATTGCGTCTCTTTATCTGCGATGGAAATGTGGTATTCTGTTGGTTAGGAATACCGTCGCGATTAAATTTCCGCCGTTGACGTTTAGAGAGGATGTATTCTTTTATCTGTAATTTTTTCGTACATAGTTTCATGAGATTTTCAAGATCAGACGATAGTTTAAGTAGATGTTCTTCGCAGTGATTTTTCATAAGGGTCAGCAGGCGTTTTGAACAGTGAAACAGAGTCTGATCCCATTTTCTATAAAAGGTGTTAGAATCACTGCCAGGTGTTTGAGGTAAGAGTTTAATCTGTAAACCCTTTGGTATAACACCTCGATCTATATAGTTATTGATATTAGATAGGTGATGTTTTCACTTGTTTTTGTTTAAGTACTCTCAGATGTTTAAAGTATTCTTCATATGACATTATAAAAGAAAGAGTAATGTTCTTCATATGGCATTATTAAAGATGGAATAATGTAAGTCCACTGGGATCTTTCCAGAGCCACCCCCCCCAAATCCCAGGTTGTTAAGAATCTTTCCAGATCCCCCTGGTTGTGTTTAAACAACCCAACAGTCTCCGCAACTTATTGGTACGAGCAGAGATTGCAAAGGCCAGCACTGCCGCTGGAAGAAGTCAGTCTTGTGGTGATAAACGCTGCAAATGTTGCAAACATATGGAACCCTTGTCTACATTTAACAGCAAAGTCACAGATAAACAGTACAAAATATTCACTACTGTTAACTGCAAAAGCTCGAATGTCATTTACATTCTTGAGTGCCCCATCTGTGGCTTACAATATGTCGGCGAGTCTAAACAGCCATTTCACAAACGACTGAATGGTCACAGAAGTGACCTAACGAAGAAACAGTTTCTGCCCGTAAGCCAACACTTCGGACTGCCCGACCACACTCCAAAGGATTTTGATCACATAAAAATCCTATTTATCGAGCAGAACTGCAAGAGAGAGAGATTCTGGATTAAAGAGCTCTGCTCTGTACACCCCAACGTAATAAACAAAAAACAATAAATATCATTCTAAAAATAAATTAATAATAAATTCATGAATATCAATAAGTTAAAGGTTAGATGGTTTATACAACTGACAACTGTACAGTACTCCCTTATGTAATGACTAAAAGATGTGCTCCGAGAAAGTTCAAGATCAATGAAATCAGACCCGATTACGTCACCACCTGATGCTGATGTATCAATAACCAAATTTTATCGTTTATTTATAGATTGATATTGACACTGAAGAAAGCCAGCAGTTGGTCGAAAATTTTGTCATATTTATTAATATAACTATTCTATAGTAGAAACATGTCTATATTTGTATCGTTGCATAATTCTCTAGACGTATATATTATTTTTTTTGTTTATGCTCTATCGTCATGTTGGCTATCCGATACTTAGTAAGTGTACTGGTTGGTAGCTTCCTTTAGACTTTAATATGTATATATATATAATACAATCAGATGTTGGGCATATATAAATAGACAATTATAAATAGAAATTCAGAACGAAACTATATGCACGCATCTGTATAATTGCTTACAGATCCATTCTGATTGTATGAAAATCGTTGTAATTAAAGCTCAGGTCGCACAAAAACATTGTGTATATAAATGACATGTTCAACCAAAAGTAACAATAGGCCAGTGAAACTCCGTTTTTTAGCGGACGGATCTGGTCTAGAGGTTACACCTCTGTCTTTACATGCTAAGCATGTTCGAATCCCGAGGTGGGACGGCTCAAAAATCAAATCAGTGTACAGATGATTTTCAGAGTGGAAATTTACAACGACATTGTTTGGTTAATTCATTAGACATTTTTAATGGCCTTAACATCATTTGGTAATGATTTCCTGTTTTTGATTCCATTGTAATAAAAGTGTCTTTTTGTTGACCGATAACAGCGGGAACCCAGACGTTATACTCGCTATGTCTTGTATTATATATATGACAATCTCTAAGTTTAGTAAAACTCTGTGTCATATAACTAAGACTTACATTATAATATATTTTATGTACATGATTCAAATCTAAGTTGTTTAACTCTATTTTCAATATTACCATAACCAATTCACTGTAAAACCTTACGATCCACTCTATATCTATATCCTTCCACTTTATAAATCTTACACATTTGTTTTGTAATATTTGTAAATTATCTTTATGAGTTTTGTTAATACCAGCATACCAAGCAGAGCAAGCATAATCAAGATGACATTGAATTAATGATGTGACTAATTTCCTCTCTGGATGCTTCTGACAAACATTTTGTTTATCTGTACAGAAACTTCAATCTTGAGTTCACTTTCTGAATAATACTGTTAATACTGTTAATAATCTTTTCTCTCGAAAGAGAATTATCAATACATAAACCTAAATATTTCACACAATTTTGTGACAAAATTCTATGATTGTTAATGGTAACATTAAAGTTACTAATTTTAGATAATTTTCGTTTTGACCCAAACAGAATTGCTTCTGTTTTCCCTAGGTGAAGTGATAATTTATTGTCAATTACTAATCAGTAACCATTTACTACAAGATTCAAGTTCTTTGCCTAGTTTTTGAGATATAACCTGTGGGTTTTTGTGTGAAAAAAGAATAGCACTGTCATCCGCATATAACAGAATTGTACAATCTGAACTTGTACTAATAGACATGTCATTTACATAGTATAAAACTAAAAGTGGGCCTAAAATGCTGCATTGTGGAACGCCACATGTTATATTTAAAAAATCAGACTCCGTTCCATTAACCTTTACTTTTTGTTGTCTATAACAAAGATAAGATTCAAACCATTTGATATTCTTAACACCCATAGTTTTAAGTTTTTGGCATAAAATGTAATGATCTACAGTATCGAAAGCCTTTTGAAGGTCAAGCATTATTATTCCTGTATAAAAGCCTTTAGCTGAATGATCTTTAATATGATCAAACAGATGTATCAAACATGTTTCAGTTGAATATGATGATCTAAAACCAGATTGGTGTTTGTAAAGCAAATTGTGTTTCACAAGATATTTCTCGAATTGAGAGTAAACAGCTCTTTCTAATATTTTTGAAACCACTACTAAAATGCTAACTGGGCGATAATTGCCAACATTCACCCTGCTATTCTTTTTATAAATTAGACATACTCTTGCAGATTTCATTTCCTCAGGTACAATACCAGATGAAATAGACAAGTTTATAATATAAGTAATAGGTTTTGATAAAATAATTGATTCATCTTTCAAAAATCTTGATGGTATACCATCTAACCCTGTGCTTTTACTAGGATTTAGCTATTGTAATTGCTTACATATATAGTCTTCATCTACAGTTTTAAGTTCAAAAGCTAAACTATTAGAATGATCAATTTTATAAAAATCTTTAAAAAGTTTGGCACTGTAATCATACAACCTACTTAAGTGGTTTGAAAACTACCTGCATGATCGCCAACAACGAGTATGCATGGATGGCTACCACTCAACATGGAAAGCTATTCACGCCGGTGTACCGCAATGTTCTAAGGTCCCTATTTATTTTGATACATCAGCATCCGGTGGTGACATAATCGGGTCTAATTTTATTGAGATTGAACTTTCTCGGATCACATCTATTAGTCATTACATAAGGAGTACTGTACAGTTGTCAGTTGTATAAAACGTCTAATCTTTAACTTCTTGATATTCACGAATTTATTATTAATTTATTTTTAGAATGATATTTATTCTTTTTTGTTTATTCCTTTGGGGTGTACAGAGCAACGCTTTTTAATCCAGAATCTTTCTCGGGCCTCCCGTTCAGAGTCTCGCCACTTGCAGTTCTGCTCGATAATTAGGATTTTTATGTGATCAAAATCCTTTGGAGTGTGGTCGGGCAGTCTGAAGTGTTGGCTTACGGGCAGAAACTGTTTCTTCGTTAGATCACTTCTGTGACCATTCAGTCGTTTGTGGAATGGCTGTTTGGACTCACTGACATATTGTAAGCCACAGATGGGGCACTCAAGAATGTAAATGACATTCGAGCTTTTGCAGTTAACAGTAGTGAATATTTTGTACTGTTTATCTGTGACTTTGCTGTTAAATGCAGACAAGGGTTCCATATGTTTACAACATTTGCAGCGTTTATCACCACAAGACTGACTTCTGCCAGCGGCAGTGCTGGCCTTTGCAATCTCTGCTCGTACCAATAAGTTGCGGAAACTGTTGGGTTGTTTAAACGCAACCAGGGGGATCTGGAAAGATTCTTAACAACCTGGGATTTTTTTCAATAGATTTCCAATGTTCACGAATAGCGCTAATTGTGTTTTTCAAACAAGGGTGGTAAGTTAGTACACAGGGAACTCTATTGCATTTGTTTTTTTTTTATATTGAAGAAGGATACTCCTCTATGTCTGCTGTGCTTTTTGGAAATTCCTGTTGATGTTATTATTTCTGTAGCCCCTTCTTCTAAGGTGACCTTTTAATTTCCCTAGTCTCCTTTTAAACGAATCATCGGTGGAACAGATTCGTCGGAGTCTAAGAGCTTGACTATAAGGAATGCTCTTTGTCACATGACAGCTACTAGGTAAAAGGTATTGGTTGGTGTCTGTTGGTTTGGAATACAGGTCAGTGGACAACTCACCATTTGCGGATAAGGAGCTGGAAGTATTGAGGAACGACATACGAGATTTTGAGATTTCATAAGTAAATTTGATAGAGGGATGGATGTTATTGGCACGTGTGATAAAGTTTTGTAATCCCTCGTCAGTATGTATCCACTTCATATCAACATCATCAATAACCTGTACCAAGATAGTGGTTTTTCAATAGACGATTGGATAAGTTCTTTTTACCCATAAATATGTTGGCAAATGATGTAGCCATTTTAGTTCCCATAGCTGTTCCATTTATTTGCAAGAAATGGTCTCCATTAAAAGTGAAGTTGTTCTTTTTTAGCACCAATGTCAGCATTGTGACTAAACATTCAGTCGGAGGATCTTTAACTGAACGACTTTCCCAGACCTCTCTGCATGCTTCTATGCCATCAGCATGAGGAATGTTAGTGTAGAGAGAGGTGACATCCATAGTGACCAGAGTGGTACCCGGTGGAAGGGGATTCAGAGCTGCCATCTTTTGTAGATAGTCGGTGGTGTCCTTCACGAATGATGGGAGTGATTCAACATGTGGTCGAAGATGGTAATCCACAAATTCAGATATTTTTTCTGTCGGGTGGCCGTTAGCTGATACGATAGGTCTACCGGGGTTGTTAGGTTTGTGAATTTTAGGAAGAAGATAGAATCTGCCGGCTTTTGGATTGTCTGGTGATAGGTATTCGAGAGTTTTATCATCAATATAGCCTAGAGTGTTCATTTTGGTTAATTCCTTAGTTATTTCATCCCTGAATTTCTCTTTGGTGTCCTTTTCTAATTTCATATAAAACCGGACATCATTCAGTTGACTTCCAGCCTCTCGAATATAGGCAGATTTGTCCATAACCACAACCGCACTACCCTTGTCTGTTGGTTTGATGACTATTTCTACATTTGATCTTAAGTTTCTTAAGGCAGTTCGTTCGTCAGGAGAGAGATTGTCAAAATTGTTAGTATAAGATTCAACTGTGCTAATTATTTCTGTTTTAACGTTGTCTAACGCTGTGTTCTTACTAGGTTTGGAGACCCATTAACTTTTTGTGACAAATCTATATTTGTTATCTCCTTTTATGTCACTATTGGAGTTCACCTCATAATCTTCCTCTTCTTTCTTCGTAGCAAACTAAAGATGTTTCACTCTCTGTAAGATGGTGACTAGAGAGGTTAACAACAGTGTTGGAATCGTTGTTGGTTGAAAGGGATTTTCGTTTAAAGTGTCTATTGCGTCTCTTTATCTGCGATGGAAATGTGGTATTCTGTTGGTTAGGAATACCGTCGCGATTAAATTTCCGCCGTTGACGTTTAGAGAGGATGTATTCTTTTATCTGTAATTTTTTCGTACATAGTTTCATGAGATTTTCAAGATCAAACGATAGTTTAAGTAGATGTTCTTCGCAGTGATTTTTCATAAGGGTCAGCAGGCGTTTTGAACAGTGAAACAGAGTCTGATCCCATTTTCTATAAAAGGTGTTAGAATCACTGCCAGGTGTTTGAGGTAAGAGTTTAATCTGTAAACCCTTTGGTATAACACCTCGATCTATATAGTTATTGATATTAGATAGGTGATGTTTTCACTTGTTTTTGTTTAAGTACTCTCAGATGTTTAAAGTATTCTTCATGTGACATTATAAAAGAAAGAGTAATGTTCTTCATATGGCATTATTAAAGATGGAATAATGTAAGTCCACTGGGATCTTTCCAGAGCCACCCCCCCCAAAATCCCAGGTTGTTAAGAATCTTTCCAGATCCCCCCTGGTTGTGTTTAAACAACCCAACAGTCTCCGCAACTTATTGGTACGAGCAGAGATTGCAAAGGCCAGCACTGCCGCTGGCAGAAGTCAGTCTTGTGGTGATAAACGCTGCAAATGTTGCAAACATATGGAACCTTTGTCTACATTTAACAGCAAAGTCACAGATAAACAGTACAAAATATTCACTACTGTTAACTGCAAAAGCTCGAATGTCATTTACATTCTTGAGTGCCCCATCTGTGGCTTACAATATGTCGGCGAGTCTAAACAGCCATTTCACAAACGACTGAATGGTCACAGAAGTGACCTAACGAAGAAACAGTTTCTGCCCATAAGCCAACACTTCGGACTGCCCGACCACACTCCAAAGGATTTTGATCACATAAAAATCCTATTTATCGAGCAGAACTGCAAGAGAGAGATTCTGGATTAAAGAGCTCTGCTCTGTACACCCCAACGTAATAAACAAAAAACAATAAATATCATTCTAAAAATAAATTAATAATAAATTCATGAATATCAATAAGTTAAAGGTTAGATGGTTTATACAACTGACAACTGTACAGTACTCCCTTATGTAATGACTAAAAGATGTGCTCCGAGAAAGTTCAAGATCAATGAAATCAGACCCGATTACGTCACCACCTGATGCTGATGTATCAATAACCAAATTTTATCGTTTATTTATAGATTGATATTGACATTGAAGAAAGCCAGCAGTTGGTCGAAAATTTTGTCATATTAATTAATATAACTATTCTATAGTAGAAACATATCTATATTTGTATCGTTGCATAATTCTCTAGACGTATATATTATTTTTTTTGTTTATGCTCTATCGTCATGTTGGCTATCCGATACTTAGTAAGTGTACTGGTTGGTAGCTTCCTTTAGACTTTAATATGTATATATATATATAATACAATCAGATGTTGGGCATATATAAATAGACAATTATAAATAGAAATTCAGAACGAAACTATATGCACGCATCTGTATAATTGCTTACAGATCCATTCTGATTGTATGAAAATCGTTGTAATTAAAGCTCAGGTCGCACAAAAACATTGTGTATGTAAATGACATGTTCAACCAAAAGTGACACTAAGCCAGTGAAACTCCGTATTTTAGCGGACGGATCTGGTCTAGAGGTTACACCTCTGTCTTTACATGCTAGGCACAGTAGCCATAGTTGTTATAAACTGACACGAGTTCGAATCCCGAGGTGGGACGGCTCAAAAATCAAATCTGTGTGTACAGATGATTTTCAGAGTGGAAATTTACAACGACATTGTTTGGTTAATTCATTAGACATTTAATGGCCTTAACATCATTTGGTAATGAGTTCCTGTTTTTAATTCCATTGTAATAAAAGTGTCTTTTTGTTGACCGATAACAGCGGGAACCCAGACGTTATACTCGCTATGTCTTGTATTATATATATGACAATCTCTAAGTTTAGTAAAACTCTGTGTCATATAACTAAGACTTACATTATAATATATTTTATGTACATGATTCAAATCTAAGTTGTTTAACTCTATTTTCAATATTACCATAACCAATTCACTGTAAAACCTTACGATCCACTCTATATCTATATCCTTCCACTTTATAAATCTTACACATTTGTTTTGTAATATTTGTAAATTATCTTTATGAGTTTTGTTAATACCAGCATACCAAGCAGAGCAAGCATAATCAAGATGACATTGAATTAATGCTGTGACTAATTTCCTCTCTGGATGCTTCTGACAAACATTTTGTTTATCTGTACAGAAACTTCAATCTTGAGTTCACTTTCTGAATAATACTGTTAATACTGTTAATAATCTTTTCTCTCGAAAGAGAATTATCAATACATAAACCTAAATATTTCACACAATTTTGTGACAAAATTCTATGATTGTTAATGGTAACATTAAAGTTACTAATTTTAGATAATTTTCGTTTTGACCCAAACAGAATTGCTTCTGTTTTCCCTAGGTGAAGTGATAATTTATTGTCAATTACTAATCAGTAACCATTTACTACAAGATTCAAGTTCTTTGCCTAGTTTTTGAGATATAACCTGTGGGTTTTTGTGTGAAAAAAGAATAGCACTGTCATCCGCATATAACAGAATTGTACAATCTGAACTTGTACTAATAGACATGTCATTTACATAGTATACAACTAAAAGTGGGCCTAAAATGAGCATTTGTGGAACGCCACATGTTATATTTAAAAAATCAGACTCCGTTCCATTAACCTTTACTTTTTGTTGTCTATAACAAAGATAAGATTCAAACCATTTGATATTCTTAACACCCATAGTTTTAAGTTTTTGGCATAAAATGTAATGATCTACAGTATCGAAAGCCTTTTGAAGGTCAAGCATTATTATTCCTGTATAAAAGCCTTTAGCTGAATGATCTTTAATATGATCAAACAGATGTATCAAACATGATTCAGTTGAATATGATGATCTAAAACCAGATTGGTGTTTGTAAAGCAAATTGTGTTTCACAGGATATTTCTAAAATTGAGAGTAAACAGCTCTTTCTAATATTCTTGAAACCACTAAAATGCTAACTGGGCGATAATTGCCAACATTCACCCTGCTATTCTTTTTATAAATTAGACATACTCTTGTAGATTTCATTTCCTCAGGTACAATACCAGATGAAATAGACAAGTTTATAATATAAGTAATAGGTTTTGATAAAATAATTGATTCATCTTTCAAAAATCTTGATGGTATACCATCTAACCCTGTGCTTTTACTAGGATTTAGCTATTGTAATTGCTTACATATATAGTCTTCATCTACAGTTTTAAGTTCAAAAGCTAAACTATTAGAATGATCAATTTTATAAAAGTCTTTAAAAAGTTTGGCACTGTAATCATACAATTTAGAGGAATCAGGGAGCTTTGCTACCAGATTTGGCGCTACAGTAGTAAAACATTTATTAAAATAGTTAGCCACCACATGACAGTTTGTTCCTTCTATATCTAAGACACTTTGCTGTTTTCTTTTTGAGTACTGTTACCAAGAGATTTTAATTGTTTCAAATAGTTTTAGGGTTGTTTTTGTTCTCCTCTATTTTATTTTCAAAATAAAAAGCTTTTGATTTGTTTACTTCCCTTTGAACTTTATTTTTATATTTGCAAAAATCTGTATAATTATCCTTGTTACCAGATTTTTTGTACATTAACAGAAGAGAATCCCTTTTTTGAATCAGCTCTAAGATTTCAGATGTAATCCAGGGATCTGAATGTTTTTAACCTTTATTTATTTTTGTGGTGCTACTTCATTGAACGCTGAGATAAAAATATCCTTAAACTTATTATAAGCCTTGTTCACATCTCTACATAGAAATAGCTGTGACCAATCAATACTATTTAATTTTTGACAAAATTCTTCATCGTTATAATTTTTAGTGGTTCTAAGTTTTATAATATTGTCTATAAAATTTGGCATATTAGTCTTTCTTTTTTTTTCTTGTAAAAAAGGTCATATAGTGGTCACTTAAACCTATAGGTATAATGCCTGATTGATATATTTTATCAATAAAATTTACTATAATATGATCTTAGAGTGTTTTGCTAGTATCTGAAACTCTTGTTGGTCTTTCAAAATTTGTGTAATGTCAAAAATATTCAATAAATTCATATATTTCTTACATAATGATGACATTTCATGGAGTAAGCATATGTTAAAATCTCCAACAATGAACACCTCGTTTAAATGGTTTATCTTACTCAAAGATTGTTCAAAGTTTTCAAAAACTTGTCATCTTTCGGTGGTCTGTATATTGTTCCTAGTTTGATCGCTTTTGTTTTTGGGAGTAGAATGTCAATCCAGAGTGCTTCTATACTGTCATTGTGTAGATCTTGTCTTGCAAAAAGGCAATATCTTCTCTGATGTAGCAACACACTTCTCCGCCGGTCTTGATCGATCCAATCTTACAACATTGTAGCCCTGAATATTAACTTCTGCATTTGTAACAGTACTATCTATCCACTCAGTCAAAGATATTGGTGCCGCATTTGTTTTGATGCTATGTTCCTAATTTCAGATATCTTTGGAAGAAGTGATCGTACATGATGCTAAATAAAATGTAGTCCTTTTCTCTTGAAAGCTCTAAAAAGAGATTCATCTGATATGTCTGTTTCAAACCCTGTAGTTGTTGTTTCAGTGTCAGATTGATTAGAGTTGTTTTCTTGTAAGTCCAGATCATAATTGTAAAAGGGTAAGTTAGTCATAACATAATTTTTACAAGTGAATTGGAAGCTGGTGTTGTTTTGAACCAATTCAAGGTACTGCGTACCGGTGATCTCTTCAGTACATTTAACACGAGTCCACTTATCACATACGTCACATTAAATCGCCTTACTGGATGCTATTATGCCTTTGCTACATGGATTTTTTGGACGCCGTGCCTTGCAAGACTTGTTTACTTGGCCAAGTTGTGGATGAACATCACCACTTTTGAGTAAGAGAACGAAAATAAGCAAGTTCTTATTTACTGAATTAGATTTTTTTTTCTTAACAGGACTTGTTTAACACACTAGATGTAAACATAGACAGTGAGTAGTTCTCATATTAGCTACAATAATGTAGCTCCTTTTTTTTATTATGGACGGAGCTACAAAGAGGTCCCATTACTCGTAATGGAGCAAAAACACTTTTGGGATTTACACATATTTTCCGCTATTTAACCTTTGTCTTTATTAAATAAATATGTTTTCTTTCCTCCGCCGTTCATCTGATATGTCTACAATGTCTAATTAAATAATTTTAACACTTTTTCGTAATCGTGTCATTGTTGACATAATTAAAATTGTGGAGTGTAGAATTTCGGAATCGTATCGGTAAAATTTGTAATAAGGGGACATAATCATAATGCAAATGAATGCAGCTGAAATCATCCGGAATTTCATTTTTTACCAAATCGATTCCGATATTATCGAAATTATGCACTTCCGGAATTCATATTTTGTCAACAATGCCATGATTATGAATAAAGTGATAAAACTAACGAATACGGTGTTGTGGAAATGTCAGTTAAACTGCAAATACATAAAAAAGTATGTAGCAAACCAGGGAAACAGTTAAATTGCTTATAAAATGCATAAAACCCCCGGGTGTGAATCACTCCCGGGCTGCTCCATTACGAGTAATGGGACCGCTTTGTAGCTCCGTCCATTAAAAAAAAAAAAAAAAAAAGGAGCTACATTATTGTAGCTATTCTCATATTTGTTCGATACACATCCTGTTATATCAAAGTTAGTGCTATCTGTGGGCTGGTAGTGGTATCTTTCATTGTCCGATCGAAAGTTAGTAAAGTTGAGTAGCAATTGAAGAATGAAAATTGCTGAGATAATGCCGCTGAAGCCAGCCATCATCGTTTCTTAGTGAGTGCCGGTCGTAGATCAAAACTTGTTGTTGTTATCATATGATGGGGTCAGTTAAAGATGGAATAATCAATCATTAGGGAGGCAGGTGATATTGAATGAATATTAAGTACTTATTTTGCAAGGATATATTCAATAATTACTGTTTCTGTATCTTTTCTGCTCCTAAGAAATTTTCGTGACCGCCAGACCGGAAGCTTTCATAGAAAGTATAAAGTTTTATATATTTCTCTGAGCAAAAAAAAAATGATGGTAGTATTCTATATTTTTTTTTATGTTTGGATTGTTGTATTTTTTCACTTTATTATATTGTATTGGTGTTGTAATAGGAAATTGTTAACTTAAAAAAAACTCTTATTTGATTACTTTTATCCATATAAAAAAGAATATATTAAACATTCAAAATATTTTTATTACAAAATATATCGTGTATTTAAAGCATCGTTACAATAAAAAATAAAAACCAGCACAAGTGCAGTTCTTAGCACTATAAATAGAACAAACTTAAGGTTAATCTGACAAGTTTAGCTTTTCTAAAAAGCTAACCGTCTCTTAGCTGCATTACAAATTTTATGGATTTATTAAAGTATCTGGTGATCTGTTTTTTTTTGTAATTTATATGTAGGATAGGTAAACAATGTACAGGTACCTTGTAAAGACTTTGTTTACGTTAAACTATTATCCAATGGTGCTTGAGAGATTTAAATGCCTGTCGTCACTTAACACGTGCTTTTTAAATATAATAATTAAACAAAAGTTGACTCCCTAAACAAATGTTCAAAATTAGCGGTAAAAATATGTTTTGTTAAATTTGCATCAATATCAGAACGAAAGTAAAGATACAGAACATATAATTTTTGCCTAACTCAAACAGCTTTAAAAGTAGGGAGATTTTGGTAAAATGTTTACCTTTTAATTGTTCATTGACCAATTCATTGAATGAAATAGAAGTCAATATGTGGAACGTAACATTACTACAATAAAATAGTGATTTAACGAAAATAAAGATATAGAAAATATAATTTTTTTCAAAACAGCTTTATAAAGTAGGGAGATTTTGGTACAATGTTTACCTTATAATTGTTCACTGACCAATGCATTGAATGAAATAGAAGTCAATATGTGGAACGTAATATTAATACACTAAAAGACTGATTACAACCCCGATTCAACCTAAGAATATATCGAAATTTCAGTACACATACTAGTGCGATCCTGACGTAAACCAATGAAATGACAAAAATATTTATAGATTTAGTAAACCACCCAATCAAGTAACAGAGAGTCGTGTACTCCGAAGACTGATCGTCATTTGACTATGTATACCGTCTCCCATGACGGTAATGAAGTAGATGAGATGCTGCGTCAGCGTAGTCAATGACACTGATCAGTCCTTGTTTGAATTTAAATATTTTAATTATAACTGATCATGACTATAAAAAATGTATGTTGATATAGCTGATAATGTTTTCAAAACAAAAATTAAAATTATATCTTGCCAGAAACAAATTCAAATGAACTTTAAGATTATTATTCTGACGTTATTTATCATGTTATTCATTAAAGCAAACTGTTATCAATTTTTTATTCAATATAAAATTTTCAATCAAATATAATCCTTTAAAATTAAATCAGTTTTTTCTTAAATTATAAAAGAACCTTTATTTTGATATGTAAAATACCACTGAATTATATTGTATATGCCACACTTTTTTATAATTGCTAAAACAACAAAACACCTTATGTTTATATTTACCCCTAATTAAAAGTCGGCAAACCAGGATGAAGGGGGATTAAGGGGCATATCAAGGGGAATGTTATAATTAGTTTTTATTCACATTGAAAATTATAATAAAGGATAGTAGACATTGAGTAACTGACTTGACAAGAAAAATATCAAAATAAAATATAAAAAAGAATGGAAGGTTTCAAATTAATTATTAAAAAATAACATGTTTTATTACATAATGAATTTTTAAAATGATTTCTATTGGTTAAGACCACCCGAAACCCATGACCGTATATTCTGATATTGTTTGATTAAAACCAATATTGACTACCTTTTTCGATCACATTGTTGTCAGGTTGCTTTATTCTGATATTGTTTGATTAAAATCAATATTGACTACCTTTTTCCTATCACATTGCTGTCAGGTGGTTTTATGTTTGAGTTTTGTTGTTTTTTGGTTATAATTATGATAATCTAAAAAATAGACTGTTTTTTTACTTTTAACATTAAAAAGTAGAGACTATAACGGTAAATATGTTGATGACAACATAATATGAACGCAAGTACATACATTTCATATATTTTTATATTTTTTTTGCAAATGTCAATTCCTTTGTATGATTATTATGTAATAAAACAATTAAAGTCTTTTTTATCAGTCGATATAAGTTTAAATAGACTCAAAAATTAATATTAACCTTCGCCTTTGGCGTCGGTCAATATTAATATTTGAGTCTATTAAAACTTATATCGACCTCTACAAAAGACTATAATTGTATACTATAAAGTGGCTGCAAGCACAGATTGCCAAACTCAGAATTGGTCGAATTTCGATCCATTTTCCAACCGTTTATTTTTTGTAATTAATTTTATAGTGCACACTGATAATAAAAATAAATTTTAAAAAAGTATGTAATATTTGCTTGATTGCATACAACTATTTTATTGCATTATTAACAGATCATTCTTTTTTCGACAAATTAGCATTAATAAGAGATTAAAGGACACAAACTCTTTCTTCCGCATTGTTCCTCTCGAGCAGATTAATTGTCATTCCATGATATCGTTAAGTTACATTAATGAATAAAATATTTTATTATTTAAAAAACATCTCAATATAAACCAGAAGCTAAAGGGAAGTGTCGGCTTAATGCACGGGTATGATAAAAACCCATATGCATTTTAAGAAGACGACGTAAAAAGTAATTTACTTAACCAGCCAACCTGGCGTAGCTACTATTTACGCAACGACGCACCTGAGTGAACAAACGCAACGGCAATTTTTTCTTTTTTTTCAATAAAAAGAAAGGACAAGGGAAGAGGAAGAGGTATGCTAATTCTATATGTTCTGGGTAGTTTTCAGTCCAAAAATTCTCCAACAATACTCATTCTATGTCTGGGTAGTATTCAGTCCGGAAATACTCACCGAATTTGAGATCAACTTGAAAGAAGTTATTGACATTTTTGAGAATGCAAAAGGCAGAAAAATGATGCTTACATAAAATAAAATAAATCTACTTTCAACCGATTATAGTCATCATTTTAGTTGCAATTTAATAGATCACCAACTTTCAAATTGTTGCGGGATATTTTGTGTTTGGTCTGATCGTTCATTTACTTAGATCATTGATTCATCAGAAAACTCGAGCGATTCATATCATTTTGTTTTTATTCCTTAATCAATGGAACATCCCTGGGTATATTGAAATAAAAGTTTTTGAATGCTCGTGACTGGGTCAATTTCATTAGAAAAGTAAGCTTCCATACACTTAAAATTTAGTTCTAAAAGGGTATCTCCACGGAGCTTAAGGGGGGGGGGCTTCGCCACCTGGACCCCCTACCAGGGTCCTGCCATGGACCCGCTAGGAGCCTTGAGCAGGGTCCTGGACCCCTCTGCCGTAAGTTTTGCGACCAGTGCAATCAGAACATAGCTACGCCACTGATATTACATACATTTAGGTACTATAAAAATAATATTAAAATACAAATTTTCGATTGTTAACCGTAGTGATTTGCTGGAGATGAAGATTGTGCTGTTTTTTAGTTGTAGAAAACCCTCACATATTGATTCTAAGCGTCATAGCATGACAAAAAGGTCAGTTTTTAGTAGATAGCGAGAACACGATTGGTCGTGGGTTTCCGAAGATGAGTATAGGCTAAGGTGTTTATGATAGTGTAATTTTTGTCAATGCAAAAACTTGGTGCATTGGTAGCCAAACGCGAAAGGGTGTAAGAAACAGGACAGAAAATAACATGGGACAAAAGAAGGTGTATCTACTTTCTAGGCATTATTTTTTTAAGTTGTACCACATATACGTCAACCGTGAGACGTTTATATATAGACACCTTTCGAAACCATACTTTTATTTAGTTAACAAAACGTGCCATTTAAATAGTTAGTTACATGTATATGTATACATAACAAGAGTGCTGTCGTGTGCAGAAAAGATACATTAAGGGACATATTATATTTCATAGTGGGTTCATACATTTTAAGTTCTAAAAACAATTGTTCCTCTTAATTCAATTAGGATACATGGAGACAGAAGAGGGATAGTACAACATAAACAAAATATTCAGACAGATATTGGAGACAAAATATTTTGTTAAAAATATTTTAATCTAATTAAAATTACATATCTCCCCTCTTTTTGCTATGGTCGCTGTGTGTAGACCTACGTACTCCTATCAAACCTGAAGAAAATCGTTGGTTTCAAAATATTAAAAAAGATCACTCGACTTGTTATTTTATGGGAGAGGGAGTGTACCATTTTATATAGTATCCCAGGGACGGTGACGTTAAAGCGTGTTCCAATTCGTTTTCGTCACAAATAAAACTGGTTTCAGCAAGCGTTTTGAACCCGTTTTAACCTAATATTTGTTTTAGAAACTATGAAAAATCAGTCTGGTATGGATGTACTAGCTTTTCATTTTTTTCACGCATTGTTATGAATAATAAATTTTTGTTCTGAAATGTTTTTTTATCATGCATGGAAACATAAAATGTTTCATGTTTTCTGATTGGATACTGCCACGTTTAAAGATCGATTAACTCTTCCTCGTAAATGGTACAGACGACCTAGTACAGGTGAGCTCAACGCACTTATTTGTACTCGTTGGGAATCCAAAACGCATGAAACAAGAACGTTCATGTTTAGGGCGTTCTGATTGGATGTCAAAGACAATAGAGTCTAAAACAATGGAGAGTCTATAGGGTTTCTTTGTTTGGTGTTTAACGCCACTTTCAGCAATTTTTCAGCTATATCATGGCGTCCAGTTTTTATTGGGGAGGAAGCTGGAGAACCCGGAGAAAACCCCCGATCTTCGGTAGGAAAACTAGCAATTCATATTCTCTAGGATATCGTACTTTCATGCGCTTTGGGGAAGCCCGCGTGATCTTACACTCGTTATAGATTTTTGTCTGTCTTTTTCAATGCGCTCCACTCGCGAAAAGACACAATTTCTATCGTCGTGGAAGATCACCAGGTCTTTAAAAAAACTTATGTAAGAACATATTAATCTCAACTCGGTTGTATGAACCCGAAATCGCCCTTTCACGGAAACAAATACTACACGGATAACCATTAATTTTTTTCAACGCCGTAATTAAATTTTAAAATACAATTTTATATAAATTTGTTTTATATACAACACACCGTAGAACCGACTCATACCATTTCAGTATTTGAACCCCGTAGGAAACGATATACAACTGTCGGACGTTTTGGCAGTGTGTAATGTAAGGTGTAATTCTAAGCGACTGTATTTGATATGAAGTATCATCGCCTTTTAGTGATTGTTGCCTCAAAAGATGGGGGTTTATAATTAAAGTACTTTATATAATTGTAACATGTATCAGACGTTTCAAAATTAAATATCTAATTTTTTCATATATCTGCCATTGTTCTTTAAATATACAATTTTATATGGATAGCCAGTAGAAATATAAAAAAAATCTGAAATAACGTTCCCAGTAGCAATTATTATTGTGTATTAAAATCTCTCTTTTTGCACAGGGAAATACAATCTTTGGTTCATTAAAAAAAAAAACAAGACTTAATTTCACGCTGCCAAGACTTCCGACTGTCGCGGTATCAGACGGGCTTAAAACAAACGATACGAGTCGGTCATACGGTGCTTAGTTTGTTCTATTGGAATTTCGTTGAAAAGGTATAATATTGAACAATAAAAAATTCAAACAAAAAATGAAAAATGCACACCACGAGATTTTCATATCATGGTTCCCAGTAACAACGATTATTGTACATTAAGATCTCTCTAATTTACACGAGGAACTACATAAAATCAACAAATACAACCGTTTAATTGGTTCACTTATAAAAGATTATTACGTACACACTGCCAAAACGGTAAACGGAAAGAAAGCCACAGGAAAAAAAGTCACAATAAATAAAGTCACAGTTTTGATAGGAAAAAAAGTCACAAGAAAAAAAGTCACAGGTAAAAAAGTCACAATTAATAAGTTGTCTTTGTCACATATGTTGTCATAATATGAACATATTTTAATGTTTATTATAATTATAGTCATATTTTTTGTAAAACTTGTTTATTACTTATTAGTTATTTAATACCATTAATAAAAATTGTATTTCAAGTCCAACAAAATCTAGAAAACATTTTAGTAATAACAAATTACTGTAGACAGCTCTTTTTGTGCTGCTTTGACAGTTAAAAATATATATACCAAAGTTCTGTTTGCATTTTTATTATAAATATTGTGCCTCTTTAAAATCCAACAGAAAAAATTCGCACCAAAGAACCGTAGTTTTATAATAAAATAAAGTTATAAAAGATATATTATTTATTTTAAGATTTAAAAATGTTGATGTAAAACTATTTTAAAACAAATGCAAGTTATATTTTAAAATCTTTTCCTCTGAAACCACTGAAAGGAATGCTTTGCAACTTAGTACACATCATCAGTCAAATGTCTTCTACCAAGTTTGCACAAACTATGACCGCAGATTAACAAAGTTGCTGCCTTTGCTAAAAAGGTAAAAATAAAACAGGGGGTCTAAATAAGTTTTTGGCTTGTTGTTCAAAAATTATAACAGATACAGGAAAACCGAAGAGACCTTCATTCTTCAGCATCAAAAACTAGACTAGTCTGTTGAGTTGAAGTTGTGCAACGACCACAGGCAATGTAGGAGTTATTACTCCTTCCTTAATCGTCAAAATTGATGATTTTTTCCTAAAAATGTTGACAATTATTTAGAACTGGAGAATATGTTATTGTTGCTTAATTGTTCAGCTCTTTGAGAACTACAAAAATGATTTTAGGGTCAAGATTTTCTGATGAACCGTTAAGGAGTTATTCCCTTTGAACTTTTAAAAAATAATTTTAGATTGATTTAAAAAAATGTCTTCTCTAAAACCAACGAAAGGAATGCTTTGAAAAATTACACACATCATTTTTAGGATGTCCTCTACCAAACTGTGCAAATCATGACAGCTGACCACCAACATGGCTATTGGCTAAAATAGAACAAGGGTTCAGGGAGGGGGCGGTGTCAAGATCAGCATCAAAAACTCTACAAGATTCTCAAATGAGGTGAAGATGCATGACAATGCTTTAGAGGAGTTATTTTCCCCTAAATAGTCAATTTTTGTCATTTTTCATCTATAATTTGAAAACTGTAAGAGACTTTTCCATTCAAAATTATTCAGCTCTTCAACATCTGTCAAGATCTGCAAAAATGATTACTGGTGCATATGTGTTGGTGGCCACCTGCTGAAATTGTTACATAATCACAGATGTGATGAACAAATGGTTCAATATAAATTGGTGTCATAAGTTGTCTGAGGGTACATCCCTAGGTAGCTCATACCTGTGTCATCATCTTATTGGTGAAAATCATCAACATCAAATAAAATCATACAAGGCAGCATTTATTTTAACACACTGGGGGTTTCACACAACTATCTAATTTTAGAATTAATAAAAACTGATGGGGTTTTTGAGTGTTTGGTTTTTTGTGTGTTTTTGTTTTTTGTTTTTTGTTTGGTTTTGTTTTTTGTTTTTTGTTTTGTCTGTTTCGTTTTGTTTGCATCGTACGAAAGTCATATATACGATCATATCCTTTTTTGACACTTTTTCGCTATTTATAGTAATGGTATGACAAGGAAATGTATACAATATCTTTAGATTCTAGTCCGGTTGATTTATAGGTTCCGGCGTCATGCAATCGGAATGCCCCGAAAAAAAAAGAATGCTAAACAAGAACGTTGTTATGTTACAACATTTTTCATCTTGTTTCATGTGTTTTGATTGGATGGTATCGTAACGACTCGCCCCACTCTCGCGTCGCCCCATCACGAGTCGTCCCATATTAATAACGAGTCGCCCCACATTTAATAACGAGAGTCGCCCCACTCAATAACGACTCGCCCCACATATGTAAAATATTTAATTTCAGTTTATAAATTGAATATTTTAAAATATATTTATAATATATTTCATGAAATGTATGCTATAAATTATTAAATTTGCATATTTTTTATTGCTATGTGTTTTAATTGGCGGTGGATCTCTTGAGATTAAAGTGAACTCATGTTCACTTCTTTAATTAATTGTGATAATTATAATTGAATGTTTGCTTGTTTTCGGATGAGAATTTGGTCATAGTCAAAGATAATATAATGTATGCTGAAAAAATTCACAAAAATACTTCAGTAGGAGATGGTAAAATGGAGTTCGCTTCAATCGATGTAATTACTGAATCAATAGGTAGATTAAAATCAGGAAAAGCTCCAGATGAATTAAATATTATGGCTGAACATTTGAAGAATGGTGGTGATGTTGTCTCTCAAGTTCTTAGACTCATTTTTGATAGAATTGTGCGTGAACAAGAAATACCAGAAGTATTTAAAAGAGGCATCATAACTCCTATATATAAGCAACAAAATAAACCACTTGAAGACCCCAATTCATATCGTAGAATTAGTTTGTAATTGGAAAGGTGTTTGAAACTATTTTGCTGTCTAAGATCCAACCGTGTATAGATAAATATCAGAATAAATTTCAAAGAGGTTTTACCACAAACGTCTCGCCTACTAATGCAGCCTTGCTACTCACAGAGGCTATCAATGAAGCTAAGGACCAGAATCGTAAATTGTACTCTACATTTATCGATGCAACTAAGGCATTTGATGTCGTTTGGCATGAATCGCTACTTTGCGACTTCACCAGTGTGAGATACTAGGAATTAACTGGCTTCTAGTGTATGACTGTTATAAGAAACTTACTTCTAAGGTTAAATGGAATGGTAGTCTATCAACATACTTCTGTGAGGAGCAAGGAGTGCGTCAAGGAGGAATTATGTCTCCTGCCTTATATAAAATGTTTATAAACCCATTATTAGACCTGTATGGAAAACAAAGCCTAGGATTTCGTATTGGTTCTGTCCATCTAGGGAGTCCTTCCTGCGCCGACGACATTGTTCTTCTTGCTAAAGATAGTCATGAACTACAAACTATGCTTTGCCTTCAGGAACAGTTCTCAAAAGATGAGCGATATTTAATAAGTGAGACGAAAAGTAAAGTAATGATTTTTAATACTAAAAGAAACTTTGAGAGGATTGATGACTTTTATTTTTATGATAGAATATTGGAAACTGTAGAAAATTATACACATATAGGAATCGAAAGAACTCGGGACACTAATACATTAATTCATGAAAGAATCAAGCTTGCGCAAAGGACGCTACTCACTGATGGGTGCTGGAATGCATGGCTGTAACGGCCTCAACCCCGGAATTACTATGAAACTTTGGAATGCCTATGTCCGCCCTAGACTATGTTTTGGCCTTGACTCCGTATCTCTAAGTAGGAAGAACCTGGACGACTTAAATTTGTTCTTCAAAAGACAGATAAAAATGTTGCTAAATATGCCAGATAGAACAGCTGATGCTGCCGTTTATATCCTGAGTGGTAATCTGCCATTGGAAGCCTTTATTCATAGTCAGATTCTTGGTAAACTGGGTCAAATTATACGTCAAAATGGCATTGAGAAAGAACTCTGTATCGGACAACTTTTGGTGAAAAATTACAAGTCTAATAGTTGGTTTATTTCTGCCGAAAAGCTACTGCATCTTTATAATCTTGGATCGGTATATGATCTTCTGGATAATATTCCCAGTAAACTAGCTTGGAAAAAAATAGTCAGCGATAGATAAATTATGGATTGAAAAGATTACAGCCATGATGGAAAATAAAAGTTCACTGGTATACTTAAGCTCTAAGTCAATGACATTTGGAAAAGTGCATTATCTTTGGCGGCAATCAAAGTTCGACCAAATTAGTAATAGGAAGGCAAACATAAAAGCTAGAGTGCTTACTGGTGTATATCCACTGCAGTATCTTTGCAACAAATTCAATAAGTCTACTCCTGATGCTACATGTCCACTGTGTCATCTGGATATTGAAGACCGAGAACATTTTCTCCTACACTGTAGTAAAACTAGTGATGTAAGAAATAACTTCATGAACTTGATATATGAACAAATTGAAACTATTGATGCCTTGTTGTTGGATACAGTTCTGCATCACCATCAATTAGTGACACAAATTTTATTGGATATTACAAATCCGAGAGTACCTTTGTTCTTACAATCTGAGCCTGTGATGAACTCGCTGGAGTCTATCTCTAGAGGAATGATATTTGCATTACATTGTAAAAGAACTGACATTTTGAACAGCCAGTCTTAGCTAATAGTCAGTAATAACTAATGACCAGTCATTGACCCTTTTAGTTTGTTTTGTTTTATTTTCTCAAAACTGTTTTTCATAGGGAACAAATTATAGTTTTGGCTTATGCTAATTGAGTAATATAGGGTAAACTTATTCCAAAGTTATGTTAGGTATAGTATCATTATAAATTTTTAGTGATATTTAATGTGTAGGGTTAAGTAAGTGTTGAGCAGCCAATCCCAAATGGGGGCTAGGAAA
Source organism: Limnoperna fortunei (assembly GCA_944474755.1). NCBI lineage: Eukaryota > Metazoa > Mollusca > Bivalvia > Mytilida > Modiolidae > Limnoperna > Limnoperna fortunei. The sequence continues at coordinate 80,437,611 of OX104113.1, forward strand.
AGGATGTGATGTTTCCCATAAATGATTGTTTTTTTTAATTATTTTATTATACCATTTCTCTTTTTTTATATTAGGAATTCACACCTTTATGCTGTTATAATGAAGGTTTAATTAATCATATAATAATGCTAGGTTATGGATTTAAGTCAAGTCTATTCATATAAACTAACTTCCTCTTGGTGGTGTTTTTGTGTTTTTACCATATTAAGTTCCCAGCTCCCTACTTGTGAAGCTACAATAATGGTTCTTGCATAACTATAACTTTGTTAGCATTAACCTTAATTCGGTGTATATGTGTTGGTGATAGGTTACTGTTTAAACTCGCTATGAGCACCATGTAGATAGGTGGTGGGTTAGTGCTGGGCGTAGTATATTTCAGCCAGTGATTTTTCTGCTTGGGACATTTATTCAGGACCGACCCACAGGATCACTTTTAGCGTTTTACCTTTTATATTTGTTGTATATATATATTGTAATTTGCGCATGTTCTCACAAAGTTGCTACAGTATACATCAACTGTGAAGAAGTTTACAATCGGGATTAACTTTGATGGAATTAACAGTCATTAATTTATACTATCAATATATTTATTTGTATTATAAATTAAATATATCAATTTATATTTTTAATTTATTTATTTTACATATGTGGGGCGAGTCGTTATTGAGTGGGGCGACTCGTTATTAAATGTGGGGCGACTCGTGATGGGGCGACTCGAGAGTGGGGTGAGTCGTTATATATTCTATTGGCTGACACAACGAGTACAAATGTGTGCATGTTAGCTCATCTGTACTGGGTAATATCAGGGACAGTCTATACTAACTGTATAGACTGTCCCTGGTAATATCCAATCTTCAAAGAAAATGTGTTGACATTTTGATCTTCAGAACAGTTATAATTATTTGTAATTTGTTTAATTTAACTGCATATCCTTTGGGGACGTTTTTGTTGGATTGGGGGCGTTTTGACTCGAGTTCCAAAAAAAAATTTAAAAAATCAGTTAATTAAAAAAATGTCATCAACAGTTTATTTACTTTAAAAATATCACTAAAGTTAATTATTTCATATCGATTGTTTTGCAAAAATACGCCTCTTCTAACATCTTATTGTTGTCAGAGACATATAATTACATGTAATAATATACATGTATATGTCTTTGTTGTTGTTTATTTTAAATTCTGAAAATATTTTTAAGTTCTTAACAATGTTTATGCACATGAGTGTTAGTTTTCCGTTTGGAATACTGTTTGCAAATCTTTTGAAACAATTTTAACTACTAAAAAATAATTCAATGGAAATTGTAATGTGTCGTTTTTTTTCTTTGATTTTTCTATGATGCTTGGAAAGACACGATAACGTTCGATCTTACACCCCCACCCCCCCCCCCCCAACAGAACCACGTGACTATGGGATTACGAAATGGTCAATAGTGTAAAATATTTCTTTTTAAAATCCGCAATTAAAAACATTTCCGTATCCCGAACGTAACTACAATTGTCATGTGACTTTCGTACATTGGACAAAATGGCAGACAATATGAATCACAGATTAAGATATTATCACGTAAATGTTTATTCAGAGCTTTAATTTTAGCAGTTTGGTTATTATCATTTTTATCTTAACTTCTTTTTGTTTCACCTTTAAAGTTTAGGGAAAAGTGTGTGATTTTCTGCCAGCCTAGTCCGAGAAACGTCTGGCTTTCAACGCTTTTTTTGGTCCTACGCAAAAGAAAAAAGAAAAAAAGAGCTACGGTTCAGTCTCAGTTCAGCAGCTGACTAATTTGGATAATTCCTAGAGTGAGCTCAACCCGAAATATCTCGCATCTATAAATGAACTGAGCTACAGGTCAGATAGTTGCATTCCAGTTTGCTGATTCCCAGATTGCCACGTCTAATTTGCCAATTCCTTAATATTAAGAACAATCAACAAGGTGTATACAAGAACTTTTTCAAGAATTGACGACTTTCCAATTTAAAAAAAAACGCCACCTAGTGTCCACTTCCGTTACTAAAAACTGCGGCTGTAGCTGCAGTTTGTCGGGTTGAAACCTTTTGAAATTGACAATTGTCTTTAGTAATTATCACGCTTCAGCTGAATGACAGGTGTGAATATCTGAGGGAGGAAGGTTATTAAAACCGCCTGCTGTGAAAACGTGATCGTTAATTAATTAAAAAATGTTCATCACCCTATTTACCTGATGCTTATGGAGGTAGAAAACCATCTGTTTTATAGCTTGAATAAACAAGCTTACAGTGACATCCGTGTTGTATTCAAACTCTCCTGTTGCCTATGACTATAGTAACATCTTCTAATAAGGTTAATTAGATGAAAATTTGATTGGCATAGACAAACAATATAAAAACAATCCAAAATCTTTATTTCAATATCATAGTCTTTTAGTGTTGACAGCCGTAGTTTTTTTAACGGGAAGTAAAAGGGGAGATAAATCATGTAAAACTGGAAATGGGTCAATTATGTGTGTTTAGGGAAATTATGTAAATTAGTTATATTGATTAAATAATTCAATTAATTTAATTGACATAACAAGTCATAATAATTTGCTACTTATAAATTATCAGCTTGGGACGTCAATAGGATAAGCTGATAATTTTCATTTGGGAAAAATCAAGTTAATTTAAGTCACTGAACTTTACCAACAACTATGGATGCTTAGAAAAATTAAGCAAATTAATCACAAATACTTTTAATGATCACTATCTTTCACAATTATAAATTATCAGCTTGGGTCATTATTTGTTTTGAATTAATATGAGAAGTTTAATTATTAATTGAGAAAAATTAATTTATACAAAAAGAAAGTTTTAAAAAATTGCATTTATGTTACTGAACTTAACAAACCAATTTCAGATCTTTCCCATCAATATTATGGAGGATGCATACATAAAACTACAATCATTCGTATATTACACCTTCTCACAGTTTAAGAACTTAATAAATTGCTGGAATGGCAGATCATGCCATTGTTCATCCTGCTCATCATAACTTCTTGCTTTTTATCAATCAGCTGCTGGTCTGAATCTTTTTAAATTTTAACTTTTAAATTTTAAAAATTTTGGAAGTATTGAATTTAAAATTTTGAGTTTTGAAGTTTGGATTTTGAATTTAGAATTTAGAATTTTGAATTTTAAATTTTAAATTGTTAAATTTTTATATTTTATTCAGAATTTTGGAAATTTTAAATTTTAAATTTTAATTTAAAAAATTTTAAATTTTGAATTTTAAGGTTTAAGTTTTGAATTTTGAATTTTAAATTTTTAAGTTTTATATTTGAATTCAGAATTTTGGAAATTTTAAATTTTTTCTGTTAATTTACAATTTTTGCATGAGTTAGTATAGCTATCTTGCAAACTAGATTTTTAGAAGCTTGCTTTTGCTTTATGTGCATTTACCGTCTGCTTTAATATTCTTAATGCATGTAATGTTTTTATATGTGTAGTGCTATATATATGTGACTTCCAATTTATTATGTGCTGATGCATGAAATGCATACTTTGTGTTATGAATGTTTTATTGTGTATTAATGTCTTAGTAATGTGTATGTCTTGTTTATATATGTAATGTCTACATAAAAGCTCATTAGAGCTTGTGTTTGTATGTTGCTTTCAACCGACTTTAAATAAAGCTTTTTGACTTTTGACTTTTGTAGATAGTTCTTAAATGGTCAAATATCAGGAAATCGGCAAATTGGATGCTGCAATCTGGGAATCGGCAAATTGGTACTAAACCGTTGTCACTGTTTAAATGACAAAAGCACTATTCATGCAATTTACTGATTGTTCCATTATTTTTCCCGTAAAATTGATGAAAAAAGACTGATTAGTGGATAGATTTCCATATCATCCATCCAAAACAATTTAGTTACGCTAATCGTTTTTTATAGTCATTAGTTTTCAAAAAAATTGTCAAAAGATGTAACAGATATAGTACTTGTGAACCTAATGCACTTTACCTGTTTGATTAACTTAAATTAGTGCCATAACTTGTTATTATTGATTTTGTTTTTCATATACATGTAAATAATTATCATATAAAGTTATACAAAAATATTGTGTATATAAATAATGCAATTAATAAAAATGAATATACATAAAAATCATAATTAAAAACAAGAAACACCTGTATAGTTTTAAAATATTTTATTTGTATAAATATAAACAAAAATGGATTGGACACAATTAAGACGTCCTCTCCAAAACACCAATAATAAGTACTAGTATATTATTAGCATTATAGTCTGAAATTTATAGTAAATGTAATAGTACATTTGTAAATGCTTCAGACTTTTTGATCTTTATTGAAGAAATTTTTTTTCTGTCTTTGAAAATGCACGTGGAAAATGCTATATTTTTCCGTATATGATTAATGTGACCTAATTTTATTCTAAACGTGCTAATTTGCATACTATAACAACCATACCGTAGTAAGAATCCAGTAATTTACATATACCTCCCAAGATGCAACACCTCATTCAGTTTTGGGTTTCTCCATGTTTTTAATGTAGTAAACGTGATTAAAAAGAGACACGAATGTCAATTAATACACAACGCACAGTGGGTAAGTAAAAACGGCAATAACTTTCATCATGTATCAATAATAATGAATTTTAAACAAGAAACTGGTAAAAAATGTTGACACTATAGAAAGATACCAAGATGACCAGGTCTGATTATACTAGTATATGCAATTTCTTTTGGATATCAAAGTGCCGGGAGTGATTCACTCAGGCTCTGCTATATTACGAATAATGGGACTAAATTCCTCCTTTCGCCAAAAAAGTGAAGATATAATTTCGTTCTAATAAGTAATTACCCAATCGTACCAACAGCCTTTAACAGAATGACAAATTTTTGGCAGTACTCCTATTATCCCAACAGGTAAAAGAGCCTTGGTTTTATGCTTAGAAGAAGTCAAACATATTGGCATCAAAACTATTGCTTTCACCAACTACTTAAAACCAAATGAGGCACATACATAGGGCCAAAAAAGAGACCCATAGAACTGTTTAACAACTAATGGACCACAGTTGTTGTTTTAGTGCAAGTAAAAATGTTGTAGAAATGTGAATAAACCCTTAACATTTATATGTAATTATGTAATAGTATACTACTAAGACCCCTGTTAACCCAATAAACATAGGTGTCATTGTTAACTTGTTGCCTAGGGCATAAATATTTTTAATAGCCGAGGTTTTCATAAACTTAAATTGATCATATGCAGATCTGGGAAATATTCGTCATTGTCTAAGGTGATGAACGGTAGCTAAATCTCTGGCTTTCTTACTACAAATAATTTAAACGGTGTTAAGAATTTATCTTTGATTGCTTACTGAATCTATAATATGCTGAGTACAGTGTACATGCTTTATATACAATTGGCACATTTGTAACAAATTATTTGTTTGAATTTCCTATGACTCTGCCAGTGTTCTCCCCAGAAATTTTTAATATCATCCTGGTATTTTCAGTTTTCACAATAGCATCATTTGCCTTAAAATTATAGCATCACATTTCTTATGAAATATATTAAGGATGTTTTCAGAAAGCATCATATTTGAACCAGATAGCATCACATTGCCAGGATGCTAAAAGGGCCTAGGGAGAACACTGCTCTGCATTCTTAAAATATTTTGTATTTCTCATTTATGTGGGATCAGATAGTCTGTCATACTGTACCCTCTGGTACCTTTGTTTACCAGCTTAAACTTTTATTTTAAATGTAATCTATACATTTCTTCTGACTATTGATTCAAAATTTATTGTATACTTACTTCTACTAGTACATGTACTTTTAAATCATTAATATCTCTCCTAAATAATGGACTTGTAAACCATTTTACTTGATTAATACCAAGGAGTGCAGGGTTAGAGGATACATGTATGTGAATTTATAAATAATATGTAGATGTGTTTTTCTTCTTACAAAGTGACCAAGTTATCATCATACCCAATATGCCGTACTTGTAATGCCATGTTAGATGTAGACACTAATTAATTCTACAAACTTCAAATAGATTACAGCTAATGTCACATGCATTAAGGCAACTCTGGCCTTATGGCAAGAATATTACTATGTGGCAAGAATTTCCATCTGACAAGTACATGCTCACATGTATGTAAGTTTGACTTGTGTAACATAGCTTAATTTTGGTATATTTTTATGTTCCAAATTTCTGTACTTTCCCAAAAGTTACAAATCTTTTATTTGTCTGTTAGTCTCAAGTAAGAAAATAAATTTTTCCTAGTAAATATCAACGAGATAGAGAGTGCCACAATATGTAAGTAGAGTCATTTCTTACTGCACATGTATATGATGTTACCAGATCTACTTAAAAACACTTTCTTAAAACAAATTTGATTCTGTTGCCTCTATCAGCCTTCCTGAAAGCTAAAAATGTCTGTCTGACATGTAGGCAGGCTTGTACATGTAAAACGTGGGGCTTGATTTCGGAGCACTTGATATGTGTGTGTAAGTCAACAAGGAACTTAAAATTAATTGAAAAAATCTGTTGATATACTGCTAAAAACATGGAATTAAAAAAAATCGCATAAAAATTGATTAAAACATACTACTGGGGTATATGTAATATACATGTAACATTTGCAAAAATGGTGAAAAGACAAATTTAGCCTCAGTTTGGTGCCTTTACCATACTAGATGAGTTACTAGTAAAATCTATAGAAATATATCTAAAGCATTATTAAACAAGCAATTCTGTGGAAAAAGTCACATATTGTCATAATGGTCCAAAACAAGAATCTGGTCCTTTTTTGACCCGTTATAGTTCTAAATAAGACGGAAAAGGTGTTGCATAAATATGATCAAAATGAATTTTTTATCATTGCAAAAATTAATCAACATAAGAATGATTAAAATGCATGTTTTATTACTGTCAAAATGCAACAACTGGGAAAAATACTGTAAAAATATGAGGTTACAAAGTTAGGAATTTTGTCTGCTTATTATTGTGAAGTGCATGAATGCACCCACGGTTTCTCTTTACTCATTGTTGGTTTTTGTTTTTCGATTTCCTCCTTGCATTTGTCTGTTTCAATAAAGAATTTGTCACTGTCCTACTAGTGTGGTATTTTATTCTTGTTGATTGATAGCTTGTATATGTTTTCTACATGACCCCTTTTTCAATAAAAAAAGTAAAAAAAAGACAAAATCTGATGCCATTCTACTAAAAACAGTAAACACTGCAACTTAAACTGATGAAAAAAAAATTTCATATTTAAAAAAAAAACAAATTCAGTTCTTTTTTGTCAAAACAGTACGGGCTAGATACTTATTATTAGTCCCAACCCTGATTTTGTCCCAGGCAGTACAATGTAACTTGGTGGTAAAATATATAAACAAGATCTATCAAAATTTAGAAAACAGCCCTGTTAAAGGATTATTTATGACAAACCTTTTGAGATTACATGCAAAATGCAACATTTCAATCAAGAACACCAGATACATTTAGAATTCTGGTATCTTTTACTGTTCTGTTAAAACTAGCCCCTATATATATACATGTTGGTAAGAAAATTATAGAGGTTAAAATGTCGACAATTCCTGAGTGGACTTGAATGTGTATATCATGTGCTCTATAAAAAGCCTATAAGTCTATGACAACAGCCTATATAGACACAAGGGCTTGAAACATATCGACCCAAAAAAGGCTTGAAATACATCAACCCGAAAATGTCTGAAATAAAAGAGTAGTGATAGCATCATATACTGCCTTACTTGTCCATATTATGCTTTTCAAATGCAACAAATACTTTCCGACCAGTTACAAGTATAAAGTATCAGATTATACTGTATCTGATATTTACATTTTTACAAAGGTTTTAAATGTACACAAATACAATCTTTTTATTTCATAGAATCGCGCAATATGAATCAGGATTTTAAATTGTTAAAAATTGCCAGTATGTACCATTTATTTTTCATGTTTTAAAAAAAACACTATTTATTAAGAAGTGATAAATATCAGGTCTAGCTATTTAAAAAAATGTGTAATTGTTTACCAAGCTGACATTTAATAAGGGAACAATTTTCCAGTATAATTATATGTAGGTTGCACATAAATTTACAAAGAATTAAAGATTGTTTATTATTTACCATATGCAACCAGTACATGTATGCCAGAATTTTGGCAAATGTGTTTCTCATCGTCTCTCATGTTATTTAAATGTTATTTAGTTGTCAGTGTCAGTTGATAATTATTAGATGATTAATTGATCGATACTTTTGATCTTCAATAATTAACATTTGTGAAATATTAAAAATGCTTGCTTATTATTCTTAAGCAGCTTCATTTTAATCCTATACTAGTACATGTAGTACTTAATTTCAGCACCACAGCTTGCACAGCCAAAATCACAAATGGACTGCACTCCACATATACATGTAGATTCTGGCTATCATATAATCCATTGCAATACCTTCGCTAATAGTGTACAAGTTATAGTAATAATCTTAACATTGTTTAAAACAAATAACAAATCTTGTCTCATTAAAAGATGTGATCATGTCATTGTAGTATATCTACTATAATGTCACTTTGTGTATCTGACGGAGAGGAGTCAGAGAATCCTCTGCTGTCCAACACTTTCTTACACTTTGATGGGAGCTTGGGATTTCCCACATGCATGCTCCCAGCAAAGTCTAAAAAGTGTTGGACGGCACAGTACATGTAGACTGGTGTACATAATTTGTTTTATAATCTGATACAATAAGGTCATTGGAAGGTCAAACCACAGTCAAGATAACAGATTGGTCTACATGTCTAGAGTCTAGCATGTTGGTCAGACATGAAACTACTAGTATGCAACAATTACAGTATTTCAATTTTAAATATTGCTGGAAAACATACATGTGCACCTGACAACCTAAACAGGAATAAAAGAAATAGTTTTTTAGGGTGTATTTCCTGAATATAATTTATTTACACAATTGTGTAACATTGATTCATACACATTTAGTTTGCCTTGTGTGCAATGAAACTTATCCTTGTTCATGTTATAGCATCTTTAGAAATGAGCAAATACATACATGTAAATGCCCGACATAAAACTGAATTGGCACCAAAGACAATCCATGTGCACCGACAACCTAATTAAAATAAAAATAAGTTTTTATTATCTAAAAGGCCATTTACATGTATATCCTTATTAACTGTTTTACTACTATTTCAGCTGTACTTTGTCAATATAAATAACGGGAAATTACCTGTTACGAATAATAATCTCTGTACATGTACTTATTTTTATGAAAAATTGCAAGGTCGCCAATCAGAATATTAGTAACTAAGAAGGGCATGTACAATACATTATTGTGCAGAGTTGTAGTATAAAATGCACTTGTAAAATATAATGTTGTAAAACTCATCAACAGAAGATGTCTTTGAGAAAAAAATTGTCTGCAAAGCTAAGGAATATAGTACATCCTTCATTGCTAGTAAGTAGGAAAGCGTGACTTGTATATTTTATCCAATTTTCATCTTTTAAAAATCCTTTTTTTGTTTAAAATATAAGACTGTTTGCAAAAAATCAGCTGTTGTAGTTTAAATCCCAGTTTTAGCCAATCAAACCTTGAGAATTTTATGTTACCATACTAGCTACTAATAGTATGTGGTGGTTGTGAAGAAACTCGTCACTTATCCTGAGATTTAAATTTGTCCTGAAAAATCCAAGGCAAAATTAAAACAGAATTATATTATGTTGTTTGCAATAATCATGCAATTTATGTGCATTTTATTGACAAATAATTTATTGGGTGCAAGGTTTTCAAATATTTTGTTATTGTTTCTATGGAATTTTAATTTTCAAGTACCATAATAAGGCAAAAAAATTTGTATGTTATTCAGTTCTTTAGATAATAGTGGTACAAAATTTTGCTGGAAAATAAATATTTCTTGATACTCTATATGTTTTGTATAAATGATTATTGTTTTAAAAGAAGTACATTATGTATATAATCATTATAATTTCAACAAATATGCATCCTTATCCTTAAAGGATTAATTGTAATCATTATTATATTAAGTTTACTTCCTTGTTTTGTATTTTGAAGTATTTATTATTACTGGTACATGTACCACAAAAGTTATTTCCTTGAATTAATTACTTTTAGTTTAGGATGGATTTGTAATAAGGAAAATCCTGACTTAATTCATGTAATTTTATTTGTGCATGAGAATATCTTATTTAAAAAAAATGTTTTTTAAAAACTTTTTTAAAGGAAATTTGTTTAATTAATACTTGTGTTTTTATTCTTTAATCATTTGAAGAAAAGACAAAGTATGTTTTGTGTCATTAAATCTTTTATTTGACTGTACTTTAGTGTGAAGTCTATACACTAGCTACTTGTATCTATGAACTTTGTTATTATCGTTCAACCTTTGATTTTAAATGTTACATGTACTTCATTACATTTTTAAATGCTTACAACTAGAAGTTGGATTGACAATATTTTAGAATAAATGTTTACTTTCCTTTATTTTGTATTGTAGAGGATATTACCTGTGGATCATAGTAAAGACATAATGACAGAGAAAGGGGAGAACCAGATTCTGATAAAAAATATGGAAGCTGATTCTCATAACATAAATTCTGAATATGTTTGTGTATCAAAGGACAAAGGTCAACCAAATTCTGACAAAACAAATATTACTGCAGAGAAAAATATTGAAAATCCATATATTATCTCCCTTGATATTGGAACTACTAGTCTGAGAAGTCACATATATGACAAAAATGGGAATATAAAAGGTTCCAGCAGCAAGAGAGTGAGTAATTGCTACATGTATTGTTAAAGTAAAAAGAAGAAAAGCCATTGATGATTTTTTACTAGTAGTTGTGTAATTAAAAAAAATGTTCAGGTATCTCTTATTAATATATATGCCCAGCTGTTTTTCTGTGAAAGAATTCAGTTTCAGATTGGGACCTATTTGATTAAGTGGTCTTTAGCTAGGACTTCATTGGCTTGCTGGTTTGTAGTTAGGATCTCATTGGCTTGGTGGTCTATGTTGTATGGTCTGGGAACATATTTACAATAAAACGTCTGCAGCTAAACTAACTTTATTACAACTCTATCTAAAATATATGATACAAACAAATAGAATAACTTGGTCACTGACCTAAGTCATTAACCTCTGAAAATGTAACGCAGACGGCAGTCTTGTAAAACATATGTTATGTGAGATAACACTACATCCCCCTTTATCGGCTTAACGAAAATTAACCTTAACCTTGCAAAAGTAATAAACACTGAAACAATTTTTACAAGTCAAGTTTCACTGGCGGTTTTGACACTCTCCCTGACCTCGTAATGTAATGTGTTGATTCTGATTGTGTTCGTAAATCCGCTGATTTTTGAAGGTCAGCGTTAATCTGTTTATTATCACTATTGTCATCGTTCGACTCAGATTTTACTAAATCTCTTCTGTTTCTCCTGACTTCTCCGTTCTCTGTTTGTACTATGTAGGAACGAGGAGTTTTAGCTTCACGTTTAATTGTCCCCCAAGTATGTTGATCCTTAACATAAACATCGTCATTGGTAGAAAGTTTTTCTAAACTACGGACACGATGGCGTCTATCGTAGTGAAATTTCTGTTGCTGTTTGTAACGTCTCTCTCTCGATCGAACTGATTGTTTGTTATATCGTCTCGGATTAAGTTCAACGTTTACAATCGGTAGTGTAGTTTGTAAACGCCTTCCCATTAGTAATTCAGATGGGCTGAATCCATTTTCTAGTGGAGTTGAACGATAAGCCAATAATGCTAAATAAGGGTCACTCGATTTTGTGAGCATTTGTTTAACGGTTCGGACAGCTCTTTCTGCCAATCCATTACTTTGCGGGTATTTTGGACTGCTCGTTCTATGCTCAAACTTATACCGTCTAGCGAACTCTTGGAACGCGTATATAGATCCACTGTACTGCGGTCCATTGTCCGACATAAAAATGTTAGGAATTCCATGGCGAGAGAAGATAGATTTCAGATGATTTATAACTGAATTTGCGGTAGTGCTATACAGCTTTGCAATCTCAATAAAGCGGGAATAATAGTCCACAACGAGCAAATAAGACTTTTTATTGTGTTCAAACAAGTCGGATGCGACTTTTTCCCATGCACGGTGTGGAAATTCCGAATTTATCATTGGTTCCGCATGATCACTTCTATTCTCTGCACATTTTCTACAGTTTTTAACAACGTCTTCTATCTGTCTATTTATTTCTAACCACCACACAGTATTACGCGCTCGCTCGCGACATTTAACAATCCCTTGATGTGCTTCGTGTAATCTGTTAATAATGTCTCTTTGCATGACACTTGGTATGACAATACACGTGCCTTTCATTAGTATTCCATCAGTTACAGAGAATTCCGAACGCATTGACCAATACGGTATTATTTCACGCCTAATTTTAGATTTGTTAGGCCACCCTTCTTGACTTAGGATTGAAAGTTCACTAGTTATCGGGTCACTCGCCTGCTTTTCGCGAATTTCATCGAGTCTTTTGTTTGACACGGGTAATCCCTTCATGATCATATCAACGAAAGCAGTTGTTTCGGATTCAAAATCCTTCTCATTTTTCTCCTGAGTACCGGATGGTGCTCGGCTTAAAGTATCGGCAATTATCAATTTCTTTCCTGGAACATATGAAATTGTGAACTGAAATCTCATCAGTCTCATTCGAAATCTTTGCAATCTCGGAGTCAATTCCTCTAAATTTTTGCTCCCAAGCAATGACACCAGCGGCTTATGATCAGTTTCAATTGCGAAAGTTTTCCCGATTAGATAATCTGAGAATTTCTCATATGCCCACGTTGTTGCGAGGCATTCCTTCTCGATCTGTGCGTAACGGCTTTCAGTAGACGACAGGCTACGACTTGCATACGCAACTGGTATCCATTTATCCTTAGACATTTTCTGTTTTAAGACAGCTCCTAGGCCAAACGATGAAGCGTCCGCGGATACTATTGTCTCTCTGTTTGGATCATAATGTCCTAAACAAGGAGTTGAGCTTAGTTCATTCTTAACTTTAAAAAATGCTGCTTCTTGTGCATGTCCCCAGTTCCACTCATTTTTCTTTCTAAGAAGTTCATGCAACGGATCTGTAATTGGCGTAAGACATGCTGAGAATTTACTTAGCTGATTAACCATTCCTAAAAATCGACGAACTTCTGACACATTTGTAGGCGCTTTCATTTCGGCAATAGCTCGAACTTTATCAGGGTCGGCACGTATGCCTTTAGAGTCGATAATATGTCCAACAAATTTCAATTGACTAGGGGAAAATTCACATTTGTCTGCATTTAGAGTGATACCAGTCTTTTTTAGCTTATTTAGAACGGCATCTAACCGACAGTCATGCTCGTCCTGATTCTTACCGTACACGAGTACATCATCCATGTGACAAACTACACCTTCGAACCCTTCTAGAGTTTCACTCATTCGCTTTTGGTAAAACTCTGGCGCAGAGGAAATTCCAAACGGTAAACGCTCAAACTGGTACCTGCCGAACGGCGTTATGAAAGTAGTCAGCGGCTTACTTTCTTCTGACAAGTTGGCTTGCCAAAAACTTGAATTTGAGTCTATTTTGCTAAAGATTTTAGCTCCAGTTAGCTGTGCTAGAGTTTGGTCCACAGACGGCAGCGGATGATTTTCACGAAGGACGGACTCATTTAACTTTGTTAGGTCTACACAGATTCTAACGTTTTTTCCGTCGCTTTTCGGCACAACTACCATTCCAGAACACCACTCTGTAGGTTTATCTACACGCGAGATAACGCCCATGTTTTCCATTCTCTGAAGTTCTTGTTTCACTTTCTCCATTAACGGAAGTGGCACACGTCTTGGCGTTGACAACGCAAACGGTATATATCCTGGTTTAAGCTTAATAGTATATTCCCAATTAGTTTTACCTAATCCGCGAAATAAAGCACTATATTTATATTCCAGAGATTCAACATTTTCCACATTTGATTTTGATAACAATTCCAAAGACTGAATTGCAGGTCTCCCTAATAGCGAATTCTTTAATCCTTTAACCACATATATATCCTGATTTGATTTAACACTTTTTAATTTTAATTCACACTTAAATTTTCCGAGAACATGAAGCTGCTTCTGACCTGGTCCAAATAGGATTTTATCCGTTTTCACTAATTTCACATTTTGTAATTTCCTGAACATATATTCTGGAATCACAGTGACATCTGCACCGGTATCAATCTTGAATTTTATTTCCGTATTTTTCACACTCAAATTGACATTCCACGGTTCTGAGCCTTCAGAATCGATCGCTCCTAGAAACGCATATTGTTCAATTTCTCCGACGGCGCTCTATGATTTACACGCGGTCGCAAAATGTCCCTTTTTAGAGCACTTGTGGCAAGTAGCGTCCTTGGCTGGGCAGTTGTTTCTATTGTGGTTCGGCGATCTTCCGCATCTAGTACATTTATTTTGCTGCTTTGTTCCGTTCATTGGTTTGTGCAAAGGTTTACGAAATTGTTGCTGTGGTTTATTTCTACGCTGTTTCACTGCGTCAAGATTTGCCTCTTCTTCTATTTGACCTCGAATGATTGGTTGTTGCTTCTTTACTGCTTCGCTTTGTTTTGCTAAAGTTATTGATCTCTCTAATGTTAGGTCCGGGTCCAGTTGCATTTTCTCGGACAACTTTGCATCCTTAATTCCAACAACAATGCGATCACGTATTAGCTCGTCTTTCATATCTCCATATTCGCAATGTTCCGATAGTGTATAAAGTGCTGTAATAAAATGATCAACAGGTTCTTCTGTTGATTGCACTCTCTTGTTAAATTTCGCTCTTTCAAATATCACGTTCCTTTTAGGAATAAAGTACTAGTATCCATCGAATTTCTCTTTGACTACTTTAAACTTTTTCTTATCGTCATTGGTTAGATTAAAAGACGAAAAAATTTCATCTGCCTCACTTCCCATACAGTATATTAAAGTATTTACTTGAGTAGTTCCATCTTTTTCCCCAAGACCACTTGCAACTCTAAACCTCTCGAATCGCTGAATCCACTTGTTCCAGCTTTCCGGTTTCGAAAAATCGAACTGATCGGGATTTGATACTTTAAATGATGCCATTATTATTTTTAGTCCACTTTTGTTAGAACAGTCTTAACAAAGTATATTGTGTAAGTTAAACTTTACACTGGCCACCATGTTGTATGGTCTGGGAACATGTTTACAATAAAACGTCTGCAGCTAAACTAACTTTATTACAACTCTATCTAAAATATATGATACAAACAAATAGAATAACTTGGTCACTGACCTAAGTCATTAACCTCTGAAAATGTAACGCAGACTGCAGTCTTGTAAAACATATGTTATGTGAGATAACACTACAGTCTATAGCTATGACCCAATAGACTTGGTGGTCTATAGCTATGACCCAATAGACTTGGTGGTCTATAGCTAGGACCTTATTGGTTTCTTTGTCTATAGCTAGGATCCCTTGGCTTAGTGGTCTGTAGTTAGGACCCATTGGCTTGGTGACATAGCTACTAGTAAGATCCTTTTGGTTTGTGGTCTGTAGCTAGGACCCTATTGGATTGGTGATTTATAGCTAGGATCCCTTTGGCTTAGTGATCTGTAGCTATGATCCCTTTGGCTTAGTGGTCTGTAGCTAGGACCCCATTGGCTTGGTGATTTATAGCTACTGTCAGAAGGATCCCTTTGGCTTAGTGGTCTGTAGCTAGGATCACTTTGATTAGTGGTATATAGCTAGGATCCCTTTGACTTAGTGGTCTGTAGCTAGGACCTCATTGGCTTGGTGATTTATAGCTACTGTCAGTAGGATCCCTTTGGCTTAGTGGTCTGTAGCTAGGATCCCTTTGGCTTAGTGGTCTGTAGCTAGGATCCCTTTGGCTTAGTGGTCTGTTGCTACATGTAGGACCCCATTGGCTTGGTGTTTTATAGCTAGGATCCCTTTGGCTTAGTGGTCTGTACCTAGGACCCCATTGGCTTGGTGATTTATAGCTAGGATCCCTTTGGCTTAGTGGTCTATAGCAAGAACCCACATTGGCTTAACTTAGTGGTCTGTACCTAGGACCCCATTGGCTTGGTGTTTTATAGCTAGGACCCTTTAGCTTAGCGGTTTATAGCTAGGACCCCATTGGCTTGCTGGTTTGTAGTTAGGACCTCAATGGCTTGGTGGCTATATCTAGGACCCCATGGGCTTGGTGGTCTATAGCTAGGACCCCATTGGCTTGGTGGTTTATAGCTATGACTTCAATGGCTGAATGGAACATCTCTAGCTAGGACTTCATTGTCTTGCTGGTCTGTAGCTATGCCCCATTTGCTTGGTGGTCTATAAGTACTGAAACAAACAAAACATGTATATGTATGTTTTTATTATTTTACTCTTTTATTTAAAGATAGAAATGCTGCATCCAAAGCCAGGGTTGTCAGAAATGGTTCCTGATATTTTGTATAATCAGGTTGTCACATGTGTTGTGGAATCTATGAAGGGTAAGACTAGACATTATATAATAGCGATCACAGCTCGCAGCCAGCAAAGCTGCCCGCGAAGAGCTGTGAACTCTACGGCAATTACGTGTCACATGATCAAAATGAAATCACGTGATCAAAATCTGCTTAATGCTGATATTGATTTTTTTCGTCCGGAAGTTGATATCGTCAAAAAACTGCTACAAAGTGAATGAAGAAGGGCAAACATTAATTTTAAAGAAAGACTTAAAAATAAAGTTGACATAGATAAAAAGTAAATGTTACATTTAAAGATAACAACAAAAATTTCATAAGTTATTTTTTTTGGAATCTCTAAATCGATCTTTAAAAACTGACAATCAAAGACATTTCATGTGACGTCACCATTACAAGGAAAGGCATTACGTGACCACTGGAAATTTAGAGGCACTGTCATAGGGTGTTCGGTAACGACAAGTATTAAATGTGGTGACGTGTTAACATTATAAATTAAAAATTTAGAATTCTATGGCAATTAAAATAATTAATATTGTGTTTGAAGCAAAAATTTAGTTGCAAGCTGTTTGCCTTCTTGATTTATTTTAAAAATAAAGTAGCGTGATAACACTATATACTCCCTACACTACACAACGAGGAATTTTCATACATCTTAACGCACTTTTGTAAATTGGTACAAAATAATGTTTCGAACAATTTTTGTCATAAGTAGTAAATTCTTCATTCTCTACCAAATATATAGTATTTTTCTCAAAATTATGCATCGACTAAGGCTCATGCGCTAGTACTGATTTTCGTCTGGTACAGAATATCTATAAAAGGTAAATTTGATTGACATTAAATTCTTCCTGCTAACTTAACAATTTTGGTAAGATTATGAATTATTTAATTTTATAAAACAGTGACTAACACATAAAACCTCTTATGTGCATTAAAACTAAGGAAAAGCTAACTTTTCCCAATTTATTTTTTCAATATTTAATCACTCAATCGCCTGTTTATTACCTGGGGCACAAAAATGGAACAAGAATAACAAGCTGCGAATTCGTCCCTTTTTAAGTCCGAAGAATTTTATTTGATGTTTTAAATTTATTTCTTTAAGTCCTTAGCCGTTTTTTAAAGTATGCTACGATGACTTACTATTTATAATATGGTCTGTAAAATCAGAAAAATACAACACATATCAAACAAGACTGTGAAGAGCTACTGGACCCCTAACTTAAATTTGTCTCAACATTTTCGCGATAGTCCGCCAAATAAGAAAATATTTTTAGCCATACAATTTTTAAAAAACTGCACTATATTGTTCAACTCTAAATGTACATAATCATCACCAGTTATACTACAACTGCGGAACGTACTGTATTTGTACCGAATTTTTTTTATTTGGTGGACCAAATAAAAATTGACAAATGACCTAACAAGCTACGGTTCCGCAGCTACACCATCACATTACACAGCGACAGGTCCCGTTTTCAATTTTCAAATTGAAATTTAATAAAATGCAATATAGCTTACTAAACTGTATATGCGTTATTTAATACGAACAATACAACAAACTGTAAAGTAGATCAACATGAAAAAAAAGTAAACTAAAACTGTAACACTTACTGTAGTAATATTCCCTAATGGCACAATATTTCCGGCAATATAAAACCATGAAAAACATCCAACTGTTACTGGAACTGATCCACGAACACAAACGAATTCTTACAATATGTTATTGCTCCATAGAACACTTTCTTATCACATGTTTTTTATCACATTATGAACTTCTTCACTGACAAAAATCTAAAACATCTGAGTATTTACGCCAACGTATATCCACAAATGGCACATTATTCCGCCAACATAAAACATATATAAGTAACTGGAACTGATCCATAAAATCAAACTAATCCTTACCAATATGTTGTTTCCCGTACATTCTAATCACATAATTTATGCAGCTGTTAACTGACAAATTTCTAAAATATCAGAACATAACACATTTTGAATATTTTCCACCAATGCAAACTGTGTCAACTTGACTATTTTAGGTCATGACCCTTAATTTTCATTGGTTGTTTAAAAAGCGGTTCCAAGTAGGGGTAATGGGAAGGATAGTAACACTGACCAAAGCGGGATAACTCTTAACAAAAGTTAATGAAATTCTGTCTTCTGAAATGGGAGGGGCTCGGAAAGTATGTCCTAAAAATGTTTTATGTTCTGTATGCCCTGCAGGCATATGCATCTTACCAGAATTCTTACCTCCTAGATACAATTTAGAAATTTACTTGGGGGGGGGGGGGGGGGGGGGCAACTTTTCAAATGAGGATATATTGTCCATAATGACCCTTACTGACCCTGCTTTACAAACCAATTTCACAATTGTGCAATATGTGCGTGTTTTAAGATACAATTTTCCTGTTTTAGAGTTCCAATGATATTTTTGGAAGTAGGAGTGAAATCTGTATTAATGGAACTAAGCTTAATGTTGATTACAGTATATGACTTAATAGATAGATTATTTAATTGTTGACATCTATTAGACTTATATAAAAAAAAAGTTACTTCTTGTTGACGCTATAACTACATGTAGTGAAATAGTGTACTAAGGTACTCACAAAATTAAGGAACAAAGTAAAACAAGGAATTATGTGTAAAAGTTAGAAAAAACATATGTGTCTGTGCTCGCATTTTGGCAATGCCTACTCCATATTAATAATTCTTTCAATATATTCTTGTAGTGACACTCATTTTTCCATTAGGTGTTCCAATAATGTACAAGTTCTTTAGACAACTCTGCCTGTTAGAAGTCGAAAGGAAGCTTTTTTATCACTGTATCTATTTAAGTTTTGATTGCTAGTTTAACAGTACCGGGTATGCAGATTTTGATTGCTAGTTAAACAGTATATAGATACTCAGCTTGGTTGTTAATAGGATTTTATTTGTACCCAGAGAAAATCCCTGACCTTCAGTAGTAATTGTTCATTGGAATATTTTTTATAGTTACTTGAGTATAAGGAAATATTGCCTTACAAAGCTGCAGTTTGCATCCGTTTTAAACTGTACATGGTGCATGGTAAATAAATTACTAAATTTGCCTGTGCACTTGTCTGTCTTAATATTTTTCATGCTGAATTTGTTGCTTGATGGTTTTAAGTAATATATAGGAGATTAGTAACTCCTAGTATTGTTATTACTAGTTGTTATATTATACTAAGTGTATTTTAAATATACATTAAATGTACTTTACTAAAAAACTAAAGGAGCTTTGGTGGCTGATTGGCTGGTTTAAGTAGTTAGTCATCTACTAATGATCACCTGGTCTATCAACACTGAGGTTGTGGGTAGGGTGTACTTGACTCCCATTATAATTGACAATGTTTGTCAGTTTTCCTACCTCAGGTTAGGGTTTTTCTCAGGGTACTACTGCTTCCTTCCCCATTAAAAACTGGATGCCATAATATATTTGAAAAATTGCTGAAAGTGCATTAAACAACACTAATCAAACAAATTTGAAACCAGATTGGCTATCAAAGACTGCCTGTTGCCCATTCCTTTTAGTTGGAGTTGTTACACATACATGTAGTTTTAATTTGATGGCTTAAACTATCGTACGATAATCCAGAATGTCTAGTAATTGTCTATATTTTTTGTTATAGCTGCTGGTATTCGGTCAAACCAAGTAACATGCATGGGTATCACAACACAGAGAAATACCTTTATAACTTGGGATAGGTAAACTTTTATGGTGTTATTTGATTAAATATAAGTACAGGAATATATTGATACATGTGTTGCAGTAATAGTATTATGACAGTTAGTGACATAATATGTTAATATGAATAACTGCAAATGATGTACCATTTTACACATAATAAAAAAATAAAATTTATCCCATTACAATACAAAATATTCTGAAGTAGTAGCTGTATCTTAAATAATCTATATCCCTCCATATAACTTTATTTATTGTTGGTGGGTTTATTTGATTGATTGAATGGTGTTTAATGCCACGTTTAGCAATTTTTCAGCTATATTATGGCATCTAGTTTTTATTGGGGAGGAAGCCTGAGTACCCTGAGGAAACCCAGACCTTCAGTAAGAAAACTGGCAATCCCTGTCAGTTACGACTAGAGTGGAGGACACCCTGCCCACAGTGAGACTCTACCCTGTAACCTCAGTGTTGACAGACCACATGATCAATAGTAGACGACTACCTTAACCACATACAACTGTATCTAGAGAATAAGCATTTGTATTTGTAATTGTTTTGCTTTCTGTAAATGTTCATTCAAAAGGCTTTATGATGTTATTTTTGTGGAATTTTGTGTTTCTTCCCTTTTTGCAGAGAAACTGGAGAACAATTTCACAATTTTCTTACATGGCAAGATCTCAGGGCTCGAGAAACAGTTAAAAGTTGGAATAATTCTTACAAAATGAAAGTAAGTAAACTTACCATGTCTTTTTGCAGATACAGATAAAGAACTGATGTAAAATGTGATAATTGCATTTATGTTATGTTTCTAAATAAAGTAACAAATATAATGAAACGACCATATGAGAAAAGAAAGGATCATATTTCACTTATGTTGAAAGAGATCAAATCAACAAACAGTTTTGTTTGTTTGTTTGAATGGTGTTTTAATGCCACTTTCAGCAATTTTTCAGCTATTTCATGGCGTCCAGTTTTTATTGGGGGAGGAAGCCGGAGTACCCGGAGAGAACCCCCGACCTGCGGTAGGAAAACTGGCAATTCTTGTCAATTAAGATTGGAGTCGAGTACACCCTGCCTGCAGTGAGAATCGAACCCGCAATCTCAGTGTTGACAGACCACGTGATCAATAGTAGACGAACTACCTTGACCACTCGGCCACCGAGGCCCCTCAACAAAAAGAGTTCTATAAAAATGAAAATAGACTTCAAATAGCTTTTATAAGTCATTCATTCTGTGTTAACAGCAGCTCATTTCTTTGTATATTGTGTAGCCTGCTTCAAGTAAAAGCATTATTCACCTTTTTTCTATTCTTGCACAAAACCTGTACGACATTATTTGTATGATGCACAGTTTTATTATGGGCAGTAAACACTTTGTTCTATGTCCTTAAACCAAATCAAACCTTATAATAGAATATTTAATATTAAAAATGGTTCATAGTAAAAAGAGTATTCAGAAGCTATCTATTATATCCTTTTAGTTTTTAAATGGTGGATCATCAATTCTACATACTTTTACCAGACAGAAAAGATTTTTAGCTGCAAGTGTGCTGAAATTTATGTCTCCACAGGTAGGTACTTTTACCTAATTAATATCTCCAATGCCTGCACAAATACTAACTTACAATGTACTTAAATAAATGTTGTCGCTGATATGTACCAACGTAAAGGTATGTCCATAGGCAGTTACATGTACTAATTAAAAATTTACATCTCTACAGGTAGGTTCTTACTTCAATAAATGTCCTCACTGGTACATGTAGGTACTTACTTATCATGTTGACATATCAACATCAGTGTTGTCTTCCTACTGTCTTATCATGTTGACATATTGACATCAGTGTTGTCTTCCTACTGTCTTATCATGATGTCATGTTAACACCAGTGTTGTCCTCCTACTGTCTAATCATGTTGACACATTGACATCAGTGTTGTCTTCCTACTGTCTTATCATGATGTTATATTAACACTAGTGTTGTCTTCCTACTGTCTTAACATGTTGACATATTGACATCAGTGTTGTCTTCCTACTGTCTTATCATATTGACATATTGACATCAGTGTTGTCCTCCTACTGTCTAATCATATTGACATATTGACATCAGTGTTGTCTTCCTACTGTCTAATCATGTTGACATATTGACATCAGTGTTGTCTTCCTACTGTCTTATCATGTTGACATATTGACATCAGTGTTGTCTTCCTAATGTCTTATTATGTTGACATTTTGACATCAGTGTTGTCCTCCTACTGTCTAATCATATTGACATTTTGACATCAGTGTTGTCCTCCTACTGTCTTATCATGTTGACATATTGACATCAGTGTTGTCTTCCTACTGTCTTACCATGTTGACATATTGACATCAGTGTTGTCTTCCTACTGTCTTAACATGTTGACATATTGACATCAGTGTTGTCTTCCTACTGTCTTATCATGTTGACATATTGACATCAGTGTTGTCTTCCTACTGTCTGACCATGTTGACATATTGACATCAGTGTTGTCTTCCTACTGTCTTAACATGTTGACATATTGACACCAGTGTTGTCTTCCTACTGTCTTATCATGTTGACATATTGACATCAGTGTTGTCTTCCTACTGTCTTAACATGTTGACATATTGACATCAGTGTTGTCTTCCTACTGTCTTATCATGTTGACATATTGACATCAGTGTTGTCTTCCTACTGTCTGACCATGTTGACATATTGACATCAGTGTTGTCTTCCTACTGTCTTAACATGTTGACATATTGACACCAGTGTTGTCTTCCTACTGTCTTATCATGTTGACATATTGACATCAGTGTTGTCTTCCTACTGTCTTATCATGTTGACATATTGACATCAGTGTTGTCTTCCTACTGTCTTACCGTGTTGACATATTGACATCAGTGTTGTCTTCCTACTGTCTTACCATGTTGACATATTGACACCAGTGTTGTCTTCCTACTGTCTTATCGTGTTGACATATTGACATCAGTGTTGTCTTCCTACTGTCTTATCATGTTATATTGACATCAGTGTTGTCTTCCTACTGTCTTATTATGTTGACATTTAACACCAGTGTTGTCTTCCTACTGTCTTATCATGTTGACATATTGACATCAGTGTTGTCTTCCTAATGTCTTAACATGTTGACATATTGACATCAGTGTTGTCCTCCTTCTGTCTTATCATGTTGACATATTGACATCAGTGTTGTCTTCCTACTGTCTTATCATGTTGACATATTGACATCAGTGTTGTCTTCCTACTGTCTTAACATGTTGACATATTGACATCAGTGTTGTCCTCCTACTGTCTTATCTTGTTGACATATTGACATCAGTGTTGTCTTCCTACTGTCTTATCATGTTGACATATTGACATCAGTGTTGTCTTCCTACTGTCTTATCATGTTGACATATTGACATCAGTGTTGTCTTCCTACTGTCTTATCATGATGTCATATTAACACCAGTGTTGTCCTCCTACTGTCTAATCTGTTGACATATTGACACCAGTGTTGTCTTTTTACTGTCTTATGATCTTGTCAACAGTCATGTATATGCGCAATTTTATAATGATTTTACTTTTTTTATTTAGGTTACAATGAGATTATTATGGTGTTTAGAAAATATTGATAAGGTAAAAATATGCATGGTTATATCTATGTTTATAGTAAAGCTTGTTTCCTTTGGTAATTTAAAAACAATCACACACATGGATATTTTACAATCAGCATTTTTTTAATTTTCTGCTTTTGGAACTTGTCCTTCAGATTCTGTTCATGGAGTATTTTATATAAAGTGAAATAGTTTTAATTGGTAATATTACTGTTAATACAACACTGACAGGTTTAATTCATATAACTGGAAGCAGCATTAAAACATCAACATATATAATTTGAAATATACTGTTCATCAGTACAGTGATCTTGCAAGGTTACTTGTTGTAATTGATTATTTCTACTCAAATTGTGTTTTGAATACAGGTGCTCTCTTAATACATGTATGTTTTAATTTGAATATTGTTCATGATTGTTATTTTAAGTATTGGTGGTAGTGGTCCAGAAGGGGGTGTGTGGTTATAGCAGGGTTTTTTTAAACACAAGTTCTACTTATACTTCAACAAAAAACATGTGCTTACCATGGAATGATATAAAAATAGTATTTCTTCATTACAGTTAAAAGCCAGAATTGTTGAAGATCAAGTGATGTTTGGTTGTATAGAAACATGGTTGCTATGGAAACTAACAGGTGGTAAAGTTCATGCCACAGATTACTCCTGTGCTAGTGCTACAGGTCTTTTTGATCCATTCCAGGTAAGTAATTTGTTCACATGAATAATTCACATTTACTAATATTGTTGTACATTTATAAAAAAATTAATTATTGTTTGACTGTTTTTTAATTTTATGTTTAATTTTCAGTTACCCATGAATAGGGTTTTTGTTACTGGATATTCTTTGTTTGTTTTCTTGTCATTGTCTTTTATTAGCTCATCTAACCGAAGGGTTAAGTAAGCTATTGTCATCACTTTGCATAATTGTGTCAGGGATGTTATCATCGGCTTCTGTAAACTTTTTACATTTCAATCTTTTCTGAAACCAGTTAGCCAATTGAATCCAAACTTGGTCAGAACGTTCATTGGATGGATTTTTACAAAGTTGTGTGTTTTATTTTGATTGTAATACCAATATGGCTACCACTACAGTACTTAGTTTAACAGAGAACCCTATGGGAAAAGCATACAACAGCTTCTTTTCCAAAACTGTTCCACACGATTTATCGAAATTATGTAGGAATTAAGACTGGATAGTTCTTTCATTATTTAGAATTTTTACTGCTGATTGGAAATTCATCATTGCATCTTTCAGAAATGTTCTCACTTCAGCATTTAATATTAAAATTGCAAGAAAATTTCTTTTTTGGTAGGTCAGGTGAGCATTACAAAGGACCTCTAGTTCTTTAACAGATCTGGTGACCTCCAAACTTTATATTAAGGTTATTTTTCACTAAGCGTATCTCCAGTTTGATTGTTTCTTTAAATAATTGATTGGATGTTAGCTTTATATCCATTGAGCAGCATCTCAGCCACATAATGGTTGAGAAAAAGTAAACAAACAGTAAATAAAGGAAAAAAAAAGGGAGTAGACTGGGACATAGGGAACAAAATTTTGACTACCACTTGAAAAGCATGGAGTATTGTGTAGGCGGAGTATTTAACCTTTTATAGCAGCTTCAGTGAGCCTACTTTCTTTGAATAAGGGGTCTTTATCATGCAAAGAGCTTGGCACTCTCCAAAAACGTCACCCACTACTAGTATGGTCTGCGGTCAGACTTTCCCGTATTATTACCTGACAACCCCCACTTAGGGATGCGCTGGGCTGCTCTGTGGGTCAAGCACTGGGAACCCTTCCAGTATGGTCTAAGTTGTTGTTTTATGCTACTTTGTGGCATTTCCAGCTATTTCATGGCTTTTAGTGTCTTTTGGGGCCTATTTTAATATACATATATAACCATGTAAATATGTATGTCATTTAGTTTTTGTTTTTCACCAATTCATATCATTCACACCTGGTAATTAAACAGACAAATATTAGTTTAATTTAATCATTTTTAATGTTGACTTTTAGAGGCTTCTTTCGTATATCTAACAAACACCAGTACCAGATTTTAACTGACCAATAATCAGGAGTAATGTTATGTTCCTGTTGCTGATGTATTATGACAAGAGAAAGGCAAATGTATGAAGCATATTTTTTGTTAACGTTCTTGTACATGTACTGGGCAACATCTTAGGTAATTGGATTTCCTGGTTTATCCTGAGGGGACTCGCATGCAAGAAAGGTCATTGGTTGGTAATACTTGAAGGGGTCTTCCATACTCTGAAGGTCATTGGTATAATCTTAAAGGGTTTCCCATACTCTTATATATGATCATTGGAACAATGTGATAGGATCTCACATATTCTAAAGGTCATGTGTATAACCTTAGCAGATTTTCCATATTTCAAAAGGTCATAGGTACACCATAAGGTGATGTCACATACTCTAAATGAATACAGAAATAGAACAGTATATATTTTTATTATTATAGGTAGAGTGGAGTACCATCGTATGTAATTTACTGAACATTCCAATGTCAATATTACCGACTGTTATGGATTCTAGGTAAATCATGAAGTACTCCTTACCTTTTAAACTGTTTTGGTGTTATTACAAAATATTGGTAAATGAATAAAAGCTGGGAAACCAACCACACAAAAAAGAGTTGAATGTCTAGGGACGATTACAAATGTGGATTTAGATAAACATAAACAACATGAAACAAGATTAAAAAAAACAAGACGACAGAAAGTGAAAAACTTGACCCCAATAAAAGCCATAGGTGCACTCAGGTGGTTTGGACCAGATTAAGTTATATTAAATCATTTTAATCAATCAATCAGATGTTTTTTTAAATGAAATCTAACTATATTGATGCATGCTGTGATGTATCATTTTTAGTCATTATCAGCTTATTTGTCTTATGTTCCTCATTTGCTATTCTTTTTTAGTTTAAATTTGTTATTCCTTAATCTAAATAAACAAATTTTATATGATAACTGCCAAATTTGTATTGTGGAGAAAACAGGAGTATCCTTCATAAAAACAATTGACACAAGAGAAGACCAAAAAAATTTTTTTCACCATTACACACTTGTATTAATTTCTGTGGTCACTACAGACACCATTTGTTTATTCTAAGGGGACTTTTACCTTGTGTCTAAGTAGGTTAATTAGTAGCACAAATACTTATTTACATTTTCTTATTTTTCAGTGGACATTTTGGATGCACTGATCCATGTATTTTTGGACATAGTATACCTATTACTTCTATTGTAAGTTTGTGACTATCATATCTCACTCATTATATTAATGTCTGGTTTTACTGCTGGTGTCATGTCTGGTTTAACTGGTGGTGTCATGTCTGGTTTAACTGCTGGTGTCATGTCTGGTTCAACTGCTGGTGTCATGTCTGGTTCAACTGCTGGTGTCATGTCTGGTTTAACTGCTGGTGTCATGTCTGGTTTAATTGTATTACTAAGAGATGTGGTTGACACAGCTGACATGATGAAAATGTTCGTTCCTACACATTTATACATATTATACAGTACACATTTATAGATTGTTTGTTTGTTGGAATGTTGTTTAATGTCACTTTGAGCAATCTTTGGCCGGATTTCACAGAGTGAAAATCCGGGTTATAGTATGGTGAATGTCTGGCCGGCGGCATGCGGGCGGGAAAAACATTTTCGTAACAGTTTTTTCAACTACTAATCACATTCTCTTGAAATTTGGTATGCAGCTTCAGCATGGCTTCCAATAATGTGGGATTCAATTTCAGGTCTGTCGCTCACCTACTTCCTGTTAACCAACTTAGGTAATTTTTAAAATTAATGTTCAATGGTAGAAAATTTTCGTTACAGTTTTCTCAGCAACTACTTATCACATTCTCTTGAAATTTTGTATGCAGCAGATTTCAGGTTTGTTGCTCACCTACTTCCTGTCCGGCCATTTCTGTCTTTGATTGATTTTTCAGCTACTGTGAAAGTACTTAAATTCGTGGGTATCAATTTTCGTGGTTTGGTGAAATTTTACATGTTCGTGGATTCTTATATTCGTGGACTGACCGTTTCCGAAAATGAAAAAAGTGAGGTAGCTATCAAAATAAATTATTACAGCAGAATCATTTTCACTGTTGATAATAAACATCAACATATAAAGAAGAAAAACCAGTTTCATAACATGTATTGTTTACGCGCGTGGTAACGAATTTAAAATTAACAACACGGAAATCAATAGCTAATTTTAAACATGGTAATGTATTAATTGATTAATTGCAATAAAAACTACTTTGAGTCTATATAATTCTCTAATTTTTATCTATAGAAGCATTTCTAGCCGAAGGGCATTTGTCACTTCATGTGTTGAGTAGCAATAAATAACTGTTACAAAGGTGTAATTTAATGTCATGTGTGCCACGATCGGTATTATCACAACATCCATTTGATATAACGTGTCATTCATATGCATTAATAAAGAATAAGATTAGCTTATCTTTTAAATATTTTATTTGTTATTTTAATTTATGTTCAAAGGAGCAACCGAACTCGAAATTTCGATAATAATTTGTTACTTTTTAACATCGAAAATGAACACCTCATATACCACCACCACCTTGACCGGAAGTCGATGTTTCTTCGTACGCTTTACAATTAAATAAAACCTACATTTAATAAAAACACAATTCGAACATGAAACCTGTAACATAATCATTAAGATGGATTTTGAGCTGAACATTAGTAATGGATCGAACCACAAAATCATATATTATATTTACAAATAAATGTCCGATCTCGGACATTTTCAGATCGTTTTTCCCATCTGTTAATGAAGTTTTATTCTTCGTTGGATTTTTAATTTCGTGGTCAGAGGCCTCCACGAAAACCACGAAAATTGATACCCCACGAATAAAAAGTATTTCACAGTATTTCTTGGCAGTTTTTGTTTTTGGAGAAGAAAGCTGGAGTACACAAAGAAAACCCTGACCTTCAGTAGGAAAACTGGCAATACTTGTCAGTTAAAATTGGAGTCCAGCGCACTCTGACAGCAGTGAGACTGCATTTCTCGAAAAACAGGATTAACACAATAACAATAACTGTGCAATATTCACCTCAAAACAGTAATTAATATTTTTCTAAGTCTTGCATGTACTTGTATGACCATGTTTAAGGCCCTTGAAAAATAAAGTACTGGTTTTGATAATTTATGTGATTTGTTTATATTGGCATCACTGTATTTTTTAGGGGTCTTTGTAGTGCAAAGAAAATAGTAATTATTTTTTTCTTTTAGTCTTTAACACTGTAAATTATTCCATTATCAATAAAAACTTTTAACTTACACAATTACAAGAAATATTAAGCATTTATTGTTTTATTTTACGCTCATTGGTATTTTATTTAGACCTAGAATTTACCTTGTGTCAGTAGAAAATTATAAAATATTCCAAACCTTATTTTAAGGTATCAGACCAAACATCAGCCATGTTTGGTGAGTGTTGCTTTGATGTTGGTGATATCAAGTGCACTTTGGGAACTGGAACATTTATAGATTTGAATACAGGAAACTCACCACATGCATCATTATCAGGTTTGTTGTCGTAGTAACTGTGATTGTTAATGCTTTTGTTCTTTCAGAGGATGTACCGGTACTTGGAGCTGTTACCTAAAATTGTTCAATTTCCATTTTTTGTAGGAGTTATATTGGTATTGGTGTGTTGTCTGTGAAAACTTAGAAGTTAGAAGGCTAATGTAAACAAGTTTCACCTTATTGTACTCAGTTTCGGACATCTTGTAAGATCAGTTTACTTGAAGCTCCGTGACCACTGTGACAGGGCAATCAGTATAACCCCAATAAAATCATACTAAAGAATGGAATCTATTTTTAGGTAGCTGATGCATCTGCTTCCATGTTTGGACAGGGTTGTTTTGAAGAAGGCGATATAAAATGTACAATGGGAACGGGGACATTCATGGGGTTAAATACAGGGAAGAAGCCACATGCATCTGTTGCAGGTTTGTGACCAGCTGCACAGACCCTCCCTATTACAGCTTGTCCTTTAACATTTGACTGTGCTTTGACATTACATTACAAAATACATCTTGGTTGACTGGTTAGAACTGTTCCCCTGTTTACACCAGTGGTTACAACTATATGGACTTTACATAAGACAGTTACCTGCAAGCCTACAAAACATCATATCCCAATGCACACTTATCTCCACTTATCACTGATCAGCCAGTTGACATTTTAAAAAGGCAGTTTCATTTGAAGGTTCATATTGTTTTAAAAATTAGCATACTATGCACTTGTGTTTTTTTTAATTAATATCATATTTTAAAGGAGTTATAATGTACTATTGTTCTTCCAAACCTTTATATATGCATAAGAAAACTTTTATGATTTTGGAACAAATACCAAAAGCTGGTAGTGTTGATGCTATTAGCAATGTTATATAGCACCATTGAATTAATGACACTAAGATTGTATACTTCATAACTATTAATTGAAGATTTATTTTATCAGCGATCATAATAAGGCCTAATTGACAATCTTTACTTTTCAGATGAAAACAAATGTTATATTCATGGATTAAGTTGTTAGACCTGGATGTTCAACAGCTTAAAATGCTATTAATAAATCAAGTCAGTCAAATTTTTGGCTGGATTTCAAGGGGTGAAAATCCGGGTTATAGTATGGTGAATGTTGGGCGGACGTTTCAGGCGGGTGGGTGGGAAAAAATTTTTCATAACAGTTTTCTCAGCAACTACTAATCACATTCTCTTGAAATTTGGTATGCAGCATCAGCATGGCCTCCCATAACGTGGTATTCGATTTCTGGTCTGTCGCTCACCTACTTCCTGTAAATCCTGCTATTTCTGTCTTTGATCGATTTTTTAAAACTCATTTTAGGAAAACTTGCCATAATTTACAAATGAAGTTGGTCATTTAAAGAAATAATAGAAATATATTGTTTAATTTTTTCTGTAGGATTATACCCATTGATTGGATGGAAGATAAAGAATGAATTAGTGTATGTAGCAGAGGGCATGATTTCTGATACTGGCACAACTATGGATTGGTGTAAATCTCTGGGTATGTAGCTCTAACCACCATACAGGTTTGATTCTTCACACATTCTTTGTTGTAAGTATCTTTTTTACATATATTAAACCACCCCAGAATTTTAATTAATCACACATGTTGATGCTTTCAGTCCATATTTTCTCTCAAATCAAATAGTAGCTGTGTTGCACAAAGTGAAAACCTCCAGTTATAGAATGTGAAGTCCAGCAGGTGTGGAAAATAGGGTACCTATTTTGTGTAATCTACAGTTTGAAACTTGACAGAAAATTGCATACAGGTTATATTTGTATTCCATAATAGTGCACTGTACTTTAACTATGCAAATAATTTGGACATTTTAAGTAAACAATACTTCAAGATTAATTATGAATGATGATTAGTAACTGTACATTTCAACATTTATTTTTAGATCTGTTTGAGGAGGTGTCGGACACTGATAGAATAGCTGAATCTGTTCCAAGTAAATGTTTTATTGCATTATTAGACAGCACAACACAATAAAACTGATATAAAGACAATGTTTTTTCATATTGACTTCTGACAGCAGCCACAGTAAATTTTATAACCTTTGTATCTTTGTACATTTTAAAGTTTTCTAAAACTAATTTTGTTATGTTACTTAAAGCTGTTATAGCTTACTGCTTGTCAAATTATTCATTCTGTACAGTAAAAAAAGACAACAATATCAGTTAGAAATAATTTGTTTCAGCAATGCTTCATATGTTTTTCTGCTATATTGTTTTTACCAGTTTTATTGGCAATAGAAATCGGTTGTAAACTGAAAGAATCATTGAACCTGTACATGGTACTGGCCCATTTTATAGAACATCTTACATTGAGGATTTTCTCAGCTTATTCTCAATGGGAATTGTTGACTAATCAGATTTCTGGAAATATTTAGTTAAGTCTCAAGGATATGAAGAAAAATCTAAATATGAGATGTTTTATGAAATTGTGCTTAGTAAACTTTATCACATAATGATTAGAGTTGAGTGCACCCTTTCAGTTTCTAAATACATGTAAAACATACTACACATCTTTGGTACCCTAAGCTATCTGTTCCCTAAATTTTTCTACAAACAGTATTTGTATTGATATTATGTTTTATGTTTTTAGATAGTGATGGTGTATATTTTGTTTCTGCATTCAGTGGATTACAGGTAGATGTAATGTAGATGTTTATTGACCAATGTTAACATATGTATATGGCTCCAGAAGTACAATATATCCCATCACAGTCACACAATCCAAGTGTATTCTCATGATGTGTTAACAATTAGCCAGGGGGCCAGTAACTAAAATCAATCTTAGAAGAAAGGACATTCTTACGATCACCTTAAGAAATAAGAGTGTAACTAAAAGAGCACTTAGTATGATTGACTACCCTTGACTTCAAAATAGACACTCAAATTTAAGATATGTCTACGAACATAACTTAAGATCTCCTTATTTTTGTTGGGTAACTAAAAAATTCCTTAAATTTAAGCATATGCATAGTTGTATCTTACGGTTATCGTTAAGATTTGAGAGTGTAACTAAACATTCTCTCAAATGCAAAAAATCTTCGCAACACTAAGACTGCTCATGACCACCCTTAAATACAAGAAAACTTTATTTGAATAGGCAGAACAAAATGGAAGTAGAACTATTTTTAATTAATATACAAGTTTACCGACAAGGAGATCATTTGAAACTATAGACTTATTAGGGAAAGCATATACATGACATGCCCTAGACATGACAACAAGTAACTAGACGTGTGTCTAATTAGAGGCAGGCACTGCGCTTGTCTATATCCGGATTTGTAACTGTCCTTTGACCTTTGGCTCTTGTTGCTCTGTCCATTTTCTTTGCTATTTTTAGCTCACCTGTCCCAAAGGGTCAGGTGAGCTATTGTTATCACTTTGCGTCCGTCGACGTCGTCGTCGTCGGCGGCGGCGGCGTCTTCTGTTAACTTTTTACATTTTAATCTTCTTCTCTGAAACCACTTAGCCAATTGAAACTAAACTTGGCCATAATATTCAGTGGATGGACCATTACAAAGTTAGTGTTTTTTATTTGGATTGGAAAACCAATATTGCTGCCCCCGCAAGACTTAGTTTAACATAGGACCCTTTGGGGAAAAAGTTTAAAAGGGCTTCTTCTCTGAAACCGTTTAACCAATCAAAACAAAACTTACTGGCAATATTGTTTGGATTGTCCTTTATAAAGTTTATGTCTTTATGCCGATTGGAAAATCAAAATGGCCGCCACCGCAGGACTTGGTTTAATATTGGACCCTATGGGGAAACAGTTTTAAAAGGCTTCTTCTCTGAAACCGATTAACCAATGGAAACAAAACTTACTACCAATATTATTTTAGATGGTCCTTATCAAGTTTGAGGTTTTTTTATGCCAATCAGAAAATTAAAATGGCCACCACAGCATTACATATATTAACAGTGGACCCTATGGGAAAAGTTTTAAAAGGTTTCTTCTCTGAAACTGATTAACCAATGGAAACAAAACTTACTGACAATATTGTTTGGATGGTCTTCTTTAAAGTTTATGTTTTTATTGCCAATTGGAAATTCAAAATGGCCACCACCGCAGGACTTGTTTAACATAGGACCATATGGGCAAATAAAAAAAACCTTCTCTATAAAACCAGTTAACCAATGGAAACAAAACTTTCTAGCAATATTGTTTGGATGGTCCTCTTTAATGTTTATTGAAAATTACACGACTTATTGTAACATCAGGGGAATGCCATCTTCATTGCCTATAAAATCAGGTCAGCGATACAGGCTCTTAAGAGCCTCGGTTCATGTACAAACTCTGTCAATAGTTGTACGCCGACCTTGCTAGACGGACACGACTAGTACAGGTCAGGCACTTCCTTTTTAGCTCACCTGACCCAAAGGGTCATGTGAGCTATTGTTATCACTTTGCGTCCGTCGTCGTCGTCGTCGGCGTCTGTAAACTTTTTACATTTTAATCTTCTTCTCTGAAACCACTTGGCCAATTGAAACCAAACTTGGCCATAATGTTCATTGGATGGACCTTTACAAAGTTTGTGTTTTTTATTTTGATTGGTAAACCAATATGGCCGCCACCTCAAGACTTAGTTTAACATAGGACCCTATGGGAAAAAAGTTAAAAAGGGCTTCTTCTCTGATACCGTTTAAACAATCAAAACAAAACTTACTAGCAATATTGTTTGGATGGTCCTCTATAAAGTTTGTGTTTTTGATGGGAATTGGAAATTCAAAATGGCGGCCACCGCAGGACTTAGTTTAACATAGAACCCTATGGGAAAAGTTTTAAAAGGCTTCTTCTCTGAAACCGGTTAATCAATGGAAACAAAAACTTACTAGCAATATTGTTTGGATGGTCCTCTATAAAGTTTGTGTTTTTTATGGCAATTGGAAATTCAAAATGGCTGCCACCGCAGGACTTAATTTAACATAGGACCCTATGGGAAAAAGTTTGAAAGGCTTTTTTTCTGAAACCAGTCAACCAATGGAAAGAAAACTTACTAGCAATATTGTTTGGATGGTCCTCTATAAAGTTAATGTTATTTTATCCCAATCGGAAATTCAAAATGGCCGCCACCGCAGGACTTGGTTTAACATTCGACCCTATGAGAAAAAAGTTTAAAAGGGCTTCTTCTCTGAAACCGTTTAACCAATCAAAACAAAACTTACTAGCAATACTGTTTGGATGGTCCTCTATAAAGTTTATGTTTTTTATGGCAATTGGAAATTCAAAATGGCCACTACTGCAGGACTTAGTTTAACATAGGACCCTATGGGAAAAAGTTTTTAAAGGCTTTTTCTCTGAAACCGGTTAATCAATGGAAACAAAAACTTACTAGCAATATTGTTTGGATGGTCCTCTATAAAGTTTATGTTTTTTATGGCAATTGGAAATTCAAAATGGCCGCTACCGCAGGACTTAGTTTAACATGGGACCCTATGGGAAAAAGTTTTTAAAGGCTTTTTCTCTGAAACCGGTTAATCAATGGAAACAAAAACTTGCTAGCAATATTGTTTGGATGGTCCTCTTTAAAGTTTATGTTTTTTATGGCAATTGGAAATTCAAAATGGCTGCTACAGCAGGACTTAGTTTAACATAGGACCCTATGGAAAAAAGCTTTTAAAGGCTTTTTCTCTTAAACCCGTTAAACAATGGAAACAAAAACTTACTAGCAATAATATTTGGATGGTCCTCTATAAAGTATATGTTTTTTATGGCAATTGGAAATTCAAAATGGCCGCTACCGCAGGACTTAGTTTAACATAGGACCCTATGGGAAAAAGCTTTTTAAGGCTTCTTCTCGGAAACCAGTTAATCAATGGAAAAAAAAACTTACTAGCAATTTTGTTTGGATGGTCCTTTATATAGTTTATGTTTTTTATGGCAATTGGAAATTCAAAATGGCCGCCACCGCCGCAGGACTTAGTTTAACATAGGACCCAATGGCAAATAAAAAAAATCTTCTCTATACAACGGGTTAACCAATGAAACAAAGCTTTCTAGTAATATTGTTTGGATGGTCCTATTTAAAGTTTATTGAAAATTACAGGACTTACTTTAACATCAGGGAAATGCCATCTTCATTGCCTATAAAATCAGGTGAGCGATACAGGCTCTTAAGAGCCTCTGGTTCATTACAGGTCTTGACAGCACTTAGGTATTTCGAGAGTGTTCATTGGAGATGTTCACGGTGAAATCAAAATGTCCGTTTCTCGCTGTGTTCACAAAATAACTAAACCCACTGCTAGAAACATTGACCAAAATATTCAATTTCCACAAATGTGGAACGCCATTCCGTTATGTTTGATTTTTATGACATTAAAAAATAGCCTCATGTCCTTGGAGCAATAGATAGGACGTTGATTCCTATAAAGGCACCATCAGTTGATAAACAACAGTATATCTGTAGCAAAGGTTTTCATGCACTAAATGTGCAGGGTGTTTGTGGTGCAAATAATTTTTTTACCAATATAGTTTTAAAATATGCAGGAAACACAGAAGATGGTAGTGAGAAAATTGAAGATTGTGTGTATTTTTTGCGTGAAAACAAAGACAGGAGCTCTGGAAATAAATTAGGACCATTCTTAAGTTTCCCTTCTTACGCTCATCGTAGTAAAAAAATAAGTTCACATTAAGAATGACCAAAGAACAGTTTTAGTTACCCCCTTAGTTTATTCTTAAAATTAGCTTATGATAATCGTAAATTGGTAATTGACGGAGTCTTAAGATAGGCTTTTAGTTACTGGCTCCAGACTATTTAATAATTTGTTCAACTGGATAATGTGTTCAAGTTTCAAACCCTTAAACCAAGAAAAAATGTCATCTTACTAAAGACAACAAATGTTGATAATTCCATCGTGTTGTAGAATTTTATATGACACCTGATATGAACTTTATTATATAGAAATAACTTTACTAACTAAATACTGGTTTGATTAAAATATGCAATATACCATAATTAGTGTCGTATTGTCCGCGGTCTTTTTCTTTTAATCTTAGTTGGAAAGGAATGGTATGGATTATACGTAAATTCAGATTTGATGGAGTTTGTTTCGACCTGTTGATTGTTGTCAATGGCGGTCGCCGTTTTGTTGTTTAAGGATTAACTACAAAAAATATTTTCTCCATCGAAGGATAACAAAATTTCCGTTTTGCACATTGTATAATCCGCGTAGCGGATTATATTAAATGTGCACAACGGAGGTTTTGTTATCCTTCGATGGAGAAAATATTTTATGTAGTTAATACTTATAAATAAATTCAAACAATAGAATACACTGAACAATTTTATTTTTGTAACTGGACATTTTTTTTAAAAGAGATCAACACAAAAACTGTTAGTTTCCCGTGGAGTAATATATGACGTCAAATGGCGCGTGTCTCCATGACGATCAAATTTGTTTTCCATCCTCTGATAGAAAATATTTTCCAGCCAATCAAAAGTCAGTATTCTCCCAAAATTAATTTATTGTGTTATATGCAGTATTTTCATACTATTCTAACATGATTCTTTTACAAGCTTCCATATAAATACGTTGTAATGATATTAATTTTTACTTTAATTATTTTTAGTAATATTATAAAAATTATATAGGATGAATAAAAATTAAAATGGATAGGAAAATAGCGGATGTGTAACATGTATTGCGTACAATGCAAATGTCGTCATTATATAACCTCAAATGTTTGAAGATCGATGTTTTGATTGCAATCATTAAGGGATCAAAATAAAAAGTGTAATCTTTTTGTTTTCTTTGTTTTGACAAATTGTTTTGGTTTCGAAATGTGTGAGTATTCCTTTTAACAACGATCAAAATAGACACTATGAGAATGCACTATTTTTTATTTAATTTATTACAATCACTAGAAATGAATAAAACTATAAACATAAATGATATTTTAAGAGAGAATAAATTACATATTACAGTAAAAACTTGTTTAAAAGCGTGACCAAGTTGGACTCGATGTCTTCTTCATCTTTAGACATTTTTTGAACATTTTTACGTGCAGATTCTACATTCATATAAGAATGTTTCCGCAATTTTCTCTCCCAAGAAAGGGGTGCGGAAAATACGTAAATGTGGACTATACACAGCTTTTTACAGTAATATACTATAGTGTTAGTATACGTTTAATATGTCAAACTTAATGGGTTATGGTTATATTCAATTCAGGTGTGTTTCATATAACGCATAAGATTTGAATATAACTTTCAGCAAATTTGTGTTTTTTTTTTATTTTAGGCTCCAATTAATGACGACAAAGCATCAACACTCTTAATAGGAATGAAACCATCCACAACGAAGGCTCACATTATACGGGCTGTACTTGAATCCTTAGCCTTTAGATTTAAAATTCTTTACGAGACTGTTTTAACGGAAACCAAAATTCCTTTGTCTTGTATAAGGTAACAGTTGTACTGTAGATTACATTATTGTTTTAAGCCAGTTGTCAGTTATGTTGTAAATTTCATGTAAAGGTCATTGCTATTCTAGCCTCTTCCACCAGTAAAACATGGAGTTGAAGAAATAAATTGCTAAAAGTGATATTTAACCCCTTTAAAACAAACAAACAAAAACATTATACACAAATCAATTAGTAATATAGACTTTAATACTATTTTTATGTCCCGTCAATGAAGTTTGCATTTTTTGTCTGTTTGTTCATTTCTACATTCGTCCATCTTTCCCAACCCAGGTTTACCTTTGCATTGAAATTTTTTTTTATATGACAATGACAACACATCTGGCAAAATTTTGTAGGGCTGCACGTTATACTTCGTGCTTGAGTGAACTTAGATGAAAAAGGGGGAGTTTACTGATATGTGCCAAGTGAGACATCAGTGCAGCTGAGACTCATTGTCTTGATTATCTTTATGTTAATTCGATCATTACTTTCAAAAACTTGTAGAGTTTGGATTATTTTTTTTATATTTAAGCATTGATATCTGCTGCAAATAAAAAATAACTGGTAAACTGTGTGAGAATTTTTAAATTTTTAAATCATAGCAGCTCTATTCAGTAACCAATCATAGTGATAATACCAGTTTTACATAATCTTATTTAAAAAACTTTGGTCTCTGTGAACAATTTTTAAGCCTAATTCTTACTCAAGCAACCTTTCACCACATTCTGTAATAGCCAAGGATTATAAATCATTGTTCTTTCAGAGCTGATGGCGGTGTATGTAACAACGATTTTCTCATGCAGCTAATGGCAGATTTAACACATCAGCAGATAGATAGGTCTAAACAAAGAGGAAACATGACTAGTCTAGGTACAGCATTTCTAGCAGGATTGGCTAAAGGTATGTTTGT
The DNA here is from genome assembly GCA_944474755.1 of Limnoperna fortunei. NCBI lineage: Eukaryota > Metazoa > Mollusca > Bivalvia > Mytilida > Modiolidae > Limnoperna > Limnoperna fortunei. Next base: position 80,476,320 of record OX104113.1, read on the forward strand.
TTGTTTGTTTGTTTGGTGGTGTTTAACGCCACTTTCAGCAATTTTTCAGCTATATCATGGCGTCCAGTTTTTATTTGGGGAGGAAGCCGGAGTACCCGGAGAAAACCCCCGACCTGCGGTAGGAAAACTGGCAATCCTTGTCAATTAAGATTAGAGTCGAGTACACCCTGCCTGCAGTGAGAATCGAACCCGCAATCTCAGTGTTGACAGACCACGTGGTCAATAGTAAACGAACTACCTTGACCACTCGGCCACCGAGGCCCCCTAAAGGTATGAAAAGGGCATTACTCCCCAATGATGAAGTGTATTACCAATAGTATGAGAAGGGGTTATTTCTGTCCCAAGACATGATAAGAATATTATCCTATACCCAGTTTTCCTAAATGTAATATTTCCCACATAGGATATGAGAATATCACTAGTCCTTCCTCAAGGAATCATAAGACCGTTCTTTCTTCTCTAGTTATGACAAGGATGTTATCTCCACCTTAGGTACAAGAAGACCATTATTTGTTGCTTTAAGTAAAAAACACATCATTCCTGACTCAAGGTATAAAAAGACTACATTATTGCACACACATGATTAGACCAGATCACCATTTCTTACTCAGGGTCTTAGAAATGTAATATTTTTCACTTAATGCATGAAAAGACATTGTCCCCAACAAAAGTTTGAAAAGTGCTTTTATTTTTTACCTAGGACACTATGTTTTAGAAAGGCATTCTTGCCCCATTCAGTGGACATCTTTCCCATCTCAATCTATAAGAATTGTATTATCTTACCTACCCAATTTAAGAGAAGATTATTATTCCTAGACCATGTAAGGCAACCTCATTCCCCATCCAAGATGTCAGAAATGCATTTTGAGAGGCAGCTATATTCTACCCAATGTATGGGAAAACAGTTACAGACTAATCTTGTATTTATGTTGTGTTTGAGTGGTGCCTAATGCCACTTTCATCAATGCTTCAGATATAATGTGTCCAATTTTATCTGGGAAGGAAGTTAGAGTACCAGAAGAAAAACCCTTTCAGTAGGAAAACTAGCAATACTTATCAATTAAGATTGTAGTCGAGCGCACCTTGCCAGCAGTAAGACTTAAATCTGCTACCTGAGTGTTGACAGGCACGTGATAATAGTACAAGTAGATTCTAAAAATGCATGATCTGCATAACATTACCATATATCCTAGGTCCAGAAAGAATTTCCATTCTGGATTAGCTGATCGATGCATGTCTCACATTCACAGTTGACAAAGCTGATGACAGTCTAATTAAAATTAAATCTTTCACTTGATTCTTCCTTTTTCTATTGTCGCTGTATACAAGGTCAATAACAACCCCATATGTGTCATATTGTGTTCACCCTTGTCTTTAAGGGAGGACCAAATTTTGGCTTGTAGGAATTTAACAAGAGTAGGTAATTTGTTGCTAATTGTTATTCTACATGTGATCTTGAATTTTTCTTTAAATAGATTCTAAAAGTTAGTTTGTTTGTTTGTTTCAATGTCGTTTAATGCCACTTTCAGTAATTTTTTTTAGCTATATCATGGCATCTAGTTTTTATTTGAGGAGATAGTCGGAGTATATGGTAGGAAAACTGGCATTACTTGTCAATTAAGGTTGGAGTCTAGTACACCCTGCCCACATTGAGACTCGAACCCACAACCTCAGTGTTCACACACGAACTACCTTAATCACTCTGCCACTAGATTTTAAAAGCAAAACCAAACTACATAAATATATAGACCAGAAACTAGTTTTTATAATACAAGATTTTGATTGGTTTGTTTTATCTAGTAATTCCCTTCTACAGTATTTCTTGTATCAAACACATATACAATACAGTATTTGTTATTGGTTAGGTTGTATTGCATGGTTTAAAACTGGTGTTTCCATAGAAAGCATGCATAATGTTTAATATATTTTGCAGGTGTCTGGAAGAGCAAGGATGAATTGTATGATATTAGAGAATCTGAACGAGTGTTTGAACCTGATGAAAAAACATGGCAAAAATATAAATATGTATTTAGTCAATGGGAAAGAGCAGTACAACGATCTAGGGAATGGTTTACAGATTCTTAGTTACAAATGATTTGATTGTTTGTGACAGCCGTTGTTATGTAAATAAATAATGTACAAGTAATATTTTTGTAAGTTATTGCTTTGTGATGCTCTGTCTATATTAGATAGTATCTTTTGTACAGTTTATTGTATTTGGACTCAAATAATAGAAAAAAATATTCTTTAACAATAAACTTCACTCAGGATTTTTTATAAAAAAAAATTAACTAAAAGTTATGTTTTACTTTTATTTTAAAGAAGCACTTTTATTAATTTGAAGTTGCCTTGTAATTTAAAACCTAGGTGACCATATTCTTATTGAATTGTCAAGTATGATTGTTAAAATCAAATTACAAGGAATATTTCAAATTTCTAAAAACGGTTATATTGTATCACCTGTTCAAAAATTTGAGATGTTCCTTAACCTTAAATATTTTTTGTGTGTTTATATTGGCTAGTGTCAAACCTAATACTGCCCGTGACAATGTCATTATTATGTAAAACGTTTGTTCAGTGAATCAAAACACGTAAACTAGATATTTGGGTACTATCAGGTTTGTTGTTATCTCATTACTGTTACTCAGTTTATGGCACAAATTAGTTGTTTCTCCCACCTGGACAACTTTTAAATTTAAATACATATTACAAATAATAACACATTGGTGAATATTTTGGTCTGTAGAACATCGATGTGTTGATGTGTTTATCTGTTTCTGTTTAAATTTTTATACTTCTTATCTATGAAAAAAAATTAAAACATAATTTCCTTGGAGATAACAATATTTCTCAAGACATTAGGCATACTTTTTAGCTCACCTGACCCGAAGGGTCATGTGAGCTATTGCCATCACTTGGCGTCCGTCGTCGTCCGTCGTCGTCGTCGTCGTCGTCGTCGTCGTCGTCGTCGTTAACTTTTCTTAAAAATCTTCTCCTCCAAAACCACTGAAGGGATTGCTTTGAAACTTTGCATACATCATCAGTAAAATGCCCTCTACCAAGTTTGCCCAAATCATGGCCTCAGACCAACCAACATGGCCGCCATGGCTAAAAATAGAACAGAGGGGTCAAAATACAGTTTTTTGCTTATAGTTCAAAAAGTATAACAGATACAGGAAAACCGAAGAGACCTTCCTTCTTCAGCATCTAAAGCTCTACAACACACTCCATTGGGTCAAAGTTGTATGATGACTCCTTATAGGAGTTATTGCCCTTTAATTGTCAAAATTGATGATTTTTGCCATTTTTGCCTCAAAATCTTGAAAATTATTAGAACTAGAGAAAAAGTTAGCATTGCTTAATTGTTCTGCTCTATGAGGGCTACAAAAATGACTTAAGGGTCAAGATTGTCTGATTAACCGTTTAAGAGTTATTCCCCTTGAACTGTTTTATTTAATCGGTTTTAATTGATTTTTTAAAATCTTCTCCTCTGAAACAACTGAAAGTACTGCTTTGAAACTTTGTACACATCATCTGTTAAATGTCCTCAACCAAGTTTGCACCTACCATGGCTGCAGATTAACCAACATGGCCACCATGGCTAAAAATAGGATGGGGGGGGGGGGGGGCGGTAAAATACAGTTTTTGGCTTATATTTAAATAAGTGTAACAGATACAGGAAAACCGAAGAGACATGCCTTCATCTGCATCAAAAGCTCTACGAAACACTCCATTGGGTTGAAGTTGTATGATGACTCCTTATAGGAGTTATTGCCCTTTAATTGTCGAAATTGATTATTTTTGACATTTTTGCCTCAAAATCTTGAAAATTATTAGAACTAGAGAAAAAGTTAGCATTGCTTAATTGTTCTGCTCTATGAGGGCTACAAAAATGACTTAAGGGTCAAGATTGTCTGATTAACCGTTTAAGAGTTATTCCCCTTGAACTGTTTTTTTTTAATCGGTTTAAATTGATTTTTTAAAATCTTCTCCTCTGAAACAACTGAAAGTGCTGCTTTGAAACTTTGTACACATCATCTGTCAAATGTCCTCAACCAAGTTTGCACCTACCATGGCTGCAGATTAACCAACATGGCCCCCATGGCTAAAAATAGGATGGGGGGGGGGCGGTAAAATACAGTTTTTGGGGGGTCGAGAGAGTTTTCGATTGATAGTTAAAAAAGTATAACAGGTACAGCAAATTTTAAGTGAACCTCCCTTCTCCCTCTAAGCATCAAAAGCTCCTCCTTATAGGAGTTATTTCCCTTAAAAGGTCAAAATTAATGATTTTCTCAGAAGTGTTGGGCAATTCCTGATAGCAAAGAAAAGCTGGATAAAAAAGGGTTGTTTGGTTTCAGGTTCAGGTGAGCGACACAGGCTCCTGGGAGCCTCTAGTTTCAATAAGTTTTAGAATAGAGCATAAATCAAACCTTAAAATGTCTAGTTGACCAAAAAGTCTTCAATCAGTTGTTTTGATATATTTTTTGTTTGTTTATTAAATACCTTCTTTGTTGTGCCATAAAATATTTAGTTTTCATCACTTTGTGGCAGCCAGAGATGGCCACAAGTTTTCTACAAGGCAGATTTTGACTAAACTTAGCAGGAATGTGCATTGATTATTACTGAACCAGGTTTGAGTTTTTGGTGCTGATTAAAATAGGTCCCTAAAGGAATACATACAACAGCTTCTTCTCAGAAACTACTCAACTTTTCAATTAAATCATGCAGAAATGGAGCCAATTTAGTTCTTCTAATTTTGAACTTTTAATGGTTATTGGTAGCTGAACCATATATGAAAATTTAAAACAAAAACCATTAATTGACAACATTTAAGTATTCAAAAACAAAAATGTGCAGAAACGCTCATGTCTCCTACAATTTATTTTGATAAGTCCACATTACCGGCTTTTGAGAGCCTCTAGTTTGTTAATTGTGTTAATGTTCATAAAACGTATAAGGTTGTATCATAATATAATCCCTATCAATCAATCAATGAATCAATCAATTAACAGATCAATCAGTCTATTTATGTATCATTCAAATATTGGAATCAACCATGGTTATTTTATGTACTTAATGTTTATAGCTGTCAACTTACTGAAATTATTGGAGATGGTGTAATACTATTCACCTGTCTGTTGTGTAGTCTTAAAGCTTTTTTTGTATAGGGAGAGTGTGCTGCATTATTTTCATCAATAAAACATTGGTTCTTTTATGTAATAAGATTGAATTATTTCATTTACAATGAATGGTGCTGGTGTCGTTGCAGTCTAATAACACATTTTGACACAGCACCACTTGGTTGGTAAACATTAATTAAAAGAATTCAACATCATCTTAACCATAATCATCAGTGATCAATTTAATTTTTGTTAAAACCTTTATTGAACATTCCAAATTTTTACTTCACATTTTATTTCAGACTTGATAGAACATTTGTCATTGTTTTTTCAGTCCATTAAAAATAAAATACATGCATTAAATATACATGTATTGGCAGATTTTGAAAACCTGCTGTATTTAAAGGATAAAGAAATGTATTTTACATATCTAGTTAAGTAAAAACCAAATTGTATTATCTCTTTCAATGTATAAACCATTAACAGAAGAGATCAATCTGTTAATTGTTCCAGTCAGTGGTTACCATTACAATAACAGATATTGCTACTGACCAAACATGCATTAATTAAGTACAGATGCTTCATTGTGCATTCTTTATTAACTTTAAAAAAGAAAACTGTAATTTCTAGTGATTCAAAATGAAATATTTACTTTATTTCTCTTGCCTTTTCTGCCTGATTTCTATTATAAGAAGATTTTTTTTTTACTTCTTGCTGCCCCCTACTCCTCTTAATGACTAAAACTTGATGCAATGATATAGCTGTAAGTTAGTTATCCAAAACAAGATAAAATATGTGTACCTCCAGAAAGTCATTTTTTTCACATTTGCTCTCCTGTATTTTGTACTTGCTATGTATTTTCCACAATAATTGTATTGATCAGGACACCACAATGTGATTATTTAGTTTTATTAACGACATATAATTTTTGGATGAAATATAAAATATATATTTAACATGATTAGTATCATATTTTATGTCGCACGGTGCTACTGATTTAACTTGTATTTTATCGTTTAAACAATGTGTTGTCCTGCAGCATTGGTCGTGCTTTGTTACATTATTTTTTATTTGCTGACTATATAAGAGCCTGTTATATATGTCAACATAATATTCTCTTAATACAAAAGTTGATGCAAAACATCAAAGTGAAACTTCTGGTCTAAATAAGTGACACGGTGTATGCAGACGATGTACCATTATAAACTATAGTTTCCATTTCTGAATGCCATTGTGTTATGTGTCAGGTGTCCTTGTTTGAATAATAATATTGTCACTGTTCTAAGGTTTTCAATTCATGTTGACCAATCATGTTCTTTTATTTTGATCTAGTAATAGATGTTTGATCTTTTCATTATATGAAGTCAACGAAAACACGAGCAAGTTGTAATTTATGTCAGGTTAATATTTTGAATATATTTTTTTTATGTTAAAGACATACTAGCACATAAGCTTGACTTGCCTTTTTGTACATTTATTCAAGAAAAACAACTTTTCCACTTTTGCACTACCCAGTAAATAATTTCTTGGATTGCAACAACACACCTAAACATGTATCACATTTTTAGCTCACCTGACCCGAAGGGTCATGTGAGCTATTGCCATCACTTGGTGTCCGTCGTCGTCGACGTCGTCGTCGTCGTCGTCGTCGTCGTAAATTTTCTTCAAAAATCTTCTCCAAAACCACTGAAGGGATTGCTTTGAAACTTTGCACACATCATCAGTAAAATGTCCTCTACCAAGTTTGCCCAAATCATGGCCTCAGACCAACCAACATGGCCACCATGGCTAAAAATAGAACGGGGGGTCAAAATACAGTTTTTTGCTTATAGTTCAAAAAGTATAACAGATACAGGAAAACCGAACGGACCCTCCTTCTTCAGCATCTAAAGCTCTACAAAACACTCTATTGGGTCAAAGTTGTATGATGACTCCTTGTAGGAGTTATAGCCCTTTAATTGTCAAAATTGATGATTTTTGCCATTTTTGCCTCAAAATCTTGAAAATTATTAGAACTAGAGAAAAAGTTAGCATTGCTTAATTGTTCTGCTCTATGAGGGCTACAAAAATGGCTTAAGGGTCAAGATTGTCTGATTAACCGTTTAAGAGTTATTCCCCTTGAACTGTTTTTTTTAATCGGTTTTAATTGATTTTTAAAAATCTTCTCCTCTGAAACAACTGAAAGTACTGCTTTGAAACTCTGTACACATCATCCATCAAATGTCCTCAACCAATTTTGTACCAACCATGGCTGCAGATTAACCAACATGGCCACCATGGCTAAAAATAGGACGAGGGGGGGGGGGGGTAAAATACAGTTTTTGGCTTATATTTAAAAAAGTGTAACAGATACAGGAAAACCGAAGAGACATTCCTTCATCTGCATCAAAAGCTCTACGAAACACTCCATGGAGTTGAAGTTGTATGAGGACTCCTTATAGGAGTTATTGCCCTTTAATTGTCGAAATTGATTATTTTTGACATTTTTGCCTCAAAATCTTAAAAACTAGAGAAAAAGTTAGCATTGCTTAATTGTTCTGCTCTATGAGGGCTACAAAAATGACTTTAGGGTCAAGATTGTCTGATGAAGCGTTTAGGAATTATTCTCCTTGAACATTTTTTTAATCAATTTTACTTGATTTTAAAAAATCTTCTCCTCTTTAACCAATGAAAGGACTGCTTTGAAACATTGCACACATCATCTTTAGGACGTCCTCTACCAAAATTTTGCAAATCATGACACCTGACTACCTACATAGCTACGTTGGCTTAAAATAGAAAAAATGAAAAAAGGGGGGGGGGGGGGGGGGGGAGTCGAGAGAGTTTTCGACTGATAGTTAAAAAAGTATAACAGGTACAGCAAATTTGAAGTGAACCTCCCTTCTCCCTCTAAGCATCAAAAGCTCTTCCTTATAGGAGTTATTTCCCTTAAAAGGTCAAAATTAATGATTTTTGCAGAAGTGTTGGGCAATTCCTTATAGCAACTAAAAGCTGGATAAAAAGGTTTGTTTGGTTTCAGGTTCAGGTGAGCGATACAGGCTCCTGGGAGCCTCTAGTTTCCATTTCAAATCATTCCTTTTTTTGATGTGGACCACACATTTATTTCAAGAATTCAGTACATACATCTAAGAAATATTTTAATATAATTTCATGGCCTTTGAGATAAAAAACTTGCATTTTTGTAGTAATTACAATTTATTTTTTAATTGGTTCAGAATTATTAATTTGAATATATCATTTGGAGGGCATGATGTGTTCATATGTGCATACATTTTATTTATATATAAAGTTATCTTCATTTGTAATAATAATTGCTGGCTATACATTGTATATCGATATAATATATATTTATAAGTGTTTTCTAATTTTCATGTAAATAAATTTTGTCTTCCAAAAATATGTTGAAGTGCCAAATTTATAACAGGTGATTATATTTATCTTGTCATTCTGTAACAGATATTATTTTTTATTAATGTCGTTGTTTATCAAGTAATATGTATTTCAAACAGCTTGTGTAACTCATTTTTAGTACTTTGAATGATAGACAAATTAAGTTTTTCATATTTATATGGATTGGCTTTATTACATAATACTTTATATTGAAACTTTATTTTGATTGTGGGCATTACTGTTCAGTATTGTACCTTACATAATATTTTTATTAGACAATGACGACAGCTGTACAAAACTTTCGTTTAAAAAGTTGTATAGCAGTTGTCAGTTGATTTCTCTGATGTTGTTATTCTTCATTACATGTATTATTAATATTTTCTTATCTGATATTGAAATGATTTACTTCTCATGAGTTTTTTTGTAGTATTAAATACAATTTTTTTCCTGTTACTTTTGTATGTACAGTGTAACCTCTCTAAACCGGACCCTCAGAACACTGGTTTTCACAAATCAGTCATTTAAAAAGTCCCAGCTAATACCCATTAAAGTCAACGTAAATTATCTTCACAAAACCAACCACCATTACAAACCTAACAAGGGCCACTTTTCAAGTTTTGCTTTAATTGACCAAGTAAATTTCAATTTATTTTACCACCCAGTTATAAAATTTACCTGTCATAAATCACTGACGAAACAGGAATTTGTTACATTATTTAAAGTTGTAAATCAACAGGTTCAACTGTGGAAGCCTTAATTCTAATATGACGTGCTTTAAAGGCTTTGAGACCAAAACTGTGGTAAAAAAATGATTTATATATGAGCAACACGCGCTGAGAAGGGCGTGTTTTAAATGGCTGTTCCAATTACAAAACTGTAACTCCCACCGGAAAGCTATTGCATATGACGTATAAATCTTATAAATAGCGACACGCGCTATAATTATCCGTTGCAATATCTTGTGTGTTACATTGACGGAACAGCCAGTTTATGGCGGAAATGATGTTTTCTATATAGGTACGAAAATATTATAAATGTACTCTAATTGTCTTATTAGAATAGAAATAATTCACGGAGGCTGTGGTTTATCATTGTTTTACCACGGGATGACCATTTATGTCGTTATTTTATCCCTCGCTATCGCTCGGGATAAAATATTACGACATAAATGGTCACCCATGGTAAAACAATGATAAACCACAGTCTCCGTGAATTATTTCTTAATTAGTGTATAGTGCTAATCTGTGTCAATCAATAAACTTTTTGGCATTTTGACCATTTAACAGCAATTTATGACATTTAAATGTTATCTTTATTTTAGCTAATGAATTATGGATTAGAGACAAAATTTTGATTAAAATCAAATGTCATTGAATAATTGTTTATTAAATATGATTCTTTGATCTATTGGTAGTTTTGTGAAAATTAACAATTTTCAATAGCATTGCAATTCGTTTTAATTTCTTAGGAATAAAACTCGCTATGAAATGAAATAAACACATCCATTTTTTTATCACTAGACGTCAAAAATGTCTCGATCAGCAAAATGTCAATGTGTAGAATTATCACTAAGTGATCAAGTAAAGTTAAAGGATACTGATGTCTATAATTTCAATGGCGTTTACTAAAAATCACAGAAGATTTCATTAAATTGACAAGTATCTCTTACCCATTGGTTGCCAGTTTAGATAAGTTTCACTGTATAAATTATCTCTTACCCAGTGGTGACCAGTACAGTTAAATGGAAACATTTAACACAGCTTCCTATTCAGAAACAGTACATAATATTTAAAGCAAATCGTGCACAAATGATGTCAGAATGGTCCTCTACTATCGTCAGTATCTATGTCAGGATTAGGATGCATGGCTTGTGATGCTATCTTCTTCTATAGTTTAAGGGCTTCAATATTTCTATTTTGTAGGATGTCTGTAGACAACAGTGTTCAAGGCCTAAGAAGTTGTGAAATATACTTAAAAATATTTGTTCGGTTATCTTCTCATACTGGTTTGAATTTACATTCTTAATAGTTGGCATTATATTGGAACACATAATGAAGATGTGCAGGGGCAAAAGAATTTTGATTTTTTGTGAAAATATTAAAAATAAGAGCAGACATATAATTAAAGATTAGGGGCCTCGGTGGCCGAGTAGTTAAGGTAGTTCATCTATTATTGATCACGTGGTCTGTCAACAATGAGATTGTGGGTTCGAGCCTCACTGCGGGCAGGGTGCGTTTGACTCCAATCATAATTGACAATGATTGCCAGTTTTCCTACTGAAGGATGGGGGTTTTCTCCGGATACTCCGGCTTCCTTCCTCAATAAGAACTGGATGCCATGATATAGCTGAAAAATTGCAGAAAGTGGCGTTAAACAACATTCAAATAAACAAACAAACAATAATTAAAGATTAGAGATGTACATGGCACTCAAAATTTAAAAAAAAATCTCTAAATGCTACCCATAATCCTAGTTTGTCCACCTTACCACAGAATATATGTCGCTCTAATGATTATGATTAGAACTTAACATGACAATGGCATTATTAAGGTGTCAGTGATATAAAGTAACTACTCCATATGCACGTTTCGTCTAAACGGGTTCAAATATAAAATATTGTGAAGCAAAATAATTAAGAATTTCAGTGGGTTTCTGCAGCAGGTACAAGCTTTTTTTTATCTTGTAAGGCATTTAAAAGATTTTGTGATTATATAAACATTTTAGGCATACGAAACGAACATAGACTACAATATGCTCTTAAAGTTCCTTAATATTTAAATTATATTTATGTGGCATCGATTTAATTTAAGCATACACATTTGCTTTTGTTTTGTTTTCTTGTTCAGAAAAAAGTTAACGATTTGTGTATACTTTAGCCATACATGTATATTATAAATGCCAAATTCTTTTAAAACAAAATAAAACAAATATTAAAATGCTTAATTGTTGAGTTTCAACACTATGCTAGTTCAGGTAGAAAACCCCCTCGGAGTAGTGATAACTCTTGTATTTTTTGCTTTTGCTTCTTTAGGATTTGGCATGGGTGAGAATTCCTTGATTACATCCTCATTTGCGTTGAACTTTTCTGTCAATGCCCCAATTCCAATGTTCAAATCTTTTAAACTCTGTATAGAACGCATTTTAGGCACGGGCTTATTCTCATTAGTAGTGAACCTCTTTGCAATGGAACCGACGTCGACCTTTAATCGTTCATACGATCTTTTATTTATTTCAGCTGTTTCGACTGCAATCATATTTTCAACATATACGTCAAGATTTTCCACTAACACTTCTTCCTCGCCACTGCTATTTTCATCCCGAGGTTCCAGTGAATTTTCTAATAATTGTTTCTCTTTGTCAAAACTAGCTATGTTTCCTTCATTCTTTTCATGAGCTAATTTTCCCTCATCTGCATTAAACTTTTTAAGAGAAGACTGTTTTTCTTTTTCTTTTCTTTTTGTTTCATCTCCAAATTTGTTTAATATATTAGCTTTCACATTTGTTTCCTTCTGTGAAGAATTTTCATATTCCATCAAGTTGATTGCATTACCGCTGTCAACGCGAAGATTTCCTTTCAAAATGTAGTCATGTTGATTTTTTTCTTCAGTTTTGGAATCTTTTGGTGTTTTCAAATTTTCGTTTTTAACTATTTCAAAACCCAGTATTGAACTATTCTTTTTACTTATCAAGCTTTTATCTTCAGACTGAATAATATTCTTAGCACTATTTGTCACTCTTCCGAATTTTTTGGATGAGTATTCCTCCTCTTTCAAACTGGATAGCAAGGCGGTTGATTCGGAAAAGTAATTTGAAACGTTCTCGAAGTTTTGTTTTCCTTCATTCGATCGCTGGTTTGAAGCAGTATGGATGTCCACTAGAGACGTTTCTTTGACAGTATTAGTGCTGATGGTAATAGCACTAACATTCCTTGTATGTATCAAGGGAGGTAAACTGTCGCAGGAAGAATCTTCAGTAACTATATTTTGACCACTTAAGGATGTTAATTTTGTAGATTCGTCGAAAGAATCATCAGCACAATGTTTGTATACTGATGTTTCTGCTTCAGGTGCTTTATTTGTTACACTTTGGCTGTATAGATCACGCAAGGTTTTCTCTGATGATGCCTTCTGCGTTAAAAAACGACTATAAAGTGAAGTCACACTCTTTTCCAATTCATTAAATGACTCCTCATCTTTTTTAATTGCTTCTAATGCTTTGTAATTTCTTGACCTATATTTTTGTTCTGTTTTGTCTTTTTCAACAGAGACATCGTCTTTTACTTTAAGTTCCACTTTTGTTAAAGATTTTTCGTTTCGTGTTTGTATTTCTTCTTTCTTTTTATAAGTTCCCTTGAATGACTCAGAAGGTGCTAAATCAGTTTCCTGTACGAAATGTTTTTGCACTAACTGGTATGTTTCATTTCCATGTTTGTTCCAGTCGTCAATCGTTTTCGCGTCTTCTTTACTACCGACAAATACATTTGATAAAATTGTATCACTATTTTCTGACTCTAAAAGAAATGAAGTTGTATAGTCAGTAGTGCTAAGATCACATGCGATGCCGACAGTATTAATGTCTTTGTTCTGCTCTACACATTTATCATTAACAAATTCAATAGCATCTGTCTGCTCCATCTTGGATGGAGGTTTACAAACAGTCGCGCTAAGATCACATGAGATGCCCACATTATTGGTGTCTTTTTTCGCATCATTTAACAAGTCAATAGCATCTGTCTGCTCCATCTGAGATGAAGGTTCACAAACAGTCGCGCTAAGATCACATGAGATGCCGACAGTATTGGTGCTTTTTTTCGTATCATTTACATATTCAATAGCATCTGTCTGCTCCATCTGAAATGTAGTTGTAAAAACAGTCGCGCTAAGATCACATGAAATTCCGACAGTATTGGTGTCTTTCTTCGTATCAGTTATAAATTCAATAACATCTGTTTGCTCCGTCTGAGATGAAGTTTTACAAACAATCGCGCTAAGATCACATGAGATGCCGACAGTATTGGTGTCTTTTTCCTGCCTTTCAAATATATCATTTAAAAGTTCAAAAGCATCTGTCTGCTCTATCTGAGATGGAGTTGTACAAGCAGTCGCGCTAAGATCACATGAGATGCCGACAGTATTGGTGTCTCTTTTCTGCCTCTCAAATATATCGTGTATATCGTGCAAAAATTCAATAGCATCTGTCTGCTCCATCTGAGATGGAGTTGTAAAAACAACCGCGCTAAGATCACATGAGATGCCGACAGTAATGGTGTCTTTCTTCGTATCATTTAAAAATTCAATCGCACCTGTTTGCTCCATCTGAGATGGAGTTTTACAAGCAGTCGCGCTAAGATCACATGAGATGCCGACAGTATTGGTGCTTTTTTTCTGCCTCACAAATGTATCATTTAAAAATTCAAAAGCTTCTGTTTGCTCCCGACAATACCCACTTGAAGTTGGATGAGAAGAATCTCTGGTGTTTTCGTTGTTGTCTTCCTTTGAATTCACAATTTGCACTGTTCTCGCGTGCTTGACATCAATGCTTCCACCCAAATCAATAGACTTTGGCACTACATTATTTCTCCGATTCGGGGCATCCTGATTCGTTGGAGCCTCTTCTGTGTTACATACATCCAAATACTTAATTTTAATTTTCAACTGGTTGACTTCTGAACTCAGTTGGCTGTCATTACCTCTGATTCCTTGTCCCAATTCTGTTTGGCTTACAATCTCAACCACAAAACCTTTCGAGGTCTTATTGGCAGGCGCCAATTTATCCGTAAGTATTGAACTATGGAAACTGTAATACCGTTTAACTGTTTTCCGTAAAAGACGTAAAGTAATATACAGAAGTTTCCGTCTCATTTTATCTAAAGCTATCGTGTCCACAGACTTAAAATGGTGTCTTCTCCTTATTATATGAAGCACATATTTTGAAATGTATCGTTTTACATATCCTACGTTATTTTCATGTGTCCGACAACAGAGCTTAGTTATTAATTTGTTTAGTATTGGAAAGACTGGATTCTTGTTTTGGATAACCGATCTGATTACTTCTCCGTCTTTCCTGCCCGTAATGTTTAACTTGATTTCATGGCCACATTGGACCTGAATGAAATTTTTACTTATTTCCGATAGTTTGTTTAATTTTTTTCTCCCACACAATTTGTTGGTAGATTCATTGTCTGCTGCACATATTTGGTCAGAATTTATGTGCTTTGCTGTTTTGATAGGACGAATTAATGTATTGCATTGGTGTGACTTCAAGATATCAGACTTTTTTATATACGCATTATCGTTTGTTACGTCTATTTCATGTATGTCTTCATCCGATCGACCTGGTTTCATGCCTTGTGCTTCAGGTAAGGACCTACTTGCTTGCAGTAGTGCATTTCTTACAAACTCATCAATTTTGTTCTGATCATCGCACACCGAAATTATTTCTCTTTTTGTCTGAACCTTGTCTACGTTTCTGCATTTCATTTTGACGCTCTGCGATTGATTTACTTTTTCGGATATAATCTGGGTTTTCTTACAATTTCCGAAGTCTCCTAGATGAACGGAAGTAGGTGAGCAAGTAGTACAATTTATGTCATCCTTGTGGTGGATTTTATCATTGCCACTTTTTTGTATTCTAAATTTTTCGGTATCATGGTAAGGATTTCCGAAGTCTCCTAGATGAACGGAAGTAGGTGAGCAAGTAGTACAATTTATGTCATCCTTGTGGTGGATTTTATCATTGCCACTTTTTTGTATTCTAAATTTTTCGGTATCATGGTAAGGATAGTGCGTGCTATTTGACGCAAAATTTTCAGTTGGCTCGAATGACCTCTTTGCTTGCACTATTTCATTTCTTACAAACTCTTCAATATTGTTCTGATCATCGCACACAACCAAAATAGCTTCTCTCTTTACTTTTCCCTTCTCCGCTTTTCTGCCTTTTGTTTTAATGCTTTCTGTTTCATGTTGATTTCCTTCTTCGGTTATAATCGTGTGTGTTTTAATACAATTTTCGACCTTAACAAGATGAATGGCATTTGTTGAACACGTGTCACTGTTTAAATCAACTCCGTGGTCATCATTGTCACGTTTTTGTGTTATAATATTGTCTTCAGTATTGATTGAAGTATATTGGGATCTACATAACACAAAATCTTCTTTTGAAATGGACTGAGATTCGCAGGTAACACTTTGTTCTTTCTCGCTCGTTACCTGTTTGCTGCTCTCTCGATAGTTTTCAACGTTTTTTAGGCTTTTTTCTTTTTGTTCCTCCATAAAACATAAGCCTTTGTCTGTTGCTGTTCTGTCACTGCTTTCAAAATCAAACATTGCATTTATAATTTCAAGATGGTTATCGTTTATCATAGAATGATTGTCATCCTTTTGCCATACTCCATCCATATATGTGGTATCTGTGCATAAACAGATTTCTTCTACTGACGTTTCTTTTTCCACTGTTGACAAAAGTGAAGTATCCTCAGATCTGCTTTTGGTGTCCCACGACGGACAGCTGGTATTTGTTGTGTTCGCCGTAGTTGATGGCGTGTCAGAGGCTGATTGTTTAACTTCGTTTAAACTGTCGCATTTAATCACAGTTTTAAAAGTATCTTCTTTTTTATAAAACGCATAGGCATTATCTTTGCACATATATAGAGAATCAAAATCGGATCCGCAAGGTAGCTGACCTGACGGGCTTATTTTGGTTCCTGTCATTTCTGACGACGATAACTGCAATTGCAGAGGGTTTTCTCCTTCATCATCGACACATGACGAGGAATACTGCAGCACTCTACTCAGACCGCTTTCATCGGAGTTCAAGCAGTTGTCTATTGCCCCAAATAAATATGTCTGGATGTGATCGGCTTCAAAATCTTTTCGATACATTGTAAGCCATGGACTTTCCATTTGCATGTTCGCGGTTGTGTGGGTAGTATCACTGTTGTCAATGTATGAATCTTCCATGAATTCATCTGTTATAATAAACTCTCCGTCTTTCAACAGATATTCAGGAGACCTCTGGTCATACGCAATGAAGTGCGATTCCTCAGAGCTAATACAACTTTCGTCACTTCCTGTGGGAGATATCGACACCAACTGATAGTCGTTGTAAACATAAGCCACGTTTTCTAAAGGGTCTAATAGTTTCTTAAGAAATTGGTTGTTGCACAGAGTTGAGGAAACTGATGAAAGAGACGACGCTGATAAAAACATTTCTTGTGCATCCCGGCTTTCGTCAAGAGCTTCAAATTTTAATTTGGAGTCATATGCAAAAGAAGGACTTTCTAATTCTAGCGCGCAATTTATAAAGTTGTCAGTTGCATTAGCCTCTGAAAGATTTGTAGCTCTAGTATCACATGTTAAATATTTTGTATCATCGGGTGAAACTAAATATATGGTACGCTTGTCTCCTTTGCATTGTGTTGAAGCGGCCAGATTTACCCGTGTTGTCTCTCTATGATCTGCGCCGAGGTTGCCTTTGGTAACAAATACTAAGATCTTCACGGTTACTCCATCGATTCTAACATTTATATGACGAGTTCCTAAACTATCGCCATAAACAACTTCTTCGTCGTCCGTTTGATCTGATTCGCAGCTATAATATTCGTCCGAGGATGCGCATGATCTATATTCATCCTGATCGTCATCAAAACTTGTTTGATAAAATGGGTATGCACTACCTGATTTCCACAGTCTTCCTGTGTGTTCTGCCCACATGCAGGGAAATGGACGCTGGTTCGCTTCATACCCATTAGGTAACCGTTTGGGAATATTTGGAAACTGTGTCCATAAGAATGTATCTAAGCTGTTATCTGAATTACATATAAGATCATAGCCGCCATCTCCAAACGAATCCCACTCCAATGCAAATGAGGAATCCGAAATACTTGCTATTACTTCTGTATCTGCGAGAAAGTAAAAAGACAAATTATAATATGACGTCATTCAAACGCTTTGGAAACAAACCTCTATTTAAATATTTAATAAAGTATGGCTGTTCCACCCATTTCAAAATCCCCCCCCCCCCCCCCCCGGTGTGCTGAGGTTTTTGCTTGCCTTTTTTATTATTCCATTTTGTACTTTTACGAACATCCAAATAGAAAAAAATGTTTTCACGATAACATGTCCATATTCTATTCGATATCTTTATTATTGACATATAAAAAAAATAGTCCTTTACTTTGCTACGTTGTGTTTTCAATATCACAAAAAAGAAAACTTTCATCCACAACTACATCCAACACGATCACTAACTTGAATAATTTCTTCTGCACAATATTTGGGAGTAACCTTACAATCAAATTAAAAATGGAATACACATTACAATAACATCATATCCAATGCAATAAATCACTTGGTTTTCTGAAACGAAATCTCAAAGTATCTAATACAGAAATAAAGTCAAAAGCCTATAAAGCACCAGTTCGGCCCAAACTTGAATATAGTTGCATTGTTTGCTACCCTCACGCCAAAGATGCAATACACCAGATTGAAATGGTCCAGAGGCGGTCGGCTCGCTATGCAATAGATACCATAACACTAGCAGTGTGTCTAACATGATACATACGCTGCAGTGGCCATCTTTAGCTGAGCGCCGCCTCAGATCAAGATTAGTCATATTCTATAAAATAGTTTGCTGCCTAATAGCCATTCCCACAGATCCTCTCATACCATCCGACACCAGGACAAGACAACATCACCAGCAAACATACAGACATATACAAACAGCAAAAGATTCATACAAATGGTCATTTTCCCCACACACAATAGTACAATGTAATTCATTACCACAGAACATCATACATTGTATAACAGTTGATAGCTTTAGGGATGGGACAGCTTACTACAACTGCTCTCTATCCAATCCTTCTCCTTTAAATTTTGACATTTTCATTTTTAATCACTCTTTTTTGTATAGTAGCACTACCATAAATTATTTGATTATGTAAATACTTTGATTAGTTATTATTAACTCATTTTTTTTCATTTTTAGGCCACATGCTTAAAAACTTTTTAGTCACGCATGCGCAAGACACCCGTTCAAGTAATCTTCAGTAACCTGAAGTTGTGGACGTATTTCAGAGAAGAAGGTCCTTGCATTGTTTACGATGATGTTCAATGCAAACCGCGAGACTTTCCCGCCACCACTCCAAACGAATTTACTGTACAACCGAATTTTTAATATGTTAACTGTGGAAAATAACTGCTGATTTAAATTTGCACCATTTTGGATCCACAACAGGAACATAAGCTCGACCAAATGCGGTAAGCAGTTTTCATTTGTCACGCAAAAACAGCTACACAGTTACAGACACGGTTACTAATAATGAAGCATTCCATTTTGTCGTTCTTTGTTCTGATTGGTAAATTATATTGTTAATGTTATAAATATGTTAGGTTGTTTTTAATTTACATTTCTTCCCCTTTTCTACCAAGTTTTAAACCAGAAAATAATAATTCTGTAACAATGGAGGATCTCGGAAATTGGAACAGCCAAAACAAAACTTGACCTATGTAGGCGAAATGTAAAATTTCTATGTTTTCATATCAAAATCGAAAAAATTCAAGGCTACCCAAATTTAATGGATTATTTATATATAGGTAGGCATTATATTCATGATATTAAACTACTCGGTAACGCTCGTGGCAACATATTCATGAATATAATGCTAACCCATATTTAAATAATTCGATTCATGCTGTAATTTATCTATATAAAGTGCTTTGATAAAAACACTTAAATGGCGTCTTCTCAGATAATTTATATATCGATATTTCCTCTAAGCGGACTACTTTCAGTATCCAATAGAAACAAGATAGCGCCCTCCTAGCGTATAGTCGGGGAGAGGGGACAATGTTTTCTGCTCCAATGATTTCCAATTAAATCGATTGAGATTTTAAATAAAATATAATATAAATACAATTTAGTGTTTCATTTTGTTTTTTTTTCCTATCAATATCTACAGAACCGCGATTACTTTGGTACTATGTTTTGCATATCCCTACGCGTTCCGGCCTATGTACGTTTTGAGGTCTAGATGGGTTTTTGAACTGTTTTTGCTGCTTTAAAAATCGCAACGATTATTTCATAGAATTATAAGGATTAAACACTGGGTTTAAGGAATTATCAATGTGTAAACTCCGGCGACTCACTCACAAACTTGACATAAAGTCTTTCGGACTTTATTTGATTTGTGAGTGAGTCGCCGGAGTTTACACATTGATAATTTCCTAAAAACCCAGTGTTTAATCCTATAATAATCCATAAAATTGGGGCAGCATGAATTATTTCTTAAATACTCAGAGTAACCTATTATTGAGACTAGTAAGCTAAGATGTCGTATAAACCTTTGAAGGAACAAAACGAGTGATTAAAAATTCAAATCTAACATTGTTCCTATTGTGTTTATATGTCGAACATAAAGATAAATTGTATTTAGGATGACAAAAAAACCGGAAAATTTCTTTACAAGTAAAATTGTCATTCCTAAGAGTCGTAGATCGTAGAAATACATCAAATATCAGCAGTTCTAGACCATCATTTTAAATCAAAATCACACAATGTGTTTTCAAAAATTGAACGAATACCGGATCCATATCAGCTTCATCATCTGAATGAGCTAAGCTTTAACGCAACGAGATATTTAAAGTCGTTTCCTCATATCATAATGTGTGACATTTTAATCCAAACAGAGTAATGCAAATCTGATTATTGGATAAACTATTACTGACTATTGGTGTATGATACCAAGCTATTTTTATCAACGCACCAACTCACACACTCAAGGTTTGGCATGCCATAAAACCTGATTTAACTCATCATTTCTTCTGAAATGCCTGTACTAAGTCAGGACCATTGCTGTAGTTGCTATATTTTCCGGTTGTTTGTTTTCGAGTTTGCCGGTTTGTTGGACTTTGATTCATAATTTTCTTTTTTCACAGTTTTTCTTTGTGTTTGGTATTAAAACTGTAATTACCTTCATTTATCGGTCTTTAAAATAAAACAAATAAATAGAAATTCATACACTAATAGATATGAATTGTGTAGGGAAAGTTCATTTCATAGGCAAGTGTAAGTATGAATGCTTTTATTATGCGACTTGAACGTCTTCTACCCGTTTAAATAAATGAATAGGTTCTTCCATACCCTTTTTGGGAAAGACCGGTTGATCTGTCACGAGTGATAGAAATTTTATGTCTTTTCGCGAGTGGAGCGTAGCGAAACGAGCCAAAAGATATAAAAAATTATGAGTGAAAGATCACACGAACTTTCCCAAAAGCGCATGAAACTACATATTTCTTCCGTAAACCACGGATTTCACATCGCTATATCCTATAGACGCTCGATTGTCACAGTTTAGACTCCATTGTCTCTGACTTCCAATCAGAACGCCGGAAACAAGAACGGTGTCAAACAAGAACGTTGTTATGCTTCTAAAACAACGTTCTTGTTTCTGGCGTTTTGATTGGATGTGTGCGCGTGAGCGCATCTGTACCAGAAATCGGCCATTTACAGAAGAATAGATGATCTTACACGAATGATAAAAATTTTATCTGTTTTCGCGAGTGGGGCACAGCCGAACAAGCAAGACATACAAATTCTCTATCATGAGTGAAGATCCCACCGGCTCTCCTAAAAGCGCATGAAGGTGTCCATTTCTTCTTTAAACCAGCAACTTTCAAATCGCATTGTTTAAGACTCCATTTTCTTCCGTAAATGGCCGATTTCTGGTACAGATGACCCAGTACAGATGAGCTCACGCGCACACATCTGTACTTGCTGCATCATCCAATCAAAACGCCAGAAACAAGAACGTTGTTATGGAAGCATAACAACGTTCTTGTGTGACGTTCTTGTTTCCGGCGTTCTGATTGGACGTCAGAGACAATGGAGTCTAAAACAATGGAGGGTCTATAGGTTATAGCGACGTGAAAGTTGTTGGTTTACGGAAGAAATAGGTACTTTCATACGTTTTTGGGAAAGTCCGCGTGATCTTTCACTCGTGATAGAAATTTTTTTGTCTTTTGGCTCGTTGCGCTGCGCTCCACTCGCGAAAAGACATAAAATTTATATCACTCGTGAAAGATCAACCGGTCTTTCCCAAAAACGTATGAAAGAACCTATTAGTCTCCTACATCCAATCAGAACACCCGAAACAAGAACTGCGCTATGTTACAATAATAACGTTCTTTTTCCATGCTTTTTGATTCAATGGCTCGACGTCATGTACAAAGTTGGTTACAATGTTCATTGGGTGGTCATGTACAAAGTTGGTTACAATGTTCATTGGGTAATAATTCTATCTTACATTCGTTTACGTTTATAGTCATTATTGATTCGTCAAAAGGCCTTAAACCAGTACTTCCCAGTTCCGTTCATAATTTGATGAACGACTTTAAGGGAACTACTTTTTTCTTGCTAAAAGTACACAAATATGGCGGCCAAGTGGCGTGTACGCTTCAGACAATAAATTAAGCCAGTACACTCGAATTTTTGCGATTCAAATATCATGAGTGATGTATCGCTTAAACGGAAAGCTATTTAATTGAAACAGCTGTATTTATTATTATGAAATCATTTGTTTTATAGAGAAATACATACAAGAAAATATTTTAACAGTACACTTCCGTTTGGATTCATTGTGCACATTGCTGAATGACGGGAAATAGCCGAATTCGACTGTGGACGAAATGCGAGCGTGAAGGCATATATAAACGATACTTTAAAATTGCGTTTCTTGTAATTTCAATTATGAATCTTCAAATACACATAATAGCCGTAACGGTAAAACTACCTTCTTTTTTCTCGGTCACAACAAATCAACGAAATGTGCAAGATGCACGGATTTGTCACCAATTCCATATCTCAGCACAGCTCCATCAATTTTCACTGATAAATCCATTGAACAATCGACAACTATTGTTTTTCCTGTTCGTATTTAAGAAAGAACGTCTAGCTAGGTTTACGTTGAGTTTGAATAGATATGACGTCACATATGACGTTAATATAAACCGCGAGTACAATGAGGAACATTAGTATACGGAATATTGTTTTTTGTTGGGTCTTCTTTGTTTTTATTTTAATAATCTTCTCGGGAAATCGAAAAATGTATCTGATGTCAATGCCAGTTATTCCTTTCAAACCGACCACGTCTTCGTCTTCAGTTCGTTGTGTATATTCCTACGCCTAACACTTATAATGAAATTTTATTTTGGGAAAAGAATGTAAATATATAAAAACAATTTTGGAAGAATTATAACGATTAAACGCTTATTTTCGGTAATTCATAGATGTATGAACGAGGTCGACTCACTCACAAACTTATCATAAACGGCCTTATTTGTTTGTGAGTGAGTCGACCTCGTTCATACATCGATGAATTACCGAAAATAAGCGTTTAATCCTATAGTCGATGACAGATGTGTGGCCGTGGGCAAGATCTCGGTCATCCTTACAAAAAATAGGCTATTTACGGAAGAATAGATACAAATTGTATAGTAATTTTATGAAGGTTTTATGTCGGCGAATGAAACTTTATGTTAACCTATAAAATACATCAGATGTGTGAAACTGTACTTAACACAAAGGAAACTATCTAAAAAGACAAAAACACACAATCTGTCTGTGTTTTATTGAATAACTGTAATTATGAGTATGGTTTTCTGGACAGTGACCAATCAATGCCAATGAAACTTGAAGAAAATCAATTGTCACCCATAACACGTCGGATATTTTAGTAAAATCGTTGAAATCCTGCCTCCTTTTATGTCATATAATATCTCTAGAAAGTGAGAAACGATTAAATTAAATTTGAAACCAAAAAAAATTTGCATTTAAAGAGACACGGTTTTTGGTAATGGTAGCAACATGTAAACTATATGTAATTTTAGCAAATAAAATAATGTAACTTTCGAAAGTTTCGAGAAGTGTTCCAACTTAGGAAGAATCTGATTCGCATGTTAATTAAGGAACTAAGCAAATTTTTTGCAATGACAACTTTTGGTTTTTTATTAAAAATGCTGAGTATATTTAAACTAATCACAGTTCCGCTTTTATCGACTATTCAACGAACATTCTCGTAAATTTTGTAGTACCTTATATGGTAACGACCGTAGTTCTGAATGCCCATATATTTATCATGTTAATTTCAATTATTTTTGTGCGTGTTGTTAAGTTTCATTGCCATTCCATTTGTCTGGGAAACCTGTATTGACTGTTTGACGAAGTAATGAAATGGTTATAAAAAATTAACAACACAACAAAAGGGTCATCCGGGCCTCGTGAGTTTGTGGACATCAGGTGGGAAGACTTCTTAATGAATATATGTTGTATAACATACCTCCGCCGGCGCCCTCGTGGCCAAATTGAACAGACATTTCAGTCCCTCTCAATATGTTGTTCCTTCATGTTCTGAATTTTACAAGACTATCAGCTGGATATCTAAAATGACAAAACGTATTTATAACGTCAAAACATTCTTAGTTATAACGCCAAGCTGCAAGCATGTATGTATTAACGCTAATCTATATGTGTTTTAAACGCTAATTTAACGCTAATTTAATGTAGTTCAATCCCTATCTGTAAACACAATTGAAGAACGATGCTTACAAACAGGGAAATTCTGAGGCTCTGTCGAGCTTTTTCCTTTTCGTGCATAGTCCTTGTGTTGTACGTGTTTATGTCAATACACTAATATTATTATAGATTGCGTTCTAACTACATGTTGATCGGAAATTATCCTGTTTTGATAACTCCTTTTTGTATTTATAACGTATATAGTGTTAAACTTATTGTTACGCTCCTTCACATAAATTAGTTTAATTTCAACCGGGGAGTTTTGATAAAAATTTTCAACGATTTAATACATGTATTCTCATGATGTGGCACTAAAAATACATCATCTTTGCTTGATTTTAGTCATATCATGCACACTAGTAACCAGGTCCTTAGTATTTTGTCTGACTTTCTGCTTATGTTCCATTTGTTTAGATACTACTAGGGACCTTGTTAATGCCATTCTTGTTACTTTTTTAATAATATGCAAATATGATTGTTTGTCTTCTTTTTGTATTTAAATTTCTTTTGTATCTGTTTGAAAATAAAGTCCTTCTTTGTTGGTTCCATTTTCTGTTTTATTTACGTGGTACGTATATGCATGTATGTAGTGTTAGCGTATCTCAATCATAAAAGAGGTGGGTCCCTTCAACCTTTCAACCCCGCCACACAATATATTATGTGACTGTCCAGTTCAGTTGTTCATGACCTTGCATTTGTACTTTCTGTAACTTGTTTATCAATATTTTATTTGGTTATTTGTTGCACTGCGATGGATTTCACAAAACGTCTAAGATGGTGGGGGCTAGAGGGGGTTAACAATTTTTTTATTTTCCCAAAACAGATAACAGTAAATTAAAATAATGATAACAGATAACAGCAATTTACACAAGAAAACAGAAAAAGTGAGATCCAAAATATAAAAAAAACAGATAACAGCAGAATCTCATCGAAGGGCAGTACTATTAACAGCAAACAGGGTTTTAATTTTATTAAACAGTTGACAACAATGTCAATTTTTAAAGAAAACAGATAACAGCTTATGGTTGAAAACAGTTAACAGTTGCTTTATTTAAAAAACCAGTTAACAAACCTGTAAAAATGCAAAAAAAAACTCTAATGTGATGGCACTTACGACATATTTTACACTTATGACTTTTTGTGAAAAACACTGCTGTCTTTTAGAGTGATTAATTTAATTGTAGGGTTGTGTTTGGTGTTTAGTCGCTTCTTCATATATTTTACTTTGAAGAGCGAGTTGAAAATAGCCGTCCTCTGACTGTATCTATCTTTGATTCCTAGCGCCAAGGCACGAGCCATTCAGCTTGTTTTTCGATCGTCATATGAGAGTAGATTTATTATCTGTTCAGATTCGTTATCCTGTTTATTATGCAATTGAAAATTTAACCATTTAAATACAAATTTAATCTGTAAAACAAACCAAATTTACACAATGTCAATGTCTTTTGTAACCGAGGCCGTGAGGGAAAAAAGGTTGTGTTTTTTCTTGATTCCCAGTTATGATGCATATGAAAATCTAACGAAACACAGTCATGAACCGTGACCAAAACGATATTACAAGCGGTTTATTGATTTAAAACCAGGGACGATGTTCTGGGGCGTCCCCTCCTTCCCGAAAAATTATAAAAACAATGGTGCAATTTGGTGCATTTTGGGGACTTCTAAGGTGCTTTTTTTTATTATTGAAAATAGACATTTTATTGATTGCAAGGATAGATTGCAATTTTTTGTTGGTTATCAAAATCATTTTAATTCAGCCGCGTACTCGCGTAAAGGCATACACTCCTATCTCACTATGGACAGAATGTACTCGACTCCAATCTTATTGACACAGATTACCACTTTTTCTACCGCAGCTAGGTCGGGTTTTTTCCGGGTACTCGGGCTTGCTCCTGTAATAAAATCTGAACGAAACGATATTGCTGAAAAATTGCTGAACCTGGCGTTAAACAGCATTCATTCAAACAAACACAAGTTTTAAGAAAAGTAATTAACGAGACAAGGTGCTTGAAGTCGTAAATGTATAGTTTTTATCACCAAGTTTGTATTGGAAATGACGGCAGAAACAATATTTAAAACATTAGGTCTATAAATACGTGTTAAACATATAACACGATGCCCAGTAATTATAACATTATGTATCGGACACGTATCTTTCTCACCATTTCAGTCCGCACAAGTATTAAATTATGTTTCACTGCCTTTAATCTTAGATCACAATGTTATCGTGTCATAAATTATTATTATTATTATAATTATTATTATTATTATTATATTACTAATAAGTTATAACGTTTTTAGGTCATTTTCCCTCATATTCTTTACGAACGATTCTCTACTTTAATAAAAACATTGTTGCAAATATAGAAAGTCTTTATGGGACACAAATTATTTATTAAAAAATAGAGGACCCAAATGATCATACTTTTATAGGGTTAGGTTTGTGTGGGTTAGGGTTAGTAAGTTTAGTAAAAGTATGTATAGGTGTTGAGTCCCAAGTGTAAATTGTAGTACATATAGGTC
Source organism: Limnoperna fortunei (assembly GCA_944474755.1). Classification (NCBI taxonomy): domain Eukaryota; kingdom Metazoa; phylum Mollusca; class Bivalvia; order Mytilida; family Modiolidae; genus Limnoperna; species Limnoperna fortunei. The sequence continues at coordinate 80,502,923 of OX104113.1, forward strand.
ATTTGACATATAATGCTTATTTTAAACAGTATTGTCCCTTCAAAATTTATTCTAGGTTTTAAGTCTTAATAAATTACAATCATTTATCTATGAATTCTTGTTACTTAGGTCTTTTGCAGTTTAAATAGTTAATTAATATACTGCACTTACCTTTCAATCACATTTTCATGCAACGATGGCAGTTGTTTTCATAACCATTGCCGACACGACGTCACAAACAAGAGTAAAACGCTGCGATTGGTGACTCAAACAAATAAATTGCAAAGATGACTCCGTGCAATTGTAAAAGACTGCGCCTGTTTTGAGAACAGATTACATTGTCTGCTAACAATACAGATGTTGCTCTGATGTAAATACCATTGTAGGTTCAGGCTTGATTTTAACATGTTTTATTCAGAATAATAATAATAGTTTTGGATCGGATAGCAGATCACGTGTCTATATATATCCGCTACAATGAACAAGGCTAGAAGACGTGACAATATGTACAAGGAAATGCAAATATTTTACGAAATAGTAAATTGAAAGACTTGCCATTTTAAAAAAAAGGTTACATACAGGCTATATTTTAATATTATTTGTGCTATGTGTGTCTAATTTATGTAGAAGAAAACAAATAGATAAATAAAACATTTCTACTAAATTTACCAAAAGATAGTTAAAACTACATGTTTCTTTAATCTATACTAAAAAAAGTATATTTATTGCCATCTTTGTATGATGATGAAACAAAACAAATTTTATATCCACGTTATCTGATAATAAATTTGTTATTGCAATTTTACCATTAAGAAGAACAAAAAGATTTTTTTTGGTTTATTACACAAAGGATATTGAACTAAGTCTTGTCTGGATATTTCGACACATGTATGATAATCAAGAAAAAGCAATAACCAATATTTAAGAGTTAAGATTCGCACAGGGTCAATGTCACCTTAATATATTGCAATCTACAATCACCTACTATTGATCACGTCTGTCAAAACTGAGATTGCGGGTTCGATTCTCACTGCAGGCATGGTGTACTCGACTCCAATGTTAATTGACAAGGATTGTCAGTTTTCCTACCGCAGGTCGGGGGTTCTCTCCGGGTACTCCGGCTTCTTCCCCCAAATAAAATCTGGACGCCATGAAATAGATTGCTGAAAGTGGCGTTAAAACACCATTCAAACAAACAAACAAACAAACAAACCTACTGTTTTTAATAAATGTATGTACAGCCAAAACTAGGATTTCATCCTTTCCAATGAATAATTCAATGTGTCAATAAACATACATTTTTTGAATTCTAAACCAAATTAAAACAGACATTCTGCAGAACTGCCCTGTGAACAGTAGTTGCAGGATATAAAATAGAGGTCTGTAACTTCAGTAGCAGAGTTTGTAGAGTTGTAGAGTTCAATAACATCTCTACAGTGTGTGCATCTTGGATTGTCAGTCAAACACCGGAGATCATAATTTACATTGCTAGCACCATTCCTCAACTGGTATCTTCTTTTCTATAACCAATATTGAAATATATATTGTTTAGAAGTCAATTATGCCCAGTGAATGTTATACCCTATTCTAATATGACGTGCTTTAAAGGCTTTGAGACCACAACTGTGGTAAAAAATGATTAATCTATAAGCAACACGCGCTGAGGAGGGCGTGTTTTAAATGGCTGTTCCTATTACAAAACTGTAACTCCCACCGGAAAGCTATTGCGTATGACGTATGCATCTTATAAATAGCGACACGCGCTATCACGCGCTATCATTATCCGTTGCAATATATTGTGTGTTACATTGACGGAACAGCCAGTTAATGGCGGAAATGATGTTTTCTATAGGTACGAAAATATTATAAATGTACCATTCTTATTAGAATAGAAATAATTCACGCAGATTGTCGCTCGGGATAAAATAATACGACATAAATGGTCACCCCGTTGTAAAACAATTATAAACCACAGCCTGCATGAATTATTTGCTAAACAACACAGGGTTAACGATCAATACACCAACTTGAAAAAACTCGCACAATATACCGACCAACAGAAGCGCTCCTTATACATAAAAGATACACCAACAATAAAATACAAAGTAACAATAAACCGTTTAAGAAATTAAAAGGGTCGTGATAACACCCTACAATCCTGAAGAAATATTAAAAAGAATAACGAATTAGAAAAACAAATTAATCCAGGTGCTTCGACAAGATTTTTCCTAATCATCCGTCGTGTATAGAATAATTCAATTTTGTGACATGGACAGCTAGATGTTTGTTCGAATGAAGTTTGACGCCTATCGTTCAGCTGCATCATGGTCGTCCAGTTTTTTATTACATGTATTTGGATTGTGTGTGTTTTTAGGGTTTAAAGGGGTGTGGGCGAGTAGGGACCAGAAGTATCACATGAAAACTGAAAACCCTTAACTTCGACTAGAAAAATGGCAATCCTATTCAATTAAGATTGGACTTAAGCACACCCTGCATGTATACAGTAAATGTATGATAGAGATCAACAGTGTAACACTTATCCTGTTATCAACAAGCCCGTAATCGTAATCTGCCAAAAGGCCAACATCTGCGCAGGTTGTCAAGGACGGAACTGAGGAATAGCAAAGGAGATTTGTTGTAGGGAGAAGGTCGAGATAAGAAATTTAGAAATCATTTTCGTTTTTTACATTCTTTTAATATATTTCAAGGAAAAGATCCAAGGAAGCATGGTCCATCCAAAATTAACATATGATATCTGACTTATAAGAAAAATAATATTCTCTGTTGAAATACAATGTACTGATTTGTTTATAAATATAAATGTAATGAATTGGTCACCTTGGGATTTGTGATAACATTTTATTACAATATTTGAACAAATCCCTGTAAAAACTCACCACCACTTACATGTTAACAACAATAAGTTCGGTTACAGCTTTGAGAAAGTTGTGGGTTGATTTGTTGACGGCATTTATACTGACACTTAAGGCCATTAGTTGGTCGAACTTTGTCTTTAATTTTGACAAAAACATCGTCATTTGTATCGTTGCATAATTTCCCGGACTTTATATTATTATTTGTTTATGCTGCATCGTCATGTTTGTCGATCCAATACTTTGTAAGTGTACTCTGGTTGGTAGGTTCCATAAGTTTGCACAAAAACTCTTAATTGACAGGAGTTCTATTCTCGGGATGAAACGACTTAAAAATCACATATAAACTTTTTGTTTCTTAAAGAATAAATACAAAAGCTCTGTATAATTTTACGAATGCGGTCTTCTTAGGTGGACATTTATTGCTTAATAGTGATCGTAAATAAATTAATCTTAAATTTGACTGTATTAATTAACTTTTTCTGTATTTCAAAACCTTTCAGAACTATATAATTCCTATTCTGCCTTCGGACAAGATATGTTATAATTCAGTCTTAATTGTCGAACGGATTCATAATTGATACCCTAGCTTACTCCCTTTAATACTTGCAATTGCTGAATGTGGCGTAAACCTCATTTTTTTTAAATTAACACCTAATTTTGATATCGACAAGAATGCTAACCTAGAAAGAGTATATAGCTAAGAGGCTAACGTGATATATAATCAAACATATCACAAATTTATTGTATTTTATTTAATTAAATGCCTGGATAGACCTTCTAAGCAGGGTCCAAGATGTTCGTAACTACACCTGAAAAAATTGTGCTAACAAAAAATAAACACAAAGTCGTTAAGTTAAAACAACGAAATAAGAAGTCTGTGCCCTTCCCATTGCCCCAAAAAAGTGAAAAAAAAAGGATTCAAATTAACAACAAAATACACACAAACCAACGTGACAAACAAACAAAACAAAAACAACAACAACAAAAAGACAAACAATAATTATTGTAAACAAAGACCTCACGTTACTCAAGATTCTTGTTCTGTTCTTGTTTTTTTATAAAACAGACAAACGAACCGACCTATAGCATGATGTACCTATTTTTTTTTATTAAGGAGAGCCTATAAAATGTGTTGAGTGGTATTCTTATAATTGATATAATTTATCATAGTGTGTTGATTTTTTTTACAAGAAGTCATTTTTCTCTCTTTGTTCCAATTCAAGACCACAGGTACTCGTGGACAGGACCCACTCCATCTGTATGTTATCTCTAAAATATCTTTAAAATAGTCTGCTATTTGTTGTATTCATTTCAAACCAGTTGACAGCACATTGTCAGAAACTTAGTATATTTGTGAAAACTTTTATTTCGTTGTAATGAATATAACAAAGAGCAGAATATAATTCAAGGCATTTAAAAGATTTCTTACGAGAGAATACAAAAAAGGTCGCATGGTCATGTCTACGAATATCTGTGTGCAAGACAGATGTGAAAAAATCCTTAATTTTCCTGTGGTTGTCAAATGACCATTATTCGTCGGAGACACAACTACATGAACATGACTAGATGTGTTTGTTTTCATTGGATACAACGGCTCTTTAAACTCGGATCCGGAGTTCTGATTATACAGACCACATGATGTGTCGTCATAGTTATTTAGCTCGAAATATATGTAAGAGTTATGTCTCTTATTCCGATATGTTATGTTATATCCCCACAGTCTATATATTATTATTGTTATTGAAACTATCCTTTTGGTTAATAATTCAAAATTAGTGCCAAAATAACGTTATGGTTAAAAAATGTTGCATAAAAACCAGTAAGGTTTCAATCAACTAAGTGCGCCAGATAAAAATATTTGAAATATTTATGTCTATTTATAGTTATATAATAATTATGCCAAATCATGTCTCCTATCCGATCTAGAAAAATCAATTATCTAAAATTTATTTTATATATACATTTGATACAGTATCATAACAGTATCATTTTATGGAATATTATAATTGCAGTTAACGATGCAAATATTCTTTCTTTTAATCGTTTTAATATCGCCTAACACTCTTTCCTTTAATCTATTACTTTTGATTTCCGGTCAAAAAAATCTGGAACGGTACGGGCGTAAACAAGGTAAATGAAGTGGTAATTATTCCGTCACTTTGAATTGCAAGCTTAACATATTTGTTGCAAAATTAGATATAACCAGGGTTCTCTGTGCTTTGTCTACTTATGCATAACTTACGAAATTCTTGCCAGCATTGCCACAAGATAGATTTATTGCACGTCCGTTAATGCGATTTCGATGTATCTGTCTTACTACTGCTGGTAGGTAGCTATCCCCTTAGTACTTTGATTTGCAAGCTTCACGTTCTTATTGACAAAATTACATGTGGGGATCTCCTGTAGTTGGCGATCACAATACTGGTATACCAGTATTGTTAACAATACTGGAATAAAATTTTATTCCAGTATTGTATTCCAGTATTGTACCAGTATTGTTTATTTTTGAAATTTTATTGAAGTATTGTATTTCGGTATTGTACCAGTATTGTTTTTAATATTTGACACATATATTCTGCATTTTAATGGTCTTGATATTTGGCTTCTTCTTAAAATGTGTCATTTGTCTTTTTTGTTTTATTTGACACATATTGTACATTTTATGGTTTTGAAATTTGGCTTCTTCTTAAAATGTGTCATTGATGTTTTTAATGGTTTCTGTTATATATCTATGTATTAAAAGTTATATACATTATTATATGCATAAAAACTTCATAATCATGAGTAGACTTTGATGTTTATATTTCTTTGATGCCAAGATTAATTATAGTGTACACAAGCCCAATCATTGAAAGAGTAGTACGTCCTGGTACAGTTATTTATTCTGACCAATGGAAGGCATACCACAACATCAGCGGCCAACTACAACTTGAGCATGGAACAGTCAACCATTCTGTTAACTTTGTAGACCCCCGAGACTGGTGTTCATACTCAAGCTATAGAGTCGTATTGGGCCAAAGCAAAACAGAAGTTCAAAGAAATGAAAGGGGTGTCATCAGACCTGCTTCCAAGTTATCTTGATGAAAGAATGTGGAGAGATAGATGGGGATCTTCAGACAGTGATGCCTACAGGAACATAATTGCACATATTGCTGAGCAGTACATAGTTTAATTTGTGACTCAGAAACTCTGAATGTATGTCATTTGAAAACCTTTGTCTACTCATTTTAACAATTATATTTATATTTTGTTAATTTATTGTACAATAAAGTATAATACTCGAGGAACAATACTGGAACATCAATATATCCCAGTATTGTTATTTTTTTTTTAAAATCAACAATACTGGAATAAAATTTTATTCCAGTATTGTTAACAATACTGGTATACCAGTATTGTGATCGCCAACTACAGGAGATCCTACATGTGCCTAGAGTTCTCCTGTGCTTTACTATACATATTAAACAAGCAGGTAATTGTTGTCTGTTCGATACGTTATACCTTTGGGGCAAATTGAGACAAGAAGAGTCTGACAAGCAGTTTGTCTGTATACTGTAACACAATGTTGAATGTCACAAAAGCAGACAAACTTTTCTAACAACGTAAGGTCCCTATGGATTACAGAGTGCAGAAAGATTGCAGTGATTTAGCTAGCGCTCGCCACTTTTACAATTGGCGATTCCTTTTCAGAAATGATGAAAATATTTTGAATGTAATTCGCCACTTACATTTGTAAATTTCAAAATTTTCATCATCAAAATCGCCATTCTCAGCATAGATAAAAGTTTTTCATTTAAATCTGCTCAAATATATGTTCTATGGCAATATTACATTGAATACATAATATATATTTAATTTATAAAATTGTGCTAGAAAATATTAAATATTTATTGATATTTATTGTATTCATTAATAAATGATCTTGCATGCATTTATACATATAAATAAATATACACACATATAAGATCTTAAAAATCGTCGCACGCAAAAGGGACTAATGGTTCAAAATTCCTAGCTAAAACCCTGAAGATGAAGAGAAAGGCATAAATTGATGCATTGGCAAAATTATCTTATGCATTTCTGAACTTAAATATAACCTGAAGTTTTACTAGTCAGTAATGACAACTTGTTTATTTAAATTGTTCATTTTATTCAATTCAAGTTGTCTACAAAAACAGCAGTAACTTCCTTATTCTGAATTTTTCCAACAAAACAATTTTTCAATAAAATTACACTATGGGTTTATATAAGTAACACACAAACACTTCTTCACAGAATTTTTCAGGATTTTGAGGGCTTGAGAGGTCACACTGAATAAGCATCTGCTTAGAAGTACTAGTATCCATTGTACATATACTTGAGACACATATAGTACAGTATAGACAAGTATATTCTTAGAACTGCCGTTTATATATATTTTTTAAAGACATGATTAAAATAAAATACATGTAAATTTATACATTTTGGAAGGACTTTAATTTTAAGACTAATACAAATGTATAAAAGCATTTGTTTACCAATACATGTAGGTTAAAATTTTTCATTAAGGGCTGTTGTACAAATTATTTATACTTTATATATGACAGAATAAATATTTACTCATAAAATTGTATGCTTGTTTGGATTCAAGTGACATAATTTACTTCTGAATCTATCATGATTTTTCAAATGTTTTATCAAATACCATAGAGATGAAAGCAAAAAATTTCCCTGACTTCTTAGTGCACAAAAGGATGTCCTTGCAGATATTTCTATACACATTACACTCACATGTTCATGTACTATCTATTGAAAACGATCTATATATGTAGGTAGCATATTTCTGACATTAGTATTTTAAAAGTTATTTTCTCCAATTATCATCCAACTCTATTGCTATGCATGATTGTAAGTCTGTAATGACAGACACTCTGTAGCATTACCCTCAATCCACACTTGCTCCATCAAGGTTAGGATTCCAATGATCCTGACAAAAATAAAAGATGTGGGGTTCAATTGGAAGTCTTACCGTATTTTATACGTTTTTATTATTAACATCTTACCTTTTCAAATACTAGTATGTCCATCAATTTTAGTCCAGCGATGCATGTAGCCTATGAGGAATAGTCAGTCAGTCACTGGTCACCTGATCTTGACCTAAATTTCATGGTACATGGCAGGTTGCTGATAAAAGATACATTCAGTCTGGTAGCTGTCACTTGACCTCAATTTCACGGTCCAGCGACTACGTTAAAGTTTTGGAGTACAACAGTTCCTCTGTAACCATGCATGGTAAGATGCTAATATTTGGTATATAGGTTGCTGATGAGTAGTACATGACTGTCCAGTAGGTGTCATCTGACCTTGACCTCAATTTCACTGTCCAGCGACTATGTTAAAGTTTTTGTTTTAGGGCAGTTCCTCTGTAACCATGCATGGTAGGGTGACAATATTATGTATACAGGTTGCTACTGAAGAGTACGTACATGACTGTCTGGCAGGTGTCACCTGACTTTGACCTCAATTTCATGGTCTAGCGACTACGCTAAAGTTTTTGTATTAAATGTAGGGCAAAAAACAGCCAAATTTAACTCCGGTCCGGCAAATTTGTTAAATTTACAACAAAAAGTTAAATTGGTCCGGCAGTATTTGTGTTTAGGTCCGAAAAACCAAGAACTAATTTTGCGAAGACTGCACTTGTTTCACTAATGATGTAGTATGCAAGTGAAACATTTTTCTGTTTCCATACATATAAATAATATTTTTAGTTTTTGCCTTGTAAATGACTTCAGACTAAAAATTAGAGTAAAACTGTAAATTGTAGAAGTAGTAAGCAGCAAGATTTAGGCCTGACTGACTTGGAGAGTTTTTTACGTCCTACACCGACAACTTAATGCCCTTGGTCGGACGGATTTAGGCCAAAAAAATTGATTTGTAATATAATATTATTCTGTTTTCAGTCATAGTGGTTGTTGTTATTTATGCTTTCAGCTGCTTTTTGTCTAATTTTTCCCAACCATTGAAGATTTTTTTCATTATTTTTAGTTCCATATCAGTATGTGTATGTGAGTAAACTAAGATAAGTTACAGATCAAGTTCAAATATCTTTCCTGGACCATATCGATTTTTGAGGAAAATATTATGGCCCTTGGACATATAAAATTTCTAAAAAAAATAACAGTTTACTATACTTTTTTCTAAACGTTACGGATTTTGAGCTGATACACATGTATTTGGTATGTGACAGTTTCAGACAAAAGCTCAAAGTCAGTTGGGGGCCTCCGGATCGTGGCCAAGTGGTTAAGGTTCTATTTAATCTACTATTGATCACATGGTCTGTCAACACCAAGGGTTCAATTCTAACTGTGGGCAGGGTATACTCCACTCCAATCTTGATTGACAAGGATTGCCAGTTTTCCTGCTGCAGATTGGGGTTTCCTCTGGGTACTCTGTCTTCTTCCCCAATATACAGCAGTGATACAGCTAAAAAATGCTGAAAGTGGCATTAAACACCATTAAAACAAACCAACAAAACAGTCAGTTGTCTTCCAGGTGATCCATTACAATCTTCTGGGAGCCATTATTAGTGTAATTTGAAAACCAGCAGTGGATTTCACAAAAAGTTTGAAGTGTAAAATCTACCCACAGTGTTGGAAGATCAAAAGGGGATTGCATTGTGACGTCAGCACTTTTGATTTATTTTACACTTACTAGTACGACTTTTTGTGAAAAACACTGCTCATTGTCTGCTGAACATCAGTCTCCACAGTTCTGTAGTTACAACACATAGACAAACTAGTAGATGGTTATTTGCCAACTCAAAGGTAAAATTTCATTAGTAAACTAAATGTGGATTCTGTACTGTGAATGAGTGACAAGAACAATGTATATTTCTTGACAACAATGACAATTTTAGGTCATGTCATAATATAAACATGTATACTTTGTAAGTGTTTAGTTCCAATATAAAAAGCTTTTGGAGTTTTTGTAAATACAAGTTTAGATAAAGATAGATTATTGTTCAGAAAGTGTGTACAATTTTCTTTCTTCTGGTAATGTACATAATATACCGATAGTTGTTTCCAACTTCCTCAGATCTGTTTCATTTACAGCTGGAGCTATACATGTACAGATTCAATGAATTATTAGTTCTGAATTGACTGTGATAATTATGAACTACATTGTAACTTACATGTAGGACTTCAGAAAAGCTAGAGTTTTAATTTACATGCATCTGCATAACCTAGCCAGTGGCTCCAGTGGTTTAACCCTTAAGTAAATCATGGTGACAATAGAAAAAGGGGGATGGAAGTGGAAAGTTTGATTTTAATAAGATTGATAGAAATTGTATGGATTACATGTACTAGATATGAATATGCATGTCCCAATGTACTAGAACAGTATATCTGTCAGAACCAGTAATAGTCCCCAGTGTTACTGGAATCCCACACCTTTAGTTTCACACTGCAGAATTCCCAAATCTGAACATTTTCCTAGGCACTAAATATTATTTTATTTAGTACAAAATGTGCCAGACTTTATTTCAAACAACTTTAAGATATGCCTGGCTCAAGCAAAGTTTGTCCATCATGTCATGTACATACTAGTACATGTAGTGCAGTCATATTTTTAGAAGTCTGACATTGTGGGATCCTTTTCGAAAGCTGTGATCAGTGGTGATACTAGTAAATGTCAGGATACAATTTTAACCATTTCATCTGTAGCATACAAGTTTGTGAAAACTTGCCAGTTTATTCTGTGTGTCATGTTCTGTACCTTTTATGCAACTTTTCATATGCAGTCTAGTCAAAATTATTAGTCCATATACTAGTAGGGCTTAAATGTATAATGTATAAAAACAGCATTATCTGCCCTTGTCCTAATGTTCATAAAATAGATTTTACTGTAGTATAATTTAAATGAATATTAAACTTGTCCAGAAAAGACCCGGGGTTCTCATTTAATGTTAAACTTTCTCATGTCTAGAAAATAACCTCTGCAGCCTGCTGACAAATATAAACTTGTGCATGTCTAGAAAATAAATAAATATTAAACATATTCAGAAAATAGCCCTGGTAGCTCACTGATTGTTAAACAATTTGAGTATTCACAAAATAACACAGGCTGTTCACTGACTGAGTGACTGTTAAACTTTGTTCCTATTCACAAAATAACCCAGGCTGTTCACTGACTGAGTGACTGTTAAACTTTGTTCCTATTCACAAAATAACACAGGCTGTTCACTGACTGAGTGAGTGACTGTTAAACTTTGTTCCTATTCACAAAATAACACAGGGTGCTCAGTGAATCTAAATGTTTTTTTCTGCTAAATATTTTCTAGTGATAATTTGACATCACGAATAAACTGCAACAACAAATACAGCAAAAAATGTACATGTACATGTGTAATATATACAAAGTATACTAATATGTTTAGAATATAGCCCTAGTTGCTCCTGGAAAGTTGTTTATGTCTAAAATGTGGCCCTAGATGCTATTGTCTATGTCCAATAATTTGTAGTCCCAGCTAGGGCTGATACAATTTTCTTTGTCCAGAAAATAATGTTAACTGACTTGTTCATGTCACGGGGTCCACAATGTACAGTACAAGCATGGAGTGGAGGGTGCTCAATGAATGTCTACATGTTTATCCAGGATTTATAATTCATGGGTACTCATTGAAAGTTCAGGATCACCTGTCTGGTCATTTTTAAATCCAAACATAACCAATTTCAACTTCTAGTATTATTTATACATGTACTGTATAACACCATGTTGCAGATTCTATTTTTAACCCCTCCACTACTATGCAGACTTCAATTAGAATCTTGTGTATTGATTTTGAACATCAGGTCTAAAAGAAAACACTGGATTTCTATTGATTTTTTGACTGTGTAAATAATTTCCTTTCTCATCATCAATATGGAATGGATTTTTATTTTACAGTAGTACATGTACAGGTATGGTATACATATTATTTGTTTTATAAAATTCTAATTAAGTATCATAATTGTTGTCATGTGATGTGTGTGTCCTGACATTCTATAAACCTGGAGGGAATTGTGTACATGACTTGATAAATGGAATTGGCAATTTTATTTGTGATTTAAGTCAAAATTATGATATACTTATTCAGTATAAACAAGTATAATGATGTAGCAGTTCACAATTGTAATTAAAATTGGCACAAAAAGCAAAAAAAAAAGACTTATGCAGCATTGCACATTAAAAATTAAAGAGAAACAATATATAGCAAGCTCTCGTGGAATATAAAGGGTACAGAACTCATGCTGGGTCTGTAACTCAAACTGTATTTTTTATACAATATGCATTTGATTAGTTTATAATGTGTCCATGAAAATGTGAATTACTTTTATGGTTAAAAACCACTTTTACCATTGTTCAGCTATAGCTACGTCATTACCATCCAGTTTGTTCTTTAAGATATAAGTGATTAAACCTAATAAAATGCATGCATTTGACACAGCTTATCTGTGAGGTGTCAGTCAGTGTCTGATTGGAAATTTATTCTACCCAATTGTTCTCTCAACGTTTTATTTGTCACATGAGAAATAACCTATGTTACGTATACATGTCTATATAAAATTATGTTGTAAATATGAAGTTAGTTTTGACCGGACAAAGTATTGCCACAGGGGATAAATTTGAAATCATTTAAAATATTAGAAATTGGTCTGTATTGGTTGATTGACCTTAATGGAATTGAGTTTGTGTGTATTTATATATTTAAAGGTACATGTATTTAACAAGAGTAATTGATGCAGTACTAGTATAAATATTTAGTATTACTACATGTACATGGACATTTAATTTTTGATTGCATATTTTTCCACAAATATAATTTATAGCAATTGGTGTCTTCTTTACAGTGAGGATTTAATATGTAAATATGTACTAATACCAGTGTGCCGTAGTCTTTTAGTAAACCCCACACAACCAAGTTGCAGAGGGTATAATGTTTTGGACTGGTCTTTCTGCCAGTCCTATTCATGTAAATGCAACGCCTTAGTAAACCACTGATCAGAATTTTATGAAGCTTGGTAGGTATGAAGGACACCATACATGTGTATGTAGTTCTGCTCATCGACTGGAGATTGATACAATATTTGTTGAAGGCGTTATTCCCCTTTTGAACTTAAAAATTTCTCATAATACTCTTGTAATCACAACTTTTTAACTACTGATCAGAAATTTATTAATCTTGGTAGGAATGTAGGTCACCATATTTCGATGTGCATGTTGACAGAAAATTATGATACAATATTTTTTTGTAGGCATTATTCTTCTTTTAAACTAAGACATTTCTTAACATACATGTATATATATGAAATAACTTGTGTAAGCTTATACATGTACATGTACTCAGAAACTACTAATCACAATTTTATGGAACTTGATTATATGTGGGAGTTCAGGGTATGTAAACGTGCTCACTAAAGTTCTTTAATTATACTTATAGCTACTACATGTAGTAGTCACTTGTAAATTTTTATCTTAACTGTACAGGTACATATGTTGTATTAATAAATGTTACAGGCAAGTTAATATATAATTGGAATAAAACTATATAAATATAATGATACATTTTAGTTTGATTCCAATTATATATTAAATTTAGTAATGAGAATTTTGTTCTATGATCTGCTCAGATGATCCACGAAATTATTTAGGACATCAAAAAGTTATTGGGGGTTTTATATAGAAATTCCTCTCAATGCAGATTTTGTCACTGTCATGTGGTTTTCGATTCTTGTTGACAGATCGGTTTTCTCACATTGTAATAACTGTATCAGATGACCACATACAATGTACATAAACAGGGTCTAGTTAGGTACTTTCTAAAAGAATAATGAATATTGATGTAAAACATGACAACCCTATTACATTGCAAAATCAGGAGGCAATAGCTTGTGATGACCTGTGAAAAAGAACAAAATAGTATACATTATGTAAGTAATTTGAAATTTGTCATCATCATTCATGTGACGACATATTATGTTATGTAATATCATTGTGTAGTTTTGATATACACTGGTACATGCATATGGTCACATCATATAGCCGTCTTCACTGGATAAAGCTGGAAAAGTTATGTAGGTAGTTAAATTTTTAAAAATTTTACTGCAATAGTTAATTAACAAGCTGTTTTTTTGTATCATTAATGAACTAGTTGTAACATTTACATATATATGTATTTCATTATAGCTCAAGATGTAGGGATAAAAAATGTTGACTTATTTATATGTATATACATGTACTAGTACATGTAAGTATTTTCAGGGGCAACATATGTCATTAAATATTGTAATTATCTGTAATTATTAGTGAACAATGGTTTTGAATGTGATAAGGTTGCAAAGTACAAGTTGTACTATACATGTTAACACATTTTTTCATCATACATTAATCATATTACCATGACACCACTCCTTTTAATTTTGTTTACATGTACTTGTGTAATGTACATTTAAATTAAACACATTTTCATTTTTATTTTCCTGTCTTGTGTTTCACAAGACTTATAAAATGTGAAGTTGGAAGAAAATCTGAAAAATTGTTTCCCAATAAGATTTCCTATCATAGGAAACTTACTAGATGTGCAATCCTTTGTTTATCAACATGTTATTTAGTTTAAAGGACAGTACTTTCTTGTCAGTCATTAATTGAGGACATTGTATCATACTTATGTAGATTTAAATGTGTGAACTTCTCCTTTTTATGTTGACCTTCATCTGACATCAATGCTGTTTATAAAGTTTACAATACATGGTACATGCAGTATGCGATTTAACAAAAATACTACTTATAATAAAGTAAGGGTTTTAAAAAATTATCATAAAGCTCAAGGCAGTTCATATTAATACTTAAAATAACATATATATGGCATCTATTTAACAATAAGTGTTGAAATGGCAAAAATGTTGAAGAGATTATATACTAGTATTCACATGATCTCTTTTCATTATCAAAAGGTCGTTTAGTGTTGTATTATGAAATTGTAAATATAAATTTCTATGTTGCAATAAAGAGTCACATGTACATGTACATATTAACTATTTCTAAAAGTATAAAACAGGTACATGAATTTATGCATTTGTTTTGATCTTCAGGACAACGGATCATGAGTGTCAAGTGGAATTTTTAAAGTATTGCTGACAATGGTCGGTGAATGTAAATTAGTGCGCCCCCCTACTGATAAATTTAATATATTGTAATGTTTTGTAGATTTATGTGTAAACATTCTCTACTGAGGTTCTATAAAATAGGTTAATTTATGTATTATTTCAAGAGGTTAAAAAGAATTATATCTGTTCAATATATATACTAGTGAAACCAAATGACCGAAAGTCTAAGGTAAATTTGTATGCCTTCAGTACCAGTAAAATTGGTGTTTTTTAAACAATAGTTCAAGTTTACCTTGTAGTTTTTTATATGTTGGTATGTTCAACAACTTAAATGTAATAGTAATTGTTGGATTTATAAAAGTACAATGCACATGTACAGTTGTACACACAAACTTTTCTATAATAGAATACATGTAGATCATCCTGATATCATACCAGGGGGCTGATGTACTACTCATACCTCGGTGCAACAAAGATTGATTGATTGGATTGGATGTCTGCTTTACATCCAGCGAGCAGTATTTCAGCTATATTCAGGACGGGAACAAGTTAACAAATAATAAATCAACAGAATGGGGGTGGGATGGGTCACAGGGAATACAATTTTGCCACTGGAAAAGTATAGAGTTTCTGGTAGGGGCGGAAAATTTAGCCTTTTGTAGCGGCTAAAATGTGCCTACTCTTTTTGGAAATCTAAAAAAAAAGGGTCTTTATCGTGCAAGGAGGTTGGCACTCTCCAAACACTTTACCCACTACAGTCCGCGGTCAGGCTTTCCGTATTATGACCTGACAACCCCCAACGAGAGGGTCTCCCCTATCCACCACCCGGGGACGCGCTGGGCTGCTCTGTGGGTCAAGCACTGGGAACCCTCCCAGTTTGGTCCCAGAGAAGAGTATCATGGAAATTAACAGAAAAGATGCCTGAAAATAAACCTGATACATTATGGATACTAGTATATATGTCCAACTGTTCAAGTTAGTTCTTATTATATCTTGTATATGTATTTATGTTACATTTATAATTAAAATGGGTATTTATAAATATTATTACTTTTTCAGATAACTATTAAAACAAAAAACAAGAAGTTGATTGGTGACTACAGATGATTAAAAGTAGAAAAGGACCCTAAAGTTAAGGATCGTCAGAATTCATGTTGATGAAAGCGATGGGGTAGAATATGATTGCACAATCTGAAAAAAATAATACAAGTAGTGAACATAGTACATTAGAAGAAAATGCGGAAGAAGAGAAGAAAGACAATCCACCGTTTGAGATAGTGGATATCAGTGTCGAGAATGGATTTTCAAAACTTGTGGATAAATCAGCACAGACAATGACGTTTTCTCGTGGTTCCTATACGTCTAGCAACAATGATTATGAACATTACAGTTCTGTAATGAATCATCTGAAACTCAATGACTTGGCTGCGGTGAAACATGTGTTGCGTAGCAATACGTGGTTGCCCAATCATCCTTGTCGTCAAACACTCTGGTTTCACATCTGTAAAAATTTACATAAAACTGGAGGAGATGTATACTCAGAATTGGAAAAAGATCTTTTAGGAGAAAGTAAGTTGGGAAAAATATTTGTTGTAGAAACACACAATTCTATTTTTGTTCATGATCAATTATACCAGTGATACAACATGTACATGTATGTACATACAGTGTATTATCATGTTTTCAGCTTTACAGCATTGTTGAAGTAGTTTGTGGTACTAAAAGCAATAGGAAACTAGCAAATAGCTTCTATAATGTCAAGTAAGACAAATCATAATGCTTACATAACCGAGTTTCATATGCACACCAGTTTTGCTACCAAAGGTCGAGGTTTTCTTTGGTTACAGGATACCATGATATAACTGAAAAATTGCTGAAACATCCAAATAAGAGAAAAAAATAAGGCACAACATGTATTATTTAATTCTTTTATGATAAGGTCGTTTTATCATATTTTAGAACCATTGTGTATCTCGTGATATTATATACGCTGCATCATGTAATATGAAAAAGTTATGTCAAAAGTGACTGCTTTGATTGGATGATCGTCCATTGTGTATGACTTTTAACTCATTTTAACTTGGTACATAAGGAATTAATGTGAACAGAGAATCACATCCCTGTATTGTCAAAATATCCATGCATAGTCTCTTAACACAGATTTTTCCAGTACAACCAGGGCCCTGCACCATAAACATTTTCTTTGCTGAAGATTTTTTATTCTCAATTTCATCTAATGAAATCTTTCCTTTTGCCTCGTTGTCATGGCAGTTGAGAGAATTCTCATGCTGAGCAAAATATTTTTACTCAAGTAGATTTTATGGTGCTGGGTCCAGAAGTTGATGAAACAACATTTTTGCTATGAATTTTAGAGATCAGCTAATATTTGACAAATATTTATAAATACAAATTATATTATGTATTCATTTCCTTGACTCTAAATCTAATACTAAATAATCTGAAGACCAAATCTGTCACATGTTAGATTTTCTGTTTGACACCATATCGTCATGTTTGGAGGACATGTTTTTCAAAAGACTGTTGGTATTCCAATGGGTACTAATTGTGCTCCTCTCCTCGCCTACCTGTTTTTGTACTCTTATGAGTCTGAGTTCCTAGAAGGCCTACTGAAGAAGAAAGAAAAGACTCTGGCCCAGACCTTTAATTTCACATTCCGCTATATTGATGATGTTTTGTCCCTCAACAATGCTAAATTTGGTGACTATTTACATTCAATATACCCTAGCGAGCTTGAAATTAAAGACACCACCAATACACTAAGGTCAGCCTCTTACTTAGACCTAGTTGTAGAAAAAGACTCAGGAAAACTACAAACTAGACTCTACGACAAGCGACTTCAACTTTCCTATTGTCAGCTTCCCGTTCATCAACAGCAACATTCCAGCAGCTCTAGCATATGGTGTGTACATTTCACAACTTATACGTTATTCTAGATCGTGCGAT
Organism: Limnoperna fortunei; assembly: GCA_944474755.1. NCBI lineage: Eukaryota > Metazoa > Mollusca > Bivalvia > Mytilida > Modiolidae > Limnoperna > Limnoperna fortunei. Next base: position 80,520,867 of record OX104113.1, read on the forward strand.
CGTTATTCCGATTTTCTAGATCTATCACTGCTGTTAAGTGCTAAACTACTCAAACAAGGGTTTGTTGTACCTAGGTTGATGTTATCTCTCCAGAAGTTCTATGGTCTGCACCACGACTTAATTGATCGTTATGAAATCAGTGTCTCAAAAACGATCTGACATTTTCCCTGAGTCATAGGTAGTGTTTCCTATTCCTGGATATGACTTTTCCCTAGACAAGACAATGAGTAACTCGACGGGTGTCTAATTAGAGGCAGGCACTGCTTACTCGTCCAGAGCACCTGAGTGCACCCATGGTTTTTATTGGGTTCGGGTTACTCTCTTTCTGTGTTTTATGTTTTTGGTTTTTGTGTTGTGTCTGTCTATATCCGGATTTGTAACTGTCCCTTGGCTTTAGGCTCTTGTTGTTTGGTCTTGTTGTTTCTTTGCTATTTTCTTGTAAAATGTCGTCATTTTCATTTGTTGAATTTGGTAACATGGTCATAACAAGTGCTTTGGTAGCGGTAAAGGTCTCCAAATTCTTCATGGGTGAATGTGTGCCCTATGTCTCTGGTAAAAAGTTGCCTTACTAGTATCATGATCCAATGTGGCCTTGTTCATCTTCAAAAGTAAAGTTGAAGTCACCTTATATAGCTATTCAATTTTATTCTCATTTGGTACAGAAAATCATCATGTTTTTGTCATTATTGATGTTTATCTTGTTTACACGCCACTTTTTTTAAAAAGGGGAGTAATAAAAAAAAGTAAAATATTACTATTTCCAGAGCAGATCTGAACTTGGTGCTGGAGATTGCAAATACAATGCTGCTTGAGTTTTAATTACTATTACAAAGATATAAGTATAAACATACATGTAATACAAATTTAGAATTTTGGTGGTTACTTTAAAAAAATAATTTCAGTCTGTTTTAATTGTGTAATTTACATGCATACTGTATTAAAATATAATATTATATGGTTGACAATGATGTCATTTTCTTCCAGTTTGTCATTTATAATTCAATCAACTTGTCAACCACAAAAATAAACATTTATTTTATTGTACAGTGTAGTGGCAGTTAATTCTTTTTCATTGTAATGCTGATTATTTATGGAAGTGGATAATATATTTATATAGAAGATTGATAAGTATATAAAACTGTCCTGGTCTCATTGATACTCACTGTATCCCCAATAATTTAATCTGCTTAAAATAAACTCTTATAAAGATATAAATGCAATAAAACCTGCACATACCAACACTTAATAAATAAAAACAGAACATACTAGTAACAAGTTTTTTACTGCATATAATGTAACTTCTCTCTGTTGTTCACCCACTTCTCTGTTCTATCTCCACATCTCCCTGTTAGACTCAAAAGAGTGACTTCTCCCTATAATTCTGACCCAGTGTGAGGTTTTCTATGCAGTGATACTTGTAGGATTTTTTTATGGTGAGTCCTGGACTCATCACTTTTGAAAGTGGTGAGTCCCAAAAAATTTTCATGAGTCCCACATATCGCAGATGAGTCCAGCTAAGTGCTTGCATACAACCGTTTTCTTTGATGACCGACCCATTAAATGTCTTTTTATAAAAAGATATGATATGGCTTGCAGAACGTTTATCAAATGCTATTTTATATTAGTAGTAGCTGAGTTTGGAACTTTTGGAGTATGATTGATGTGCACTCATTACTTGAAACATGCTGATGTTTGCCCATTAAAGAGAGACTTTTGTCTTACCTTGATACAGATGCTGACATTAATATTTCTTCCAAACAACTCATTACCCATCCACCCCCACCCCCCCCTTTTCAGATCCTAGTCTAAAGCAGATTATCTTATTGATATATACAAAATTAAAAGTTTATAAGATAACTAATTAATGTTCATATTGAAGATATCTTTGTACCAGCCAAAAATTCTTACTTTTAAAAAAATCGTAACTGCAATGCAAGGTTCCGAACGTGTATTAAAATTTGAAACGAGTGTATTATCAACGCTTAATTTTAACCATAAAGAGTGCCCATCAACACCGCACGTTTATTGTTTAATAAACATCTTAATTAAAGCATATTTGCCGCCCGAGTGATTACTACCTGCTGAGAATCGGACGACAGGTAAATATCGATCGCCATTTGTAAGGATACGTAATCACGCATTGGAGACGGAATTGACATGACGGAAATTCGTACGCGTCTGACAACTGACACGGACGCTTACTGGGACGCGTTAGATGTTGAAAAGGCACGTCCAGAACTGAAAAGACGCGTACAATACGCATCTAGACGCGTTGCGAGGATCCCTGCTATGTACCAATTTTAGTGGCCAATCAGATCCAAATGTTGCTGGGGGGAAAAATTATAATTAACGGTAATAACCACTTTGGCTTCTGACAAATTTTATCTACCGCTAACACAAAAGTGATCTTTCAATTTTCAATGAAACATCAAAACCAGTGCACATATATACTAGTACTTGTACATGTAACACCAATAATATTACACAATGGCGTAGCAATATATCAAAACAAAAATCAACATTTACTTTAAATTTGTCATAAATTTCCACCATTTTTTTATAGATGTAAAATGTAATTATAAGGATTGAATGCATTCTTTTGTAGTTTCTTGAAAGCCTTGATCGTATGCACATTTTCATCATTAAGCACTACATGTACTGTGCTTCATTTAAAATTTGGGGGCCTCAGTGGCCGAGTGGTAAAGGTAGTTCGTCTACTATTGTTCACGTGGTATGTCAACACTGAGGTTGCAGGTTTGATTCTCACTGAGGGCAGGGAGTACTCGACTCCAATTTAAATTGACAAGGATTGCCAGTTTTCTTACCGCAAGTTGGTGGTTTTCTCCGGATACTCGGCTTCCTCTCCATTAAAAACTGGACACCATGATATTGCTGAAAGTGGGGTTAAACAAACATTAAAATGTGCTTCAGTGAAACTTCAAAAAAATGCATTTTATTCTTATATTAATATTCTGTTTTGGGGTAATACATAAATGTACATGTATAAACGAGACCAACAAAATCACAAAGTTCAGGCTTTATGTTAAGTTTGTGAGTCAGTTGATGAGTTCAAACAACCATATGAATTTAATACACAGCTTTTATTCCTTCTACATTGTAATTCCAACAATTTAGGAATAATTTGTATATTCAAGTGTTACAAGTATGTTTTTTAAATGCACTTTTTTATCTGCTACATATAAATGTATTTATATACTACTAGTAGATTATATTCTGTTGAAGTAATTTATCTAGTGAATCCCTACAATTTGATTGGTTAATCAAGACGGGGATATCATACCGTATTCCCTGTGAAACCCCGGGGATATTGAAACCAGTTTCAAAATGGCCTCTATTCATTGAATAATTTATTTGTTTTACATAATATAAATAGTTAAACATAATATAAAGATATCAAATATCGATTTTAAATACATGCATTTTATGGAATCTTTCATCTCCGTCTGCGATTTGTCTTGAAATTAACAAGGGAGATAACCGATACCGTGAAATCTTCAAAATGGCAAACAAAGGCATTTGCATCGCACTTCGAAAGTGAAATTTATCATTAAAAGTTTAGCTGGGAATAAAAAGTCGTAAAAAATAAAGGTTATAAAATTTAAAATGCAATAAAAAGTTTCGTTGGAAGCTTAAATGTGTTGAATGGTAGGTTCTCCAATAGTCGGGTGGTCCAAACTAAAGCATGAGAAATGTCTAATCTAATCTAATTATATACTCTAGAATATTAGTACAAGAAGACTTCAACAGAATATAATTGTTATTCGGGCTTCACATGGGATACAGGTTCATATTCCCTGTCTGTATTCTATATTCCCACAGACAGGGAATATGAACCCGTATCCCCTGTGAAGATCCCGAATAACATATAGTTTTTCAAAAAATGAATGATAATGTTTAACCAATAAAAAATGGCTTTAACAATGAATATACGTGTAGGAAGATACTCACATTACCACAATTTTTTTTAATTTGTAGGACTGACTGCAAAAAGGGTGATTGACTTATGATTGTTTTTTTTTTAAAATCACAATAATTTTATAATGTAAAACAACTAATCAGAGATTTAATAGAATATAATGTACATGTATCTATATCTTTTGTGGCCAATATTCAGTTAAATTTGCAAAAAGGGTGATTTACTTATGATTGTTTTTTTTTTTAAAATCACAATAATTTTATAATGTAAAACAACTAATCAGAGATTTAATAGAATATAATGTACATCTATATCTTTTGTGGCCAATATTCAGTTAAATTTGTTAATTAGGGCCCTGCCACTTTGTGGCGGACGCCCTATAGTGATCAGTCCGTCCGTCCGTCCAAACTAATCTTGTCCGGGCTGTAACTTTTTTATCTTTTGAGGTAGGCTTTTGATATTTGGAACGTAGGCAGATAATATCAAGGCGATGTATCGCATACCGTGGTTTACAACCTTTGACCTTGAACTTTGACCTTAAGGTCATTTTATTGCTTTCTGTATGACACATTCATGTCCGGGCTGTAACTTTTTTATCTTTTGAGATAGGCTTTTGATATTTGGAATGTGGGTAGTTAATATCAATACGATATGTCGCATGCCTTGGTTGATAACCTTTGACCTTAAGGTCACATTATTGCTTTAAATCACAATAATTTTATAATGTAATGGAAACAACTAATCAGAGATTTAATAGAATATAATGTACATCTATATCTTTTGTGGCCTATATTCAGTTAAATTTAATTAGGGCCCTGCCACTTTGTGGCGGACGCCCTATAGTGATCAGTCTGTCCGTCCGTCCGTCTGTCCAAACTAATCTTGTCCGGGCTGTAACTTTTTTATCTTTTGAGGTAGGCTTTTGATATTTGGAATGCAGATAGATAATATCAAGGCGATGTGTCGCATACCATGGTTGATGACCTTTGACCTTGACCTCAAGGTCAGCGGGGCCCACAGTACAGAGATGGATACCATCTCACTGATACATGTATCTAGTTTTAAGATGGTTATTATAAATTAGTTCAATAGTTGCATATGATGATTACTTCTCGTGTCATACTTGGTACTAGTAAGTTACATTACAATAAACACAGTACAATGTACTAGTACCGGTATGTTTGAGTCTTATGTCATTAATTTTAAATTGACACCTGAATTCAATGCAGAAATTCCAAGGAAATAATAATATAAGAAATATAGCCTTAATATTGTCAATACACCTGATATAACTGGCTTGGACAAGTACACCTACATGTATATTGACCATAGTTGATATAAATGTACTTCTCAAACTCCAGTTTTGACTTCATACAAGGCTATGATCAACTCAAGAAGACAGAGTCAAAGGTTGTGATGTCTGTCAAAATTACTTGTATTGTTAAAATACTAATTTCAGTAAGGTACTAGTGCATGTAGGAAAATGTTACCTTATATATTTGTTGTGTTGCATGCCATGCCAGTCAGTTTCCATGTTTTAAGTGTAAATGCAACAAAATTTCTTTTGAAAATACTTTTATTTTTTTTAGTTGTTACTTATGTTACAAGTATGTCAACTTGTCAAGATACAAAAACCAAACATATTTGTATTATATTTTTAAATTTTATCGATTTGATTAGAACATGATGCATATACATTTAAATATCTCTTTTAAAGACCAGATCCAATTTTAGTTGGCAGTTGTGGTCTTCTTAGAAATTTCATTTTTTAACAAAATATTGTGTTAATTTCATCACTTATGTGTATTCAGAATCAGGCATGCATTAATTCAGTTGTCACTGAGATGACCAAAGTTACTATTTCTGACGAATATTTTATTTTGATATGATTAACAACCTTTGCCTTTAGTTTCACCTTCAAAGACCTTATTGTATCATTAAGTATAGCTACAGGTTATTTATAGAGTTAAATAAAGTAATACACATGAGTACATGGAATTCAATTACATGTATTTTTATACCAGTATGTGTTAATACTTTTATAATAATTATGTTACAATGCAATTATAGTTTAAAATAAATCATGGTAAGTCAAGACAAGGAAATCTGTTGATTTTTAATGACATTTCTAGAAACAACTAGACAATTAGCTTCTTGTGTCTGTCTTCATTAATTGTGTTATAAAGAAATGACATAGACAATCTTTCTTGGTCATATAAATCTTCTAAACAGTTGAACTATAAAAATAATTGATTTAATACATATGTATGTGGGTCAGAATAATATGGGGCTTTTTTTTCTAGATTGTGAATAAAAATAAATACCAAAATGGAATTTAATTATGATATTGTTTTGTCCTTGATCTTTTCTGTCTATTTGGTAGTCTGAGAATCCTCTGCCATCCAACGCTTTTTTGTGTGTGCATGGGACGCCAAAAAAAAAAAGCGTTGGACGGCAGAGGATTCTCGGACTATCTGTTTGGGAAAAGTAATGTCAACGTATCACTGTACATCTCAAATGAATACTTTTGAGGTACTAACTCAAAGTAGAATGTACATGTACTAGTACCACTACCCAACAGGTCAAAATACCTTTACACATTTACTTGTGCATTTAAAATTAATTATGTACGACTAATTATCATACTTACATTCTTTGAAAAAATCTTGATTACAAATAAAACATAATAAATTAAAAATTGTTTGAACTATAAAACTGTTATGAAATTTAGTTTTAAAAGCTTGTTAAAACTATGTATTGGTATACAGTTTGGTACAAATTAATTGTTAAGGTTTGACCTATTATTGTTTAAAAATGAAAAAGATTAAAAACACCTCAGAATCTTATTAACAGTAATGCTGTATTTGTACTAGTATGCTGTCGTTTTTATACCCCGCCACACTAAGTGATGGGTTATTATGTGATACCATCTGTATGAATATGAGTGTCCGTCCGTCCGTCTGCCTGTGCCTTGGTGGTTTCCAGATGATAAAACGGGTCAACAGATTTTTTTTAAACTTTGCAAAGCTATGAAATACCATAAAATGTATTTCAAGTTCGGTTTTCAGCACAATCCAATTTGTAGTTTCCCACTTGGGCCAATTCAAGTTTTTTTTTTGGTCAACAGTTGGTGGTTTCCAATGGATAACTTGAAAATGCGTCAACAGATTTTGTTTATACTTTGCACAGCTGTTAAGTACAATAAAATGAAGATCAGGTTCAATTTTCAGCATTTGTAGTTTTTAATTGTGCCAATTTGAAATTTTTATAGGTCCAGGGTCAAGGTAAAAATTGTCTTCTGAGATGGACTTTTATCATGCTCAGTTGTTCCTGTAGGCCGATTTGTAATTCAGTAAAATGTGTTCATGAATATCAAAAACAATGCAACCTTGTGGGGTATCATTTAATGTCCCATAAAATGCCCTATATTTAATGTTAAAGTTAACATAAATTTTTCAGTTTCATATCTTTAACCTACATGTATAGGAGATATTGAGCCAAATGAAGAAAAAGGGCAAATTATTAATGATTAGTAAAATTTGATTGATTGATTGGTTGCATAAAGTCTAATTTGCAGTATTTCAGCTGAAATAAGAACCTTTCGTCTCTTATCCATCCATTGCAAACATTTTTTTCTTTGAAAATACTTTTTACAAACTGGGCAATAATCATTGTAAATTGCAAAGAATGATAAGCATTACAATGTCTACAAATCACTTAGTTGGTTCAACATTGTCTCATTACACTTTATAGGAGTTATTGCCAATTACTAGTAATTACATTTTTAAGGAATGTTCAGTTGTCCTGTAACTTAAAAGCTATACTGAAAATATAAATTGCAAAATGATAAGCACTACAAGGCCTGCAAATCACTTTATTATTTGGTCTGAAATTGTCAGATGACTCCCTGTAAAAGTTATTGCCCTTTAATGATAATGATAAGAAAAAAATTAGCAGTTTGTGCATTAACCTAAAAACTAAAATACATAGATTAAAATTTTAAACAGCAAAAATAATCAGAAGGACAAGGCCTAAAAATCTGAACATTGTCTGATGACACCTTGTAGGAGTAATTGCTATTTAATGGTATTTTTAGCCGAGTTGCAACAAAGTTGAACTCGGCTATTGTTATGATGATGGCGGGCGGCTGGGCGGGCAGACGGTTTCCGGACCATTACTCAGAAAGTTGTGAACCGATTTTAATGAAACTTTAGGATATTGTTACATACCATAAGAGGAGAAACCCTATTGATTTTGGGGTAAATCTGTTCAAGTTCAAGGTCACAGCGACAGAAAAACGTTAGAAAATTTCTTTAATTAGTGGTTTCCGGACCATAACTCAAAAAGTTCTCAACCAATTTTATTGAAACTTTGGGATATTGTTACATACCATAAGAGGAGGAACCCTATTGATTTTGGGGTAAATCCGTTCAAGGTCAAGGTCACAGCGACAGAAAAACGTTAGAAAATTTCTTGAATCTGAAATTTTACACAATGGTTCAATACTGTTAGAGGATTCACATATTCATATTTTATGCAACTTTGAAAATTTGTTGATAAAGCTTACATTTTTCCTGCTGAAACCCTTCCTCACTTTGTATCCAGTTTACATGTAATGCCTGTAATAACCAATTATGTTAAATCTTAAAATGAAGACGAGGAAAGTTTTGGTTAATAAAATACGGCAACTCGGCTTTTGCACCCCTGTGCATATTGATTTTTTAAATGAAATTTGTAGTTTTTGCCCTGTAACTTAAAATACTATAACAGCTAAAGTAAAACTGCAAAAGTGCTCAGCAAGGTAAGGTCTATAAATCATTTATTTCATCCAAATGTTCAGATGTCACTTTTGGAGCTGCCATTTTCAGTTAGTGTTCGTGTACATGAATAAATTGAAATCTGTAACAGCTAAAGTAGAACTGTAATTAATAATCAACCTACAAATTGTCTACTTGTTAAAAAATTGTTGTCTGATGACTCCTTAGAAGGGGTTATTGCCCTTTAAGACAATTTTCAATAAAATGTTAGATTTTTGCCAGTAACCTAAAAGCTATAACAGCTTGAGTGAAACTGTAAAGATAGATACATGTACAAATTTATTTTCCAGGGAGCAGTTACAGGCTCCTATGATCTGCTACATGTAGTTGTTTAATTTGTGCACTCTAATGTAAGTTAAGAGAACTTTCTGCATGAATAATTATTACTGTACTGTGTACAAATACTAGCATTTGTCGCTATTTTGTTCAATTCCTTTGATAGTGCAAGCTGAGAAAATCGTATATCACTATACTATCCTCAGTTTTTAGGGCAAAGTTATTGTTATTTCATTCATGTTGAGTGACCAGTCAAATTACTGCCTGTGGTAGTGGAGACGGTTTGAGAACTGTTGCCCTATGTCAAAGGTTGAGGGCATCAATCCCAAGTCATCTCTAGCAATGAGGATCAATAATAATTGACTGAATCATGCTGCATGGAATACTAGTAGCTGTTTATTAACTTATAAAACTGTGCATTGATAACAAGCATTATACAGTTTGAATCTGGAGGAAGGGAACCAGTTTACTTTCAATTTATAAAATTGTGCATCAATGTTAGGCATCCAACAATTTGAATCTGGAAGCAAGGAACAAGTTAATTGTCAACTTATAGAACTATGCATCAGTGTTAGGCATGAAACAGTTTTGAATTCTGGAAGTTGAAGACAGTTAACTCTACACTCCTTATGCTATTTAAAAAAGTATTTTGTGAAAATTAGTCAATACTACAGCATATGCAAATTTTATACCTTAAGTTATTTTTATTTTTCCAGGGAAATTGAAAAATGTTCATTTACCGGCCTTTGTTGACTTTGACAACTTAATTAGTTACCATCTGTCAGAAGAAGGGGTCCAACAGTTACACAAAATATTAGCCATTTTACACCATACAAACCCTGATATTACCTACAGTCCTATACTGTACCCCCTACTCAGTTTATTTCTCCATTACATGGATCCTTCTGATGCCTACAACTGTATCTATGGACTGCTGACTGCCAAAGAAAGTTGTATTATACAGACCAAAGTAGCTTATGAAGCTTCTAAACGGGTTCTGCGAGATCTCACCAAAAAATTTGCTGTAAGTACAGTTCTGCATTATAAGTCTTGTGTTTTTGTGCTTAAGGAAGTAAAACACTACTTGAATCATTTGCAAACTTAGTTACTGATTAATTTTCTCATTAAAGAGATATGAATGTAAACTATATTAAATGTGCATTGCCATGACAACAACAAAGACACAGTTTGATGTGAACAGTGCACTTGACTACAGGAAATAGAGTAAACTCTGCACTTACAAAATACATGTAATTTTGAAAGATATTTTGACATTATTTAACAGTACTGGTCAATCAGTAATTATGTTAATATTGATCTCAAATATTATAATCAATACTTGTAAGATTGAATTCTGATGAATTTTATGATCTTTTTGACATGTTGGTTAGTTTACTGTACAATATGGAGTTTATGATCATATGTGCACATTTTTTAATGATTATTTGTAACATGAATGCTTTGATCTTTTTTAAGAATAAAAATGAGATGATGAGCATGTATGCTCTTAATTAAAACACTTCGATAATATTGCATGAATGGTCACATGTGCCTTTTAAACGTAAGGGAAAAGCAGCCATGCAATAAACAACTACATTTACAACCAATAATGCACAGACAAACTCCGCCTTAATTATGTCAAATTTTATTTTGATTTTTACTGCAAAACGTTAGCAGCTTTTCATTTCATTGGTCAAAAAACCATACTAAATGGAGCGTCCTTGTTTATCACCAATTATCAATGGGCGGGATCTAGCGGCTTATTCATGTTACAAGTAATTTATAGGACCACCTGCTTTGTCAGACAAATACACTTTCTCACGCTTTGCATTCAAAAGTGTATTCGTCTAACTTGGAAAACTGTGCTTTAAATATAACTTATCTCCGCAATAAGTTGCTTGTAATATCTATGACTGAAGTTTTTAATTAAGATCACGACACAAGGTCATGAACACAACCATCACACAACATATCTATAGGAAACAAAAACAGTAGATTAGAATAAAACTTGTGTAGAAAACACTTGTAAGATGAATTCTTTAAATATGGTGTTATGCAAACCTCCTTAAAAATTATAAGCACCATTTTGAAAAAAAACAACTTTCATACACATTCAATAATATGTTTTCAGAAATCTGCTTATGTTTTTTTATTGCGGAACTGTAACACCAAAGACATTGATAGTGTGTTTGACTCATGGACATGGTGGATGTTCTCAGATTTACCCTGTCACTATTTGGTAAGTTGGTATAGTTGACTCATGGACATGGTGGATGTTCTCAGATTTACCTTGTCACTGTTTGGTAAGTTGGTATAGTTGACTCATGGACATGGTGGATGTTCTCAGATTTACCTTGTCACTGTTTGGTAAGATGGTATAGTTGACTCATGGACATGGTGGATGTTCTCAGATTTACCTTGTCACTGTTTGGTAAGTTGGTATAGTTGACTCATGGACATGGTGGATGTTCTCAGATTTACCTTGTCACTGTTTGGTAAGTTGGTATAGTTGACTCATGGACATGGTGGATGTTCTCAGATTTACCTTGTCACTGTTTGGTAAGTTGGTATAGTTGACTCATGGACATGGTGGATGTTCTCAGATTTACCTTGTCACTGTTTGGTAAGTTGGTATAGTTGACTCATGGACATGGTGGATGTTCTCAGATTTACCTTGTCACTGTTTGGTAAGTTGGTATAGTTGACTCATGGACATGGTGGATGTTCTCAGATTTACCCTGTCACTATTTGGTAAGTTGGTATAGTTGACTCATGGACATGGTGGATGTTCTCAGATTTATCTTGTCACTGTACATGTTTGGTAAGTTGGTATAGTTGACTCTTGGACATGGTGGATGTTCTCAGATTTATCTTGTCACTGTACATGTTTGGTAAGTTGGTATAGTTGACTTATGGACATGGTGGATGTTCTCAGATTTACCCTGTCACTATTTGGTAAGTTGGTATAGTTGACTCATGGACATGGTGGATGTTCTCAGATTTATCTTGTCACTGTACATGTTTGGTAAGTTGGTATAGTTGACTTATGGACATGGTGGATGTTCTCAGATTTATCTTGTCACTGTACATGTTTGGTAAGTTGGTATAGTTGACTTATGGACATGGTGGATGTTCTCAGATTTATCTTGTCACTGTACATGTTTGGTAAGTTGGTATAGTTGACTCATGGACATGGTGGATGTTCTCAGATTTACCCTGTCACTATTTGGTAAGTTGGTATAGTTGACTCATGGACATGGTGGATGTTCTCAGATTTACCCTGTCACTATTTGGTAAGTTGGTATAGTTGACTCATGGACATGGTGGATGTTCTCAGATTTATCTTGTCACTGTACATGTTTGGTAAGTTGGTATAGTTGACTCATGGACATGGTGGATGTTCTCAGATTTACCTTGTCACTGTTTGGTAAGTTGGTATAGTTGACTCATGGACATGGTGAATGTTCTCAGATTTACCTTGTCAATACTTGGTAAGTTTGTACAGTTTTTTTGCCATAAAAGAATCTTCTATATTAGAAGATATATAGCTTCACATGACCTTCTCTATGTTGTTGTTTAAAGAACACAGTTTGAATATTTGTTTGTTACTCTTGATCCCAATATACTTCACTGACAATTAATTTTTTTTCAAGATATTGCAGTCTGATCTAATTAAAACTTGTTTGTTGTCATGGATGGATGACCTTGAAACATCTGAGTAAAGTTAATATCAGAAATCAACATTAATTCAATATCTCTAATATCAGTATTCATCTGTTTCTTTGGATTTACAGAAGAAACATTGATTTATTTATAATGGATTCATAAATGTATCAACCTTTATTCTGGTGTTTGATCTTCCATGCTGTCACAAAAAATCGTTGAGTCATTGAAAGATCCAATTTTAAAACATTGAATTGTAGTGGTCTATATAGTGACGACATGTGTACACTAATTATCAGAATACAGAAACACAGACCATATAAGTTTAGCCGACTGAAATCCATTATTAATACACCGATTGTCAGAACACAGAAACAGAACTTTGTAGCTTAGCCGACTGAAATTCATTGTTAATACACCGATTGTCAGAACACAGAAACAGAACTTTGTAGCTTAGTCGACTGAAATCCATTGTTTATCCACCGATTTTCATAATACAGAAAAAGACCTTTGTAGTTTAGCTGACTGAAATCCATTGTTTATCCACTGATTTTTCATAATACAGAAACAGACCTTTGTAGCTTAGCTGACTGAAATCCATTGTTTATACACCTTTTGTCAGAAACAGAAACAGACCTTCGTAGCTTAGCTGACTGAAATTTATTGTTTAAATACTGATTGTTAGAATACAGAAACAGACCTTTGTAGCTTAGCTGATAGTTAGGGAGGGGAAAATGTGCATAAAAGGCAAACCCATGGTAAAAACAATATATGTTCTTGCCCCCTATGAATTATTTTAATTCCTATAGAACATATATCATAACTGTTTAAACAAAGTTACCTTTGAGTTGCAGCCATTTAGGACACTAATTTGATTGTGACAGCATATTAATTTGTAAAAAACTTTTCTGTGATGTCGCCATAGTGTTGGTCGTTTATGACATTGATTAGGAATATATACTTGTTTTATACCTTGTGTGGACTCGGAGCATTTTAGGGATGTCATATTAGAAACACTGATTGTCAGAATACAGAAACACATACATTTTTACCTTTGATTGTCAGAATATAGAAACACAGACCTTATTTGTTTAAATGACTGAAATCCATTGTTTGCACAGTTATTTACTCAGTGTGCTCAAATGCTAATGCAATTTAGGTTTTTTTGTTCAATTGAAAAAATGTGTAGTTATTATACTTGTTTTTGTTATTTCATGGTTTAAGTTGTATTTATGATTACAGATATTTGCCTCTTGCAATAAAATGTGAAAAATAGTTAGTAGTAGACCTGAAATATTTATTTTTGTTTGTACATCTACATATCCAGGTTGAGGGCAATATGAAATTTTTAAGTGCAAATATATTTTTCTGTTAAACATAGTAAACATGGTATATTACTCAAGCCTGCTTTGATCTTTGATAGTTTTATTAAGGTGTAAGGATATATAGAAACTGCATATTATAAATTTTATATGAACCTTTCATGTTTGAGTATTGAAATAAATTTATAGGCTTAGGTGGCCATGTAAACTTGTTTGTTGACCTTTGATTAATGCCACCAAGTTGTAGTTTTGATTGTGTCTTGTCTTTAATTTTGAGAAAGGATAGACCCAATTTAATTTCTAACATGATCAAGATAAGTACATGTAACCTGCAAGAGATTGCTATTTTGTTATAATTACGGTTCGTCACGTAGCCAAGATTGATGGTATTTCTTAATCCATTCATTCCTACACTTATAATACAGCTACATTTTCTGTTTATAACTTAGTACTTTTTATTTCATGTTTATGAAAATTCATAAGGAACTATTTAAATGACCCCATAATTGTTTTTCCAGATTAATTATGTAAACACTACAAGTAGTAAATAAGCTATAAATAGCATGTACGTGATGTTTATATGAAAACAGATTTATCATGTGAATTAAAAAACCTTAAGTTCAAGTTAAGGTTATGATGTAAAAAAAGAATGTGTGCAGAAATTGTTTTCACACAGAAATAGTACAAACATTAATTATAACTGGTCATGTTTTAGTGGATGGAGAATAACATTAATGAACCTTAATGTTGAATGATATAACACAGCCTTTGTCTTAGTCAATACAAGTTTATATAGAAATTTCCTAGGTTGATATATACAACTTGTATTTACAAAACAAAGACAAAAATGAAGCCTAATCGCTATAATTTTGTCAATTTTTGCTACTAACATCATTGATACTTGGCCACTGAGTACTAGTATGTACATGTACATATGAATACTAAGCAATTTCTAGAATTTAAACACTTTAAGATACTACAGAAATTCATTTCATCCTAAAAATATTTAAAATAGGAATAGCTGATGTTTAAACATCTGACAGCAAATATTTGGAATTTTTTGTCCTATTATTAGTATCAGTGCAATCAGCAAATGTTATTTCACAATAGATCAGTCGATTGGCCTAAGTACAAAACATCACATGGTAGGATTTGGACAAAATAAAAAGGCATTAAAATTATTTACTTAATGACTTTGATATAGGTCCCTTACGGAATTTCTTAAATAGTGTAATATTCACCGAGCCATTAGTCGAAGTTATTATAAATTTTTGAGGGTTAAGAAATACTGATAGCCCACCAAAGTCAAGTTTTTTATCTATTTTTAAAACAAGTCAATATTGGATTCTGCTTGACTGCTTGTGCAGCAGACAAATATAACAATATTTTGATGCAATTTTAGTACTGTTGCACTTTAACATGAACTGAAAGTAGTTTTTAGGCCTATAAAAACACAGCAAAATTCTGTTAATGAAATAACAATAAATAAAATATATATAAAATGCTGATAACATTATCACAGTCATTTCTGTGAAATTTCGATACAGAGAATGTTAAAAAATTGTTGTTTTGTAAAATAAAAAATGGATGTTATTCAGAGTATAATTATAAAAACTTACTGACCTGTCATAGAATGTTAATTGTCAGATCTTGCACCAGACACATCAATATCAGGGAGATATATAATTTTATTTAGATAGTTAATTTAGTAGTGGTTGCAATGGAACATTAAGTGTCTGATGCAGTGTGGATCCTTGAAATACCTGTTTTGTAAGCCATATGCCCTGTCTAAGTATTCATAGGGTTGCTTTATATCTGTGTTTCCAAGAATTTACCAGTAACATGTTCTTCTCTTTTCAGATTCGTATTGTAGACTGTTTTTTGATAGAAGGTGTCAAAGTTTTGTACAGAACAGCTTTAGCAATACTCCTTCTGTTTACTAAATACTCTGGTAGGTCTAGTTGGGAAATTTAACAATATTGTTCTGATAAAGTGTGGTCACTCTTTAGAAAAGAAGATTAATGATTGATTGCATGTTTGCCTTTGTCCAGGAAGCAATATTTTAGCTATATTCAGTACGGAATGAATAAAGTGGTATTACAGTTATATCATAGTAGTTAGTAATTAACCAAGATTTGAATAATATTTGCACAAATGGTATGAACAAAATGGATCTCTTTATTTTAAAAATGCATATTGAGGTAACATAATGTTTCTACATTTTTATATGAATTGTAATGTATTGACCAATAAAAAAAATCAATAAACTTCAAATATGTAGATCTCTGTCTTGCAGGATTTATGTACATGTATATGCTCAGCTTTAACTTTTTATTAGCTCACCTGACCCGAAGGGTCATGTGAGCTATTGCCATCACTTGGCGTCCGTCGTCATTGTCGTCGTCGTTAACTTTTCTTAAAAAAATCTTCTCCTCCAAAACCACTGAAGGGATTGCTTTGAAACTTTGCACACATCATCAGTAAAATGTCCTCTACCAAGTTTGCACAAATCATGGCCTCAGACCAACCAACATGGCCACCATGGCTAAAAATAGAACAGGGGGGTCAAAATACAGTTTTTAGCCTATAGTTCAAAAAGTATAACAGATACAGGAAAACCGAAGAGACCTTCCTTCTTCAGCATATAAAGCTCTACAAAACACTCCATTAACCAATGAAAGGACTTCTTTGAAACATTGCACACATCATCTTTAGGATGTCCTCTACCAAAATTGTGCAAATCATGACACCTGACTACCTACATAGCTACGTTGGCTTAAAATAGCTGATAGTTAAAAAAGTATAACAGGTACAGCAAATTTGAAGTGAACCTCCCTTCTCCCTCTAAGCATCAAAAGCTCCTCCTTATAGGAGTTATTTCCCTTAAAAGGTCGAAATTTATGATTTTTGCAGAAGTGTTGGGCAAAAGCTGGATAAAAAAGGGTTGTTTGGTTTCAGGTTCAAGTGAGCGATACAGGCTCCTGGGAGCCTCTAGTTGTCAATCAATGTTGTATTATATTTCATTCAATTTTTAGATCTGCATGGTTATCTTACATTATCTATGTACCTCAACTCCTGTTTGTTTCCCTTTCAAATTAGCAGGGATTTTTGCTGATTTGTTTGAATGGCGTTTAAGGCCAATTTAAGTAGTTTTTCAGCTTTATCATGGCATGCAGTTTTATTGGGGAAGCCGTAATACCCAGAAAAACCTTCAACCATGTAAACTAGCAATCCTTGTTAGTTAATATTGGAGTGGAGCACAGTGAGATGTTGACTCACAACCTACGTGATTACAGTCACATGATCAATAGTAGATGACTGACTACCTTAACCACACGGCCATTGATAATAATACATTCTGTATCATGTGATCGAAATCTGCCTAATGCAGATATTGATTTTTTTTTGTCCATATTAATTTTAAAGATAGAGAAAAAATAAATGTTATGTTTAAAATAACAAAAAAAATTTCAGACAATTTTTAACGCTCTATTAAAATGACAGTCATGTGACTTCACCATTACGGAAAGATGTCAGGAATTCATAGGCACTGTAAGGGTGCTCCAAAGTAATTATGAATGTGAGGTGCTAGCATTTAGGCTGCACCTATATTCATATACATACTTAATTTAATGAGGGTTACACAGCTAGTTAAAATGTTCCCTGAGGCCCTTAAATTAAGCTACATGGTCCACTCCTGGTGGTGACTTTTTTTCAAATCCTTTTTCAGCTTTGCATCTATACTCATCTGGAACCCAAAAACTAACAATACTTGTTAATTAAGATTGTAGTGGAGCACATCCTGCCTGCAGTGAGACTCAAACCACAACCTATGTCTTGAAATGCATGTGATCAATAGTGGATGACTAACTACCTTAACCACTCGGCCACAGAGCCTCAGTTCAGTTCAGTGGGCCAATGGGCTTTTTGGTGGGTGGGCAGGTGGGCCAGGAAATTAGGGTACATGTATCCAGTTTTTTTATCATCTCATCCTACAGTTTTAAACCCAGAAACTTCATGGAAAGGTTGCACATGTATTGAAATTGTGCACCTGCTATTATAGAATTTTTTGTGATTTTTTTTCCAAATTTTTCAGACTTGGGAACATATTGGAAAGCGTTTTTTATAAATTTCTTCATCATGCAAACATACCCCAAACTTTTGAGTAACAACATAATATGTCATTCTCAATTTATAAGGCAACCCAGTCATTTTTCGGCTTCTTCAAAAGAAATTAGAAACAAAAATACAATACTGCCATATCATTTTAATCTGTATTTAAAGAGAATAAATATTGAATGTTTTTATTTACAGGAAAAAGATCTAGTGGAACTACTCGAGACTTTCATACCTCTTCTACTCTGTCTCAGAATCTACAAAGATTTTGTCAGGAAATGCCTGTTAAAATAGATAAACTTCTCAAGGTAACAAACGTTCAATTGTAAGAAAGACTCAGCAGATTGATTAACTTGTCTACCAGCTGTTATTACAATATTGTTTTTTTGCAGTATTTTCCTTTGATCTTTGTTTGATGTGTGGTATTATCCCATTTCACTCGACTAGTGTGAGGCGGGCAGATCTCACCTCAATGTTAGAAAACAATGTTACAAAATGGTGATAAACAGATTATTTAAGTTTTTTTGAAACTCAATTCATTTTCTCATCCCTATCTCATCTAAGCAAAATAATGTATCTAATCTGTAACTACTACTTAGTTGGATTGTCTCCCATTCTACAGTGATAGTGGATACAGGGTAGGCCTAGCTTATGTATTGGAATTCATATGCTATTTCTTTTGACTTATCAAGAGTCTTATTAATAAGAATAATTCATTGAAAAAACAAATAATTATTTATGGTCACTATTTTTGTAAATAAGAGGTCAAAATAAAATTGACATTATTGGGCTGCCCAATCAGCTGTGGTGCATGAGAGTTTTGACATTATTGTGCTGCCCAATCAGCTGTGGTGCACGGGAGTTTTGACGTTATTGGGCTGCCCAATCAGCTGTGGTGCATGGGAGTTTTGACGTTATTGGGCTGCCCAATCAGCTGTGGTGCATTGCAGTTTTGACGTTATTGGGCTGCCCAATCAGCTGTGGTGCATGGGAGTTTTGACGTTATTGAGCTGCCCAATCAGCTGTGGTGCATGGGAGTTTTGACATTATTGGGCTGCCCAATCAGCTGTGGTGCATGGGAGTTTTGACGTTATTTGGCTGCCCAATCAGCTGTGGTGGGTGGGAGTTTTGACGTTATTGGGCTGCCCAATCAGCTGTGGTGCATGGGAGTTTTGACGTTATTGGGCTGCCCAATCAGCTGTGGTGCATGGGAGTTTTGACGTTATTGGGCTGCCCAATCAGCTGTGGTGCATGGGAGTTTTGACGTTATTGGGCTGCCCAATCAGCTGTGGTGCATGGGAGTTTTGACGTTATTGGGCTGCCCAATCAGTAGTGGTGCATGGGAGTTTTGACGTTATTGGGCTGCCCAATCAGCTGTGGTGCATGGGAGTTTTGACGTTATTGGGCTGCCCAATCAGCTGTGGTGCTTGGGAGTTTTGACGTTATTGGGCTGCCCAATCAGCTGTGGTGCATGGGAGTTTTGACGTTATTGGGCTGCCCAATCAGCTGTGGTGCATGGGAGTTTTGACGTTATTGGGCTGCCCAATCAGCTGTGGTGCATGGGAGTTTTGACGTTATTGGGCTGCCCAATCAGCTGTGGTGCGTGGGAGTTTAGACCTTATTGGGCTGCCCAATCAGCTGTGGTGCATGGGAGTTTTGACGTTATTGGGCTGCCCAATCAGCTGTGGTGCATGGGAGTTTTGACGTTATTGGGCTGCCCAATCAGCTGTGGTGCTTGGGAGTTTTGACGTTATTGGGCTGCCCAATCAGCTGTGGTGCATGGGAGTTATGACGTTATTGGGCTGCCCAATCAGCTGTGGTGCATGGGAGTTTTGACGTTATTGGGCTGCCCAATCAGCTGTGGTGCATGGGAGTTTTGACATTATTGGGCTGCCCAATCAGCTGTGGTGCTTGGGAGTTTTGACGTTATTGGGCTGCCCAATCAGCTGTGGTGCATGGGAGTTTTGACGTTATTGGGCTGCCCAATCAGCTGTGGTACATGGGAGTTTTGACGTTATTGGGCTGCCCAATCAGCTGTGGTGCATGGGAGTTTTGACGTTATTGGGCTGCCCAATCAGCTGTGGTGCGTGGGAGTTTAGACCTTATTGGTCTTCCTAATCTTGTGTGGTACATGGGAGCATTGACGTTATTTGGCTGCCCAATCAGCTGTGGTGGGTGGGAGTTTTGACGTTATTGGGCTGCCCAATCAGCTGTGGTGCATAGGAGTTTTGACGTTATTGGGCTGCCCAATCAGCTGTGGTGCATGGGAGTTTTGACGTTATTGGGCTGCCCAATCAGCTGTGGTGCATGGGAGTTTTGACGTTATTGGGCTGCCCAATCAGCTGTGGTGCATGGGAGTTTTGACGTTATTGGGCTGCCCAATCAGCTGTGGTGCATGGGAGTTTTGACATTATTGGGCTGCCCAATCAGCTGTGGTGCATGGGAGTTTTGACGTTATTGGGCTGCCCAATCAGCTGTGGTGCATGGGAGTTTTGACATTATTGGGCTGCCCAATCAGCTGTGGTGCATGGGAGTTTTGACGTTATTTGGCTGCCCAATCAGCTGTGGTGCATGAGAGTTTTGACATTATTGTGCTGCCCAATCAGCTGTGGTGCATGGGAGTTTTGACGTTATTGGGCTGCCCAATCAGCTGTGGTGCGTGGGAGTTTAGACCTTATTGGTCTTCCTAATCTTGTGTGGTACATGGGAGCATTGACGTTATTTGGCTGCCCAATCAGCTGTGGTGGGTGGGAGTTTTTACGTTATTGGGCTGCCCAATCAGCTGTGGTGCATGGGAGTTTTTACGTTATTGGGCTGCCCAATGAGTTGTGGTGCGTGGGAGTTTTGATAAATAATGTCTGAGAGCTTGTCTTAGAGGTATGGCATATCAATATTAGGTACAATGAGAGCAATGCTATTTCCAGTACAAATAAGAAATTGCTTTACATGAAAATAATGGATTTTTCATGAATTTTTTCAAACAGGTTGGATTTGGTATTCGTGGACTGACTAGAAAGGAAATCAAAAAGTTGCAATTAAAACATGAGATGTTCCTCAACAGTCGTACCTTTCTGAACCATGAAATGCATCGTGTGGCATCACATCATTCCATGACACGATCATCAAGTGGACCTCTTACCATACACAATATTACAGCCAACAACTCAAGTTTTCTGTCTGCAGATAAAGTATGTATTTTGTCGTTTAATATTTTTCATGTCACAAATATATATATAGATACATGCTTCATGTGCTTAATTATATTCTCAAGTGCATACGGCTGCTTATTGAAGATCTCATTTCATTGCTTGGTTTTATAGCTAGTACTGGTAAACAATTTGTGCATTTTCCAATTTTGAAGAAAAAAAAAACAACAAATAAATACTATGGGTGTTCAAAAAAGCAGCATGCATTTTAAATCATTATTTTTGCTTAGACATTTTTGTGCATTATTTTAAAAGTATTTGTTATGCTGTTAAAGATAATGGTTTCATAAAATGCTTGAAAAAATGCTATGGTTCTATAAAACTCTGACAACTTTGAACTACTAACAGAATTCAGCATTATAATATGAAATGAACATTTTATGTATGTTGTCTATTACATCATGGTTTGTCATAGTTACTTTTTTATGAAAACATATATGATCCATTTAAATGATAAAAAAATTATTATATATATGTCTTTATCAATCTAAGTAAAATTTATAAATTTGATGTCTTGCTTGCTCTCAATTTTCATTTTTGCTTTTACTTGCCACATTGTGAGACTTTACCCAAATAAATAATGAAAGCAAGCTGCAGATCACACCGTAGCAAATAAAACTAAGGGCAAGTGTGAGATGAAATATTTAATTAAATATTTAGGAATGCTGTTATTGAAATTATTAAGAAGTGGTCATGTTTAAGGACCTTTCCTATTTTTAAAGTAATTTTCTTGTGTTGTTTTTTGTATAATTTATACAGTGTCTTAATTAGTTAATGTGTTTTTATTAATGAAGTACATGTATGGCAGTAAAATGAGGTCACATTCAGTTGGAGTGGTAGCTCTTCCTCAAATAGATTCAAAGGCCATGATGATGGAAGATGTGAGTTGCCTCCCCTGTTGTATTAACATACTTTTTGTTTTCTGTGTATGCTTTGCAAAAGCTTGTTATTGCATCATTTCTTCTTACTTCTGATAAAAAGACCCATTTTATTTTGCACATGTTATTGTTGCACACATTTAAACTGAGGTTGTTTATATATTTTTGAAGAATGTAGTTATAGGCATGTTTGACTTGATAATACTTACAAGTATGTTAATGTTTATTTAGAAGAACTTTATCTTTGTAACGATTTGTGTACACAATGCAAGTTATGCATATACTTCTTCCCTTCAACTTTCTTTTTATCAGTATACATATTTTTCATATGGTTAGGCACTATTATAGTATTAAAAATTATGAGGTACAAAAATCTCTGAAAGTTTTGTCATTTTGAGGAATAACAAAAATCTGAAACATACTTTAAATAGTGTAAATTAGGAAGTTCTGTAAAATATATTAAACATATATTGTAAGTGGAATAATGTAATATATTATTTTTAATATAGGTTCCTGAACCTTCTTATTCTAAACTATATCCTGCATCTGTTTCTCCTGTAAGGCACACATTCATTTAGAATTTAGACCCTTGACCCTCACCCCTGTTTCACAAATAGTTGTATGACTTACAGCCTCAGGGAGGAATCTTAACTTTGGCCTAGTTGCCAATGGAAGTAGAATTTCTGGTGGGCGTTGAGAAGTCTTTGCCTAGATCACCCTTTTGGTGAACGTAACAAATGTATTGCTGTACACTGACTAAACGTGGCTTTCATCCATCCAGTAGCTACGTGGTACTTAAAAATAGCCCCATCCCACCACAAAATTTAAAGGGGGGACCAATATAGTATTCAGTTATTATACCCCATGCAACAAAGGAATTAATGACACCATATGTATTTGTACATATCAAAAGGAAAAAGATGATACAATTTTAAACATAGAATTTCTATAAACTATATATATAGTATCAAGTTTCATCTAATTGTAATCAGTAGTTTCTAAGTATAAGCGCATATGAGTTATTTCATACATTTTGAGAAATTTCTATGTTTAAAATTTTATCATCTTTTTCCTTTTGATATGCACAAATACATATATATAGTAGGTATTTACTTTACGAGCATGGGGTCTGTGAGTGTGCTGAGTAAAGTTCTTTTCTATTTAATATATCTGCATAAAGCTTTTTAAGTTCTGACAGGCATTTAAAATTTAACCTGTAGGTTCCTAATGTTAGAAACACCAGTCTTCTAAAGTGTAGCAAATTAAAATACAGTACAACTTGTAAAAAGCTAGTAAGACCCTGACTCAATCTTTAATTTATTGGCCAGATTTCACAGAGTGAAAATCAAGGTTATAGTATGGTGAATGTTGGACAGGCGGGTGGGGAAAAAATTTTCGTAAGTTTTCTCAGCAACTACTAATCATATTCTCTTGAAATTTAATATGCAGCATCAGCATTGGCTCCCATAATGTGGGATTTTATTTCAGGTTGGTCGCTCACCTACTTCCTGTTAAATGGTTAAGTTAACTTTTAACAAAATCCAGCCATTTCTGTCTTTGATCGATTTTTTTATAAGATGTACAAGTTCACACAATGGGTTGTTTGGGCAACATCTGCATTTTTGTTCTGTATTGCTTCTTGATTTTGTTGGCACAGGAAGTCTATGGTGGTGTCACTTATTGAAATTTCTGTTTTTGGTGTTTATATACAGTATTGTATTTCTATACCTTTACAAGACTCTTTAGAAACTAAATAGTTGAACATAAATTCTTTATGTGAATTTTATTTTTAGATCATTCTAACATTTACTATCATATCACCTAAATGTTTGCATGAATGTTTTTTCCTTTTCTCAGAGTAAGTTTCATTTTGATGTAACATCACTATAAACAATGTATTAAAATTTAATTGAAAACTTGCATTTTAGATGATCAAGTACAATGAACATGTAGATTTATTCACAGTTTGGCATATTGACTAGTTGGCATGCTTTTTTAACACAATGCAGTAATTCTGTTATATCAGATGATTGCAAATTACCAATTGTAAACAATACTAAAAAACTGCATTTATTAACAATTATAACAACAGTTCTGACTTGATTTGTATACAGGTGGTACTAATGAAATTAGGTCAAGACCATAAAAGCTATTGTCTTAAACTTTTATGTACTTAATTTTTAATAAAAATTTTCTTTGTTGCATGCTGGGAAGTAAAATATTGGATAGCCTATACTTAAAACAATTCCACATTGTCCATCCTGTAATTAACAGTTATTGGATCAAATTATTGACAGTATTTACATGTAACTTACATGCCTCTGACTATTGTTACAGTAATAGATAAGGTACAGCTGTTTTAATATATAGTTATTGAAAAATAATTTTGTTTTAGCAGTTCAGACTGTGTATAATTAAAAAAAACAAAACAAAACCACTTACGGTTCAAGGTCATTTTTTTATATAATTGACCAAAGTATTCAGTCAAAGAACAACAGTGACATTGATATACAAGCATAACAGGCAATACCTGTTGGAATAAACTGAATAAGTGTTCACTTTGCTGCAGATTTCATTGTCAATCATTATAAATGTTATATATTGTTAATTGTAAAAATTTACTTACCAAATAGACTGATAAAGCCTGACAATTACTGTTTTGTTGTAGACCTTATCTATTCAGTTTAAAAAAATATATGAACATAAAGTATTATGAAATCAAATCAATTTCAGGTACAATGTTTAATTGTAAGTGCTTTCAACACATGTATCCCTTAGACCAAAAAGTTATAGTTGAGTTTAATTGAAATTGCCACAAAGACATTTTATAATTGAACACATGGTACATGTTCTAGTATTAAGTGCCAGATGATCAATATTCCTGTTACATGTATTCATGCACACATGTCAGGAAGTTTGATTGATGTCATTTGTAGTTCTTGTTCTAACTGGGTTTAAAATCATTACATAGACAAATGTTCAGTTACAAACCAAGGATGTTAATCTACCATACAAGTACATATTGTAAATGGTACATGAAATGGGAACACAGAATTGATACATTTTAATGGTTCATCAGTGTTGACACCTTACTTTTAAAATATTGACGGTGTGATAAATAAGGACTGCTGACAAGTCAGAAAAATGGACAAAGTGTGTAAATTGAAAAGATTTCTTAGAGCTCTTCACAAGAAACATGGTGATTACATTCTGTCGTCGAAAATCACAATTAACAGCGATTTACGATGTCCAAATCCACAAGGCTGTAACAACTCAGAATGTTCAGAGGTTTGTTTCAAGCTTGTTTAATTGTGCCTGCTAAAACAAAAGATATAGAAATGCTATGTATAATATCATTTGTAATCTAATTGCTCTGGTGTGAAAATTTATACATGGGGTTACTAATGACAGCTTCATACACAAACACGTTTAAATGAAAACAGTTGATAATCTTTTAAAAGATCAGGAGGGGCCTCGGTGGCCGAGTGGTCAAGGTAGTTCGTCTGCTATTGATCACGTGGTCTGTCAACACTGAGATTGCGGGTTCGATTCTCACTGCAGGCAGGGTGTACTCGACTCCAATCTTAATTGACAAGGATTGCCAGTTTTCCTACCGCAGGTCGGGGGTTTTCTCCGGGTACTCCGGCTTCCTCCCCCAATAAAAACTGGACGCCATGATATAGCTGAAAAATTGCTGAAAGTGGCGTTAAACACCATCAAACAAACAAAAAGATCAGGAAAATACTCAAAATTAATAATACTCTAACACTGACATTTCTGGATTAATTTTAATAAGATTGATTTAGAAACTTTACATAGAGTTAAAAAATTAATTTAGATTTGTATTTTATAAATATAATATGTATTTTTCACTGCACATATTTATTGATTATTTACATTTTTTGAAACAAGATGCATTTTCCGGTCCCTATATCATCGAAGGCCAGCAGCTCAGATGAGATGACAAGAAAATGCATTGAGTTTTATAAAATGTAAATAATCTGTTCATCACTTGTAACATTGTGATGTCACATTGTTGACCTAACAATGTATTGACAGCGAGGTGAGATGGGCCCATCACACACTAATATAGTGAGATGGGATAATATAGCACATAAAGATCAAAGAAAAAATACTGCAAAAAAGCAATAGGCATGGATATATATATGCATTTAGTTTTCTTTATTGCATTGTTTATATTTAGAAAATTGACAACACTTCTTAGGATTCTTTAGTTTTCAATTGCCAGAACTAGTTGTACAATAAAAAATTGCAAAGCATGCTACAAAGTGTGTATGTCACTATTCTAGTAATATTTAGACCATGACAACCCTGCCTTTAGATATCAACTTCTAAGGAGCATTACCTACAGATCTTATTAAACAGTGATGGTTCACTTATATCTTTTTATTGTTTATATTTGTGCAAAAATTTTTCATTTTATGATAAGAAAGGAAATACAATCAAGTTTCAATGAATTTGTATTATTTCAGCCTTTTTTTTTCTCTCAAAATCTTTCTTTGGCAACTTATATATAATAAGACTTTATTAGTTCTGTGTAGAAATCATTCAAGTCTCTTTTGTGATTATGAAGTGGGGCAAAATGTTATGCCTTTGAGACCATAGGCCACCAAAATCTGCATGGGTACAAACTAACTACGGACCCATCAACTTCTGAATACATAAAATTGATTTCAAATTGTTACTTTATAAAGTTAACTATCTGTAAACTGTGTCCCATAACAATTTTGACAGTAAATTGTGTCCTACATTGTCACTAAATAGGAATGTCATTTTTCTTCTATATAGTAATGGAAATGGAAGCAAGTGTTGAATTTTTCTTTTCTCGACATAAAATAGGCATTAGAATGAAATTATTGTAAATGTTTCCTAAGTTTCTGATCATGGCATGGTGGAAATAGTTAAAATTACAGAAGAAATTATTGTTATTTGTAGTGCAGTGTAGTCATACTAATTTTGTGTGTCCTTGACATTAATTTGTAATAAGTGTGACAATATTTCCCAGTTTTCCAAGTTTTGGTAAACCTATTCTAATAGTTCATAAGTATATTCTAAAGGGATACAGTAAATAGTTAATGGAACATTCCGGAGTTACCTTTGTATGGGCTGAATCAAAGCTTAAGTACATATTCTATATAGAGATGAGCTGCAAGTCAATAAAACACCAAATTGCCCTCAGTATCATGAATTATTTAGTATTTGATACTTTCAGCCTCTTCAGACTATACAATAGGACATGATCTAAAAATACACATGACTTTAATATGGTTTCATGAAACAGAGATTGTTATAATTGCTTGTACTTTCAAATAATTAAATGCACATGATTGAAGGAATATTTTTAGTGTTGAGCCTGAGGTAATTTTTTTTAAATGTTTGAAAAGCTTTAATACTAACAAAATAAAAAAAAAAGATCAATCAGCATTAAACTCATCAATTATAAATTATGTTTATATTGCCTGGAGCTCTGGTCCTTATACAAAAATACAAAAATATTGTCTGGAACATAATACAAAGACTAATCATGAAAGAAAATGTGTGAAGTATAATTTATAAACATGTTAACTCTATATATTACATTTGCACGTTTTTTATCCAGATATGCTTGACATATTAGTTTATGTACTCTGTATGTGTAAAAGGCTCTTATGTTGGAATGAATGTTGTATGCCCTATTACTAGTATAATTAATACACTATGACATAATATGAAAGGTTGTATGCCCTATTACTAGTATAATTAATACACTATGACATAATATGAAAGGTTGTATGCCCTATTACTAGTATAATTAATACACTATGACATTACAATGAATGTTGTATGCCCTATTACTAGTATAATTAATACACTATGACATAATATGAAAGGTTGTATGCCCTATTACTAGTATAATCAATACACTATGACTTACAATGAATGTTGTATGCCCTATTACTAGTATAATTAATACACTAGGACATTACAATGAATGTTGTATGCCCTATTACTAGTATAATTAATACACTATGACATAATATGAAAGGTTGTATGCCCTATTACTAGTATAATTAATACACTATGACATAATATGAAAGGTTGTATGCCCTATTACTAGTATAATTAATACACTATGACATTACAATGAATGTTGTATGCCCTATTACTAGTATAATTAATACACTATGACATAATATGAAAGGTTGTATGCCCTATTACTAGTATAATTAATACAGTATGACATTACAATGAATGTTGTATGCCCTATTACTAGTATAATTAATACACTATGACATTACAATTAATGTTGTATGCCCTATTACTAGTATAATTAATACACTATGATATTACAATGAATGTTGTATGCCCTATTACTAGTATAATCAATACACTATGACATTACAATGAATGTTGTATGCCCTATTACTAGTATAATTAATACACTAGGACATTACAATGAATGTTGTATGCCCTACTACTAGTATAATTAATACACTATGACATTACAATGAATGTTGTATGCCCTATTACTAGTATAATTAATACACTATGATATTACAATGAATGTTGTATGCCCTATTACTAGTATAATTAATACTCTATGACATTACAATGAATGTTGTATGCCCTATTACTAGTATAATTAATACACTAGGACATTACAATGAATGTTGTATGCCCTACTACTAGTATAATTAATACACTATGACATTACAATGAATGTTGTATGCCCTATTACTAGTATAATCAATACACTATGATATTATAATGAATGTTGTATGCCCTATTACTAGTATAATTAATACTCTATGACATTACAATGAATGTTGTATGCCCTATTACTAGTATAATTAATACACTATGACATTACAATGAATGTTGTATGCCCTATTACTAGTATAATCAATACACTATGACATTACAATGAATGTTGTATGCCCTATTACTAGTATAATTAATACTCTATGACATTACAATGAATGTTGTATGCCCTATTACTAGTATAATCAATACACTATGACATTACAATGAATGTTGTATGCCCTATTACTAGTATAATCAATACACTATGACATTACAATGAATGTTGTATGCCCTATTACTAGTATAATCAATACACTATGACATTACAATGAATGTTGTATGCCCTATTACTAGTATAATTAATACTCTATGACATTACAATGAATGTTGTATGCCCTATTACTAGTATAATCAATACACTATGATATTACAATGAATGTTGTATGCCCTATTACTAGTATAATCAATACACTATGACATTACAATGAATGTTGTATGCCCTATTACTAGTATAATCAAAACACTATGATATTACAATGAATGTTGTATGCCCTATTACTAGTATAATTAATACACTATGACATTACAATGAATGTTGTATGCCCTATTACTAGTATAATTAATACACTATGACATTACAATGAATGTTGTATGCCCTATTACTAGTATAATTAATACACTATGACATTACAATGAATGTTGTATGCCCTATTACTAGTATAATTAATACACTATGACATTACAATGAATGTTGTATGCCCTATTACTAGTATAATTAATACACTATGACATTACAATGAATGTTGTATGCCCTATTACTAGTATAATCAATACACTATGACATTACAATGAATGTTGTATGCCCTATTACTAGTATAATCAATACACTATGACATTACAATGAATGTTGTATGCCCTATTACTAGTATAATTAATACACTATGACATT
The DNA here is from genome assembly GCA_944474755.1 of Limnoperna fortunei. NCBI lineage: Eukaryota > Metazoa > Mollusca > Bivalvia > Mytilida > Modiolidae > Limnoperna > Limnoperna fortunei. Next base: position 80,550,835 of record OX104113.1, read on the forward strand.
ACAATGAATGTTGTATGCCCTGTTACTAGTATAATCAATACACTATGATATTACAATGAATGTTGTATGCCCTATTACTAGTATAATTAATACACTATGACATTACAATGAATGTTGTATGCCCTATTACTAGTATAATTAATACACTATGACATTACAATGAATGTTGTATGCCCTATTACTAGTATAATCAATACACTATGACTTACAATGAATGTTGTATGCCCTATTACTAGTATAATTAATACACTATGACATTACAATGAATGTTGTATGCCCTATTACTAGTATAATTAATACACTATGATATTACAATGAATGTTGTATGCCCTATTACTAGTATAATCAATACACTATGATATTATAATGAATGTTGTATGCCCTATTACTAGTATAATTAATACTCTATGACATTACAATGAATGTTGTATGCCCTGTTACTAGTATAATTAATACACTATGATATTACAATGAATGTTGTATGCCCTATTACTAGTATAATCAATACACTATGACATTACAATGAATGTTGTATGCCCTATTACTAGTATAATCAATACACTATGACATTACAATGAATGTTGTATGCCCTATTACTAGTATAATTAATACACTAGGACATTACAATGAATGTTGTATGCCCTATTACTAGTATAATTAATACACTATGACATTACAATGAATGTTGTATGCCCTATTACTAGTATAATTAATACACTATGACATTACAATGAATGTTGTATGCCCTATTACTAGTATAATCAATACACTATGACATAATATGAAAGGTTGTATGCCCTATTACTAGTATAATTAATACACTATGATATTACAATGAATGTTGTATGCCCTATTACTAGTATAATCAATACACTATGACATTACAATGAATGTTGTATGCCCTATTACTAGTATAATCAATACACTATGACATTACAATGAATGTTGTATGCCCTATTACTAGTATAATCAATACACTATGATATTATAATGAATGTTGTATGCCCTATTACTAGTATAATCAATACAGTATGACATTACAATGTATGTGACACATTATGTACACTGCTTACAATACAACATTTCATATGTTTCAAGTGTATTTCATATTACAGTATATTTCTGCTGAAAGGAGGTTTTCACCATGTATACTGGCTTTCTCTCCCAACAAAAAAAAACAAGGCTGAAAAACTTAATGAAAGAATATTTTAAAAACATAACACAATATACAAGTACAAGTCTTGCTCTGAATATTATGTATGTAGGAAGTTAATTGGACTGTCCAATGTTTTCATGATTCCCTTAAGGACACCACAAATTTATAGTATAAATCTGATCACTTTTAGTAACCAATCAAACAACTTAAGCTTAATAATGGTTCAATGAATAACATTCATTGTAATTTTTTTTATGTATTTCAATCTTATTATTATTAAAGGTATGAAAAAAACAATAGCATTTACCTCTGAAAGTCATTCGGAGGCAAAAGAATAACAGAAAACACACTTTTTAAATAATGTATAAAGTATTTAGAAAGCAATAATAATTGCATTAAAATTTTGTCATCACATAACATTTTTCAATCAGAACTAATTTATGAATGGAGATGGACAATTAAACATCACTGTTTATATAAAATTATAATTCGTTAAAGGGAGATAACTTGTATTAAAAGAGCTATCATTAATCTTTTACATGGTAATTTATTGATTCAATCATTTTCTGAAAAGGTCTAAAATGTTAAAACCTTTAATTTAATCAACTCAAATGATTATTTTTTTTTTTTTTGCAGAAATGAAACAGCATCAGGTATTCTCAAAATTTCATTACATTCTTTACATGTGTATTGATATTTTATACATTTATTTTTTTAGCTGTATACAATTTGGACCTGGTTACCTGCACGTTTTGCTGTTTGTCAGCCAGAACTGTTGTACACATCTGAGGAACACGGGACCAGTTTAATGACATTGTACAGTAAAGTAGAGTCCCATGAACCAACACTGATATTTATAAAGACAACCAATGATGAGGTTTGTGGTTATGGTTTCTTATATACTCAAAAACTTCTATACATCATTAGTTTTAGGAATATTGACCCATCTTCAAAATAATGTGAAAAACACTCATTAAACTGTGATTTACAAGATATAACAATGTCTTGCATTTCTAAGTTATTATACATCCTGCAAACTTGTTTGGGGGTATTTAGGAATCACCCTGTCTGTCTGTCCACATCCCTTGTAAGTGCAACTCCTCCTAAACCACTTGATGAAATTTAATGAAACTTAGCATAAGGGAAGTACATTTTATGTAGATGTGCATGAGGGATTTTAATTGACCTCGGATATCACTAAGGGGAGATAATTGGACTTGAAAGCGAAGCGGGGGAATCCCTTTGTGAGCGTGCTCACAGTCCACACTTGTTTTAGATTTAGTACCATTGTAAAATTAAAATTTGTTTTTCTTTATTGATTCCTGAATATTTAATATGTATACTTTCGGCAACATGGTTACGTTTTATGCTGGCATGGTAGTACAAATATTCAAAAGCAACATTCTGGCATGGCAATACAGATATGCATAAGCAACATGTTTATGCTGTTGTGCTGGCTTGGCAGTACAAATATTTAGAAGCAAAATGGTTATTTTGCTGTGCTGGTGAAGCAGTTCAGCAGTACAAATGCAACATGGTTATGTTATGCTGGCTTTTAAAAATTTCCTCTATTTATGCAAGGTCTCAAACTGCTCAAAAATAACACTGAACAAAATATTCAAAAACAAGGGAAAATTCCTTAGAGAGCATAGAGAAATTAATAATACTTAACACAAGCAAAGTAAGAACTGGATAATATCATTCTTTTTTTTTGTCACAAAAAGTTAAAAAGTTTAAAAGGAACTTTATTTTTCTATTACCAAAATTCACAAAATCCCAGAGGATATATACATTGGGTTAGAATTTAATGACAGTTATGGCAGGATTACGTAATTACTGGCAGACTTATTGTCTCCTGTGGCACTACATTACAGATTTATAGATCTTTTTATTGATCATGTCATATTTACCAAACATACAAAAACAAAATATGTAGACTCGGGACATGTAATATTTAAGTAGAAAAATATCTTATGTGAAATTACCTCAAGATATTATCTGATGTACATTTGGTAGATCTAACATGTACACATGATTTGAACAGATAAAATACTCTGTGAACGGGGCTTTGAAGGGAAATAGTTTCAGAACTAAATCCCCTTCCTTCTCCTCTCAATACATTTCAAAATAGCTAAAATACATTCTTGCAAAACATGAAATTAAAGTTATTGAACAAATGTGAAAACATAAATAGAAGACGCCTCACGGGTGATGCAGTCTTGTTTGATCTGGCAAGGAAGTTAAATTTTACTCCTTAAAATAATTACCGGTATGTAGAACTAGTATCATATAATGACAAAGTAGAACCATATAATGGAATACAATCATCATAGAATAACATGCTATCATAATGTTGATTTGGTTTGTTTGAATGTTGTTTAACACTACTTTCAACAATTTTTATACCCCGCCACACGAAGTGGCGAGGTATTAGAGGTATTATGTTATACCCTTCGTTTCCTTCAGTGTCTGTCCATCCGTCCGTCCCCCCAAGGTTTCCAGATGATAACTTGGAAATGTGTCAACTGATTTGAATGATATTTTGCACGGTTATTTAGAACAATAAAATAAAGATAAGTTCAATTTTCAAGATGATACAAAAAAAATTAATTATAGTTTTGTCACTTTAAATATTTTACAATGCTGAAATTTACTGGTCTAAGAAAGATAACTAATTTCTCTCTCTCATCTTCAGTATCTTTCATATCCTTCACACTTGCATACTATTATAAATGCCAGACAGATTTTAAAATTCTTCTCTTTCGAAATTTGGTATGCATATAGTTCTAAATCCTTCATAACACTTGATTATTTTGTTTGTAATGTACTTGGTAGGTATCCCTAGTGCTGGTTTTGGCTTTCATTATTGCATGTCTTCCTGTTTAAGTACCACTCTTTTAATATTTTTGTATCTCTCCCCTCTGATTGTCTGAATTTAAATGCTTCTGATGATAGATTACTCATTGAAACATGCATCTTCAGTAAAACTTGATTACCTGTTGCATAACTATGATAGTTTTTTTATTCCATGACTGAATGAAAATTTTATTTCCAGTCCAAATGTTAAATGATTTTAATACATGGTGTTTACAGCATTGTTGCTCAGAAACTGAATTTATTTTATTAGTTTTATTATCTATATCATGGCATCTAGTTTTTATTGGGGGAGGAAGCAGGAGTACCTGAAGAAAACATTTGACATTTGGTATCATAATCAAAATATTGAATGATGCAGTATCATCATATATTATACTTCATACACATTTCTAGACATTTAATTGGTTAAAACACAAATTTCATATGATGATAAAATGTCCATAGCAATCATTGATGAGGATAATATTGCAGCCTTACAAATAAGGACATGAAAGTAACTGATATTTTTACAGTATTCAGTATAATATAATACATATAGCCTGCAATTGAGGGTGGTATACTAGATCACAACACTTAGAAAGGAATACCACCCTGGACATCATCTCAGGTGGTATTCAAGTATACCACCTTGATTGCAGGCATTATGTGTATAATAATGACAAACTCTCATAACATATAACATTAAATTTGAAAGCTATTGCACTCCATAGATTACAGTATATTTATCATAGTAGCATTTTATAACTATACATATATGGTAGTACACTTGATTACCGGCGATGAAAATGTTTTGCACTGTTAGCACTTTAACAGATGGTAATTGCATTGAATATTGCAGTATATTATTATTGGTGTATTATTTGTTTAGAGAAATAAAAGCAAGACATTTTACAGTAAACTTCGCTTTAGGTTGATCGTTTACATTGCTTAATAAAGGAAAATTGCAGAAATTCTAATGGGTGACCATACATACAATTAAAATCCAACACTGTTTACCAGTCCTAACAGTGTGTAAATTATCACAGCAATTATTTATATTTATCAGGTGTTTGGTGCCTTTTGTTCATCATACTGGAGGGATCGTAGACAGAGCTCAAAGAATCTGTCCTACTTTGGAACAGGAGAGACATTTTTATTTACACTGGTCCCAACAAAAAAGAAGTATGAGTGGGTCGGTTTACATGAAGATGAAATTCCAAACACAGCAAACATGTTCCTTGCAGGAGATAACAGTGTGTTGACAATTGGTGGAGGGTACGTACATTATCCCAGTAAATTTAAATAGTGTAAGATATGTAGATATGGTCAAGAAAGTCCCATGTGACATTGAACGAAAAATTGTTATCCTTATTTGGTATATCTTATTAATTATACTTTCAAGTTATTGTTATTTTTCACCCTTTAAAAGCTTGGAAAAACAACACTTTTCTTTTACAACAAAATCTTCACCCATCTCAAAATGAAAATGAAATGCATTTGTATTATCACAATGTTGGTGCTATAATGTGGTTTATATGAAGTTAAGACTAATTTATTTGTAGTTGAGTTGTTATCCCTGCTGGTTCCATCTTAAGTGGTCTATCCCAAACTTTTTTGTCAGTAAAATTTTCTTTATGTACTTGTCCACTTTCACATTTATATCCATTGACCTATTTTCGTTGTGTTCACATCCTAATTCTTGTCTATTTTAACACATTCAGTAGCTGTTCCTGTTATCTGAATTTGTCATTTTGTAAAATTTCACACCTCAATGATTTTCACAAGTCAACTTCAAGGAAGTAAAGTGGTGGTTTAAACATCCTTAATCTTATATGGCATTTCAAGATACAGATAACATTGGCAAGAAAGCTCTGTGCAAGCTGCAGTTTTTTTGTATTTTCTGATCAATAAAATGGTTAATCCAACCTTCTACTCCACTTGTTTGACCAATTTCTTAAGTTCATTCAAAGGCATATTTATGGATGTGCAGTATGTGCATGAAATGCCTGTATTTCTGCTTTAATGTATTGTCCATTGTGACACGTAAAATTTTTCTTGCTGCACTCCATTTAATATTGTTTATTAGCCACTATCACTGTCACATCATTTCATTTAACTTGCCTTACAGATAGCTGCAGGGTTCATAGGAATGCATGTAAACCAGCTGTTTGCTTTTTTAAAAATTGGTTATTTAAACACAGCAGCCATGCTTGTTGGCAAAAACTAGAGATCCCAAGTGTTAAGACCAATTATCCCTAAGCACCAAAATAACTGGGACATGACATGTCTTGGATTTTGCTGATTTTCATTTCATAAGTTGCAATTGACCATTGGATCACAAAAATGATGACTGTTTGCTATGATTGACCATGGTTGCCATGGTAACTGAGGCTGTCATTTGTTTTCATTTCTCATACTACGAAATAGCCTATATTCAATTCCCAATTTGTTATTCAAAAATCAATGCATATTCAATATAACGTTTTATTTGCTTAATTCAAAACCTCATTGACAATATTCAAAACAGTTTCAAGACTAAACGTAAATGTGTAGTCAGAATGAGGCTATTAAATATTTCAAGAAACCATGCATTTTTTCTGGAATTTTTTTACCAAAAAATTACCATTTTGCCACTTTTCTGACTCCATTTTCAGAAAATGCACCAATCACAAATACTCATCATGAATATAATTACATAAATTGATGATTTATATTTAAAACTTATAAAAATCTCAATGGGGTAACAAAAGATGTCTATAGAAAACACTGTCAAAGATGGTTACCATTGAAACTTGTGAAAAAAAGTCATTTCTGTATTGTGAAATATTTCAAAGAAAATACTGTTTCTTAGGTTTGAATTAAATCATCCTTCATTATTATTTTTAACAGACATCCTATATACTTAAAATGACATTGAAATCATTTCAGGGTACAGTGTCTCAAGGTCAAGGTCAACTAAAAAGTGAGCTTTCAAATATGAAAATCTCGAAGCAAAATCAATTTTAAGTGACCTTGAGAACAACACAAGTGACCTTGAAAGTTTTCTAAGGTCAAACTATGTTGAAAAGATTCTTTTAGGTACATATGATGACAACAATTGTTATCTTGGTTCATATTAGAAGTATGGTCATACATATATTTAAATATCGAAAAATTGCCGTTTTTGTTATATTACCATGGTAACCAACTTTAACAGTGTTTTCTAAAGACATTTTTTCTTACCCCATTGAGATTTAAAAATTTTTTTTGAATATTAATCATCAATCTATGTAATTATATTCATGATGAGAATTTGTGATTGGTGCATTTTCTGAAAATGGAGTCAGAAAAGTGGCAAAAATTGTAATATTTTTTAACTGTTTTGAATATTGTCAATGAGATATTGAATTATGCAAATAAAAAAATTCTATTGAATATGAATTGATTTTCCCCTGAAAAATTGGGATTTGAAAATTCCCCCATTAACTGTATTTTAATTGGCCCAAAATGGCAGCCACGGTTGCCATGGCAACCGAAGTCAAATCATAACAAACAATCATTATCTTGTGATCCTGTGGTTAATTTCAACTTATAAAATGAAAATCAGCAAAATCTGAGACATGTCATGTCTTACCTTATATGGAAATCCTTTGATCCTTATGGAGAATTGGTGTTGAAGTTTTGTCCAGTTTGTGTAAGACATTTGAAAACACAATCAGATTGTCTTTTAAGGCCTTTGTAAATTAAATTTCACTTTCTTGTATTTACAGACATGGAGAGGCCATTCAGTTAGATGCCAATTTACTACATTGTCGTACCCAGCATTGTGATACATTTGACAATGAACCCCTGTGTTCTAATCAAGACTTTACCTGCAAAGTGGTAGAAGTGTATGGATTTTATTGAAATGAGATTAATAGATGAAACAGGCGGAAGGAAGATCGTCATATTGATATCAGTCAAGTTTTATCAACACAGTGCTTTATTTATTTTTCTCAGCTCACAGTAAAGAACACACATGTTCAGTTCAGAATGGGAATATATGCTTCTGTAAAGAAACAATGTGCTATTTACAAGAAAAGCTACGTGAAAATATTGCTGTAAAATTGTTGAAAATCTGTAGATCTCGCAACTTACACTTCTGTGTATTGTGATATTTTCAAGAATGTATCTGTTGTTAAATTTGCTTATTCACTAAAATACTAGTTCACAAATTAGGGCTGTACCTTATGGATTAACTACAAATATTTCTCCATAGAGGGATAACAAAATTTCTGTTGTGCATATTTAATATAATTTGTGTGCCTGTTTTGCACAGTGTAAAATCCACTTAGCAGAAATGTGCACAAACATTTCTGTTATCCTCAATGGAGAAAATATTTTTTGTAGTTAATACTTATAAATTAATTCAAACATTAGAATAAACTCAACAATTTTATTTGCATAATTAGACTTTTTTGACAACACAAAGATTGTAAGATTTCAACGGAGTAATAAATGACGCCAAAGGGTGCGTGTCTCCATGACAATGATTTTTTTTCCATTCTCTTAAAAGTCAGTATTGTCGTACAATTTATTTATAGAAAATTAAAATTTGTTTCTGTATGTGATAGGGTGTTATGTCAAATTTCACATGAAGCTCAAGTGAATTGATAGTTGCGAGTTACAAAAAGTGCTATCACCCCAATGTTTAAAAAAGCCCCAGGTAAGAATTGTCAGTATGCAGAATATGTATGTTTTGGACACTTTGTGTTTCTTTTGTATTTAGTAATATCAGATTTGCATTGAACATTTTAGTATTAATGTCGAGCTTAAAAAAAAACTGGGGTATTTTGTCATACAAAAATTTTGATTCCTCAAAAGTGTACCTTATAAAGAATTCCTGTATTAAAAGGTAACATGTATCTTTAAGCAATCAACAAATAAGTAAATCAAACCAAAAAAGTGTATATTTTTTTTTATAAAAACAAAATTTAGAATCTCAAATGCACTTGGTAATGTAGCCAAGGATCAAGTCAAGCACACCTGCCCTGTGCAAGGTAAATTGTTTCTCTGAACTGAAAGAAAAACAAGTGCATATCCTCGAAGCAAACTCCTTGGATAATTATACAAACTGACCTCAGACTTTCTGACAAGAATAAGAAAAATGGAAATTCTAGTCAGATATGGCATTGTTATTATGTTTTGTTTTGCAAGTTTTGTTATTTGTTAACTATTTTATGTTCAGTGTACAGTATATCTGATTTTCTTAGAAAATAATGTATCTGTTATTTCGGATCTAGGTATCTGTATACTCATTGATAGTTGTTTAAGAAGAGCTATATTATCTGTTGTAGTAGAATTTATATTTGTACAGTGTTTTTCATCGTTTGTTTAACATTTATAAGGTTTTCTATTGTTCTATTATTTCAGAACATCAAACCAGTAATTTACCCATGTGTACTCATAGCTATTGTGTATAGAGTGTGTGGAGATTCACAATACAAAAGAATTGTAAAAAATTATAGATCTATTATTATTAAACTGCTGATGTCAAATTTCAGCCAGTATCAGAATTAATTTGTTATTGATCAGTTTTCAGTTCAATTTCGTGTTAAATTTGTTTGTTTGGAGTTAGTATTTGAATTGAATTTCCAATTTAATCGACAGGTAAGGTAGTATTGCAACCTAATGGTGTGTAATGACTTTGACCAAATGTGAGGACAATATTTATCTATATGGTCTGCAATGGCTGTGACCAAATGAGAGATTATTTATCTATAACTATCACATCATTGTTTAATCGGACATTTGTATCTACATGTAGGCTTATATTTAGATCTGTATAAAGCTATCATTAGCATATCTATTTATTTATACTCAAATCTGTACAACTTTGTCATTGTTTGTCCAGCTCAGAGTCAGTTACTCTGGCTTCCTGAATAAATTGTCATAATATAGTAAAAAATTGCTGACAACGGCTTTACAAATCATTCCTTCCAAGAGATCCATTTGACTAGTAGAATTCACAAAATTGGCAATAAATTGCTAGAGGAGGCAGGCTGAGGCAAATAGAATAGGACAAGCACAGGGGGTTGGGGTGTGGGGGATTTCATGTTAACGAGGTTGTAGTTGCACTGTATTTAAATCTTTTTAACTGTCTAAATGTATTTTGGCCAGAAGTTATATCGTTTATCATCATTTACTTGTGTATTGTATCGTCTGTGTAGCACAGTAAACACTTAGCGATCACTATTAGCTGACTTATGTCTGCCTCTGTTCCATCACGTTTCTATAATCAACAATCCCACCTATATAAATATATAAAGCTATACCCTATAAAATACTTTGACCAATCATGGAAATATCTTTATTGATGTGACCAGCTATTTAGTTTTTTCAAAATATTCTAGATGAAACAACAAGTATTTTACAACAAAAGGGTAGCAGCACCAGGTATTTATTGTTTCAATATATTTTTCTGGGGACAATGCTATTTTAACAAAAAGGGGGTCATCACATGTTTTCTTATCTTGGACTCCTCCTAAATCTATTCAAAAGAATTTAACCAAGCTTACACAGTACCCTAATAAGAAAGCAATAACATGCAACAACAATTTACATTATAAATGTATTTTGTTCTGGGGGAAAATAGTGTTTTAAAAAAGGCCAGTTCTAGCATCTTCCATTAAGGCCTAAATATAAGTTTTCAGATTTTAATGGTTCATCAATAGTTTTGTACTAAAAGGAATGCTTACTTGCCTTCAGCCTGACTGAAACAGGGCCAGTACAACTGCTATGGTTACTTTTTGACCCTCAGCTGTTTGATTGTGTAGTTAAATGGCAGTATGTCGGTGCCAAAACTATTTGTATTTTGTTTTCAAAATATTTTTTGTTTATACATGTATCTATATATGTTATTTAAATAGTACAATATCGGTGAACATTTCTAAGGCATGTATCCCATGCCACCATTGTTATAGGAAAAAACCACCGATTACAAATTATTTAACATTTCTTGTCCAAAATCAAAAGTATCTTGCGACTAAATTTTTAGCCATATATAATTTCAAAAAATTATAACTACTGGTAGTAACAAGTAAAACGCCCATATTGCTTATATAACAAATGTTTATGTATCTTTAGTCAGTGTACCTCATTTAAAACTTATTCATCAATCTACCTTATTAGCACATTTTTAAAACATATATAACAACCAATTTTTAGGTTAAGAAGGAATTTAGGTGAAGTTGTATAGAGTTTCCTTTCTCTCATAGATTTATCTGTAGCATTTGATCAATATATATTTATGTGCAATATTCTTAAATGTATGTTACATTATGTTAATTAATAGTTGGAATTCAATGTGTATTCAAAGAATAAAATATGTCTTTTATTTCAAGGTCATTGTTTACCTTGTAATGTGCCAAATTATGTTCCTAGGCCAGTAAAATTATGCATTTTGTGCAAATGCAAAATGTTATTAATGTGTCATCTGTCTGTAAATAGTTGGGATTATGTTTTGATCTTGTTGACCAATTCTTTTACTATTGGTCTCTTATGTCTCCGAGTAAACATAGCTTTGAAAACAGAAATTCCAATAGTTAAAAGTGAATAATTATCTAGGAGAGGACTGTATTCCAAAGAAACAAGTATTCTAATATCATCACTCCTTAAAACCAGGATATTCTGTGCAATTCAACAGATAAATCATGACTGGGAGACGCGATATATCTGTTCAAAATACCAGTTATTGTGATATCATATCAGGTGATTTTTGAAATATCACGATATATTGGGTCTTCAATTAGTTATTTATTTTTAAGAACTAAAAGATGTAACATATTTACTTATCACTAGCTACCAATATACCAAAAATTTAGCTAATCCATTCAGCAAATAAATTACAAGATTTTCTGGACAAGAAAAATAAACTATGATACTGATCATTTTACATAGGCAGAGTTATGGTTCTTGTGTACTGCATTTTTACTCTTCGTGATCTGTCCAACTTCCAAGTTTGAAGTAAATATGTAAAATGGTTTTGAGATTTACTTTGTACAAACTATGACAGATGGAATTTCTTATGAATAAGAAATATAAACTAAGGGAGACAACTAACATATTAATGGTAGACTAATGGTTCTTGTGCACTGCACTTCTACTAATCACCTGGTGTCAATATACCAGGTTTTAAGTTATTGTCTGGACAAGAGAAAAACTAAGATAGACAACTAAAAACCAATGTAGATAGAGTAACAGTTCTTGTACAATGCACTTCTACTCATTATGATGTATCCAACCTCTAAGTTTAAAGTGATTGTGTCAAACCATGTTGGAGATATGCTCTGGGGAAGACTATTGACAGAAGGAGGGATGGAAGAATGGATTAACAAAGCCTTCCTCTCTCAAACTACAAAAAGTTGATTAATTTTTTTTCATCCAAAATGACTGCATCCACATGACACAATTTAACACAGAAACCTGTTTGGAAAAATGTGCCAATAAGCATAAATGAAACATAACTTATAAGCAATTTTCACTGGATTGTCATCTACAAAGTTTATGTTTTTTTTGCCAATTAAAAATTTTAACTTTTTGACTAAATTGACCATTAAAACGTATGAGACAATCTTACATTGGATGGTCCTCTAACTTGGAAAATAACATAATTTCCTATAAAATCCGATGTTAAATATGCAACATGATGCAGGAAAACTTGAGTATTCTGTTGAGGCATCAAACAAACTTATGAAAAGGGATTCACTTAAGGACAAAATATCATTAAGTTCAAATCCTCAGTGATGATAGATTCATGTTCAACACATGGGTCCTATATTAAACTAAATCCAGTACTGGCAGCCTTTTGTGAAGAGGTCAGTGTCCAGGAAACCATTTTTGATAAGGATACCAAGACAAACCAGAACAATTCTATTCATGCTGTAATTTATTTATATTACATGCTTTGATTGGATAAAAACACTTAAATTGTCATCTCAGATAATTTATAAATCTGTATTTCCTTTGACCCGATTACTTTCAGTATCAAATGTAAACAAGAGGGCATCCTCCTGGCATATTGTAAGGGAGAGGGGACAGTGTTTTGTCGGCCGCAATTATTTGTAAATAAATGGATCGAGATTTCAAATAAAATACAAATAAAAAAATAGGACTTTATTGTTTTTTTTCTGTTAATATCTACTGATGGAGACTCCTTTGGTACAATATTTTGCATATTCCTACGCTTTCTGGTCTTGGTACATTTTGAGTTCTATTCGAGTTTCGGTAAATGTTTTTGCAGCTTTAAAAATCGTAACGATTTCAGCGGAGAATTATAAGGATTGAACACTATGTTTTAGGAAATTATCAATGTGTAAACTCCAACAACTCCCTCACAAACTTGACATAAAGTCCTTCAGTTTAGTTTGTGAGTCGCCGGAGTTCACACATTGATAATTTCCTAAAACCCAGTGTTTAATCCTTTATTAATTTTTACTGGAATTATTGTTTCAGAGAAAATGTTTACACAATTTCTGTTAACTATGGTGTATTTTTAAGCTTGTAAATGTTAGAAATTCAGATGAACTCCATTATTTCAACTGTAACAATATTACAGATTTTAGAAGTCATCAGCCTTGTAAAACAAACAATCACAAAAACTAATCAAAAAAGCAAAAAGTTAAATATTGTGCATTCAATGTTATATTTTTCAAGGAGCTTCATGAATCTATAAAACTTGATACCAAAATTGAAACTCTTAAAAATGGTACTTACACTTAGTCATTACTCATGTAAAAAATTCATATATTCTCACCTCCTAATTTATAGGTTCATCTATATCACAATATAATTCACATAAAAACTAGATATCAGTGAGATGGTACCCATATCTGTGGGCCCCGCCGACCTTAAGGTCAAGGTCAAAGGTCATCAACCATGGTATGCAACACATCGCCTTGGTATTATCTACCCACATTCCAAATATCAAAAGCCTACCTTTAAAGATAAAAAAGTTGCAGCTTGGACTTGAATTTGTCGTCCAGAAAGCAATAATGTGACCTTAGGTCAAAAGTGATCAACCACAAAATGCGACACATCGCCTTGATATTATCTTCTTACATTCCAAATATCATAATCCTCCCTCAAAAGATTACAGCCTGGACAAGATAGTTTCGGACGGACGGACGGACTGATCACTATAGGACGTACGTCACAAAGTTGCGGAATCTAATAATTATATAGAACCTTAGTGAGCACAATCACATACCCCAAGCTCCCACATACCTATCAAGTTCCATAAAATTATGATCAGTTGTTGCTGAATAGAAGGACTTTCAAGTTGTTTCTTACATATATTTTAAGAAATTACTAAGTTCTAAACGGGATAACTCCTACAAAAATATCAGATCATAACTCCCTGTTGATATGCAAAACTATATATGGTACCCTTCATTTTTACCCTTCATTTTTACCAAGTTTCATAACATTCTGATCAGTAGTTTAAGAGTGGAAGCACTTACAGGTTGTTTCATACACATATCGTACCCTTGCTTTTTTTAATTTAGTCCCATTACTCGTAATGTAGCAGAGCGGGAGTGAATCACTCCTTGCACTTTTAGGTCCAAATGAAGTTGCATATACAATCAGACGTGGTCGATCTTGATATCTTTCGACAGTGTCAAAATTTTTTGTATCAGTTTGGTGTTTAAAATCGATCATTATTGATACGTTATGATGATTATTGCCGTTTTTAATAACCCACTGTGCGTTACATTCGTGTCTCTTTTTAATTACGTTTACTACATAAAAAAGATTAAGAAACCTGAAACTGAATGGCATGTTGCATCTTGGGTAATACATATGTAAATTACTGGATTCTTACTATGGAATGGTTGTTATAGTATGCAAATTAGCACGTTTATAATAAAATTAGGTTACATTATCCATATACGAAAAAATGATCAACATAGAATTTTCCACGTGCATCTTCAAAGACGAAAAAAGAAATTTCTTCAATTCCTGTTAGTTTTACATTAATTTACATTCGTGTCTCTTTTTAATTACGTTTACTACATAAAAAAGATTAAGAAACCTGAAACTGAATGGCATGTTGCATCTTGGGTAATACATATGTAAATTACTGGATTCTTACTATGGAATGGTTGTTATAGTATGCAAATTAGCACGTTTATAATAAAATTAGGTTACATTATCCATATACGAAAAAATGATCAACATAGAATTTTCCACGTGCATCTTCAAAGACGAAAAAAGAAATTTCTTCAATTCCTGTTAGTTTCACAATGTCTAAAGCTTTAATAAAGTAAAGAAAATGAATATTATGTTTGAATTTTGTATAAATAGACCAAAGTTAGAATTTTTTATTTGCTACATTACGAGCAATAGGACTGAATTCTGCCGTTAATCCGACAAATCACAAATCTTACTTCGTATTATAACGGCAGTAAAATTAGGCCTAACACATATTATGAGAAACTGTTTCTTACCTATACTTTGAGAAATTTCTAAGTCAAATGGGCATAACTCTTAAAAAAATATCTTATTACATTTTTGTGTCTGTATGCACAACTACATATGGTGTTCTTCATTCCTACCAAAATTCATAAAAATCTTATGAAAATCATAAAAATTTTATAAAAATCTTACGGAGCCATCAAAAACATTATAAGCTCCACAACTTTGTTGTGTGGGGTATAAATATACAGGCAATCATTGAATACATAAGAAAATTGACATAAACATCTGTAAGACTGCCACACAGTATAAAAAGTAGCCAGGAACATTTTGCAACTGACTTAATTTTTTTTAAATTACTACTCGCTCAAAAACAACCCTATTTTTCCTTTTGTCTGAAACAGCATCCGTCATAGTATCATTTACCAATCCCACTATAATTTTGTCAAAGGGAAATATTTAATGAAATAAATAACCAACAAACTACGGATCAATACCAAAATATGTCCATAAAAATTTCGCATGATTAAAGCCAAAAAGTAAATGTCCTGAACCAAGTTAATAAACTGTAACTCTCACGCTGTCAAAATCTTGAGGAAAAACATATGAAACTAATTCAGAAATTTAACAAAACAAGAATATTTATTTATTAAATATTGTAATTCAATATTTTAGTTGGTAACCACATCATTGAAGAGAATCTAAACAAATACAGGTGACTAGATCTCCACTTGTCCTTCAATCAGGAACAATAAATAGTCTCGGCACAAAACATCTAGTAACAAGAACAGACCTGAAATCATAAATTTACATAAAAGCAGTTATATGATGTCAAGATCCTACATGAATTTTTACCATTTACTTGTAAATAAATATTATTATATTGTTTCCGATACACGTATGCATTGTATTGCTATTGCAGTCTCTGCATATTTGCTATATATATATATATATATATATATATATTACTTTGGCCTTAGTACAGTTTCGCGGTGTAATTTGCAGCATTGAATAGTTGTGGCCTTAATATGTACTTTACCTGTTGGCTATTTTGTAGCACCTGTTGTATAGTTTTGAATTGTGTTTCGTTTGAAATGTAATCTACTGTTTTGCAAATGTGCATTAATTCTGAGGTAAGTGTTTTTTATTTATTTTATTTAAAATTATTGCATATGTTTTGAACGTTATTATAAAACTCTCATAGTTCTGCCGACAAACTTTTTTAGCTCACCTGACCCGAAGGGTCATGTGAGCTATTGCCATCACTTGGCGTCCGTCGTCGTTTTCTTTAAAAATCTTCTCCTCCAAAACCACTGAAGGGATTGCTTTGAAACTTTGCACACATCATCAGTAAAATGTCCTCTGCCAAGTTTGCTCAAATCATGGCCTCAGACCAACCAGCATGGCCACCATGGCTAAAAATAGAACAAGGGGGTCAAAATACAGTTTTTGGCTTATAGTTCAAAAAGTATAACAGATACATGAAAACCAAAGAGACCTTCCTTCTTCAGCATCAAAAGCTCTACAAAACCCTTCATTGGGTCAAAGTTGTATGATGACTCCTTGTAGGAGTTATTGCCCTTTATTTGTCGAAATTGATGATTTTTGCCATTTTTGTCTCAAAATCTTGAAAATTATTAGGACTAGAGAAAAAGTAAGCATTGCTTAATTGTTCTGCTCTATGAGGGCTACAAAATTGGCTTTAGAGTCAAGATTGTCTGATTTTACCGTTTAAGAGTTATTCCCCTTGAACGGTTTATTTTAATCGGTTTTAATTGATTTGTTAAAATCTTCTCCTCTGAAACCACTGAAAGTACTGCTTTGAAAGTTTGTACACATCATCCGTCAAATGTCTTCAACCAAGTTTGCACCAACCATGGCCGCAGATTAACCAACGTGGCCGCCATGGCTAAAAAAAGAACGGTGGGGGGGGGGGGGGGGGGGTGTCAAAATACAATTTTTGGCTTATAGTTCAAAAAGTATAACAGATACAGGAAAACCGAAGAGACATGCCTTCATCGGCATCCAAAAACTCTACGAAACACTCCATTGGGTCAAGTTTTAGATGACCCCTTATAGGAGTTATTGCCCTTTAATTGTCAAATTGATTATTTTTGACATTTTAGTCTCAAAATATTGAAAATTATTAGAACTAGAGAAAAAGTTAGCATTGCTTAATTGTTCTGCTCTATGAGGGCTACAAAAATGACTCTAGGGTTAAGATTGTCTGATGAACCGTTTAAGAGTTATTCCCCTTGAAGTGTTTTTTAATCGGTTTTAATTGATTATTTAAAAATCTTCTCCTCTGAAACCACTGAAAGCACTGCTTTGAAACTTTGTACACATTATCCATCAAATGGCCTCAACCAAGTTTGAACCAACCATGGCTGCAGATTAACCAACATGGCCACCATGGCTAAAAATAGAATGGAAAAGGGGGGGGGGGGGGTAAAATACAGTTTTTGGCTTATATTTAAAAAAGTGTAACAGATACAGGAAAACCGAAGAGACAGGCCTTCATCTGCATCAAAAGCTCTACGAAACACTCCATAGGGTTGAAGTTGTATGAGGACTCCTTATAGGAGTTATTGCCCTTTAATTGTCAAAATTGATTATTTTTGACATTTTTTGCCTCAAAATCTTGAAAATTATTACAACATAATTATTCTCCTTGAACATTTTTTTAATCAATTTTACTTGACTTTAAAAAATCTTCTCCTCTTTAACCCATTAAAGGCCTGCTTTGAAATATTGCACACATCATCTTTAGGACGTCCTCTACCAAAATTGTGCAAATCATGACACCTGACTACCAACATAGCTATGTTGGCTTAAAATAGAAAATGGGGGGTGGGGGGGGGGGGGGTCGGTGGAGTCAAGAGAGTTTTCGACTGATAGTTAAAAAAGTATAACAGGTATAGCAAATTTGAAGTGAACCTCTCTTCTCCCTCTAAGCATCAAAAGCTCCTCCTTATAGGAATTATTTCCCTTAAAAGGTCAAAACTAATGACTTTTGCAGAAGTGTTGGGCAATTCCTTATAGCAAAGAAAAGCTGGATAAAAAAGGGTTGTTTGGTTTCAGGTTCAGGTGAGCAATACAGGCTCCTGGGAGCCTCTAGTTAAAAACTGTACAGTTAAGTTCGCCTTTAAATATCGTTTTTGTTGAACAGTAAATTATGAATTATGGTTACCAATATATTAAATTCTGTGTACAATTATATGAATGTAACTATTGTGCGGATATTACGTATGTGCATGAGACGTTATTAGTATTAAATATTAATTACGTATTGTACATGTCGAGTGTACGTGAAAATTGAGTACAAATCAAATGTACGTGGTAATTTAGTACAAGCGTAAATGCATTTTCGTTTGTACGTGGCATTATGCAAATATGGTCAATTATATTTTGTTACACAACAAACATTTGTTTCACATGAAACTTGTAATTAGCAGCATAACCAAATATATATTGTTCAGTAATTGAACGTGAATTACTAAGTTCATATTTTTTTATAAATATTTGAACAGCCAATGTGACAATTGATAATGGTCATAAAGTTATTGTACAATTACTTTATCAGGTTCTAGCCTAGTATGGATATTTGTCCTACTGTATGGAGTGGAACAGCAAACTAACTACACTGTACATGTACCGCTGAACTGTATTAGAAACCAGACCAGTATAATGTTGTCGAGGAAAGTACTAACATATTAAATTCTTCAAAAGTTCATCATAGAAATTAATGGATCCATTTTAACAGGAATTGAATACCGGCTTATTTGGACATTTTGAACATTTGTATTTTGTAGTTGTAATTATTGTATTTCAACACCTATTTGTTTTGCGTTTGTTTGTTTTTTTTGTTATTAAAATTGTTAATTTAACTAAGACTATTATTTCAAAATCATGAATATACTGAATGACTGCATCCACCCGTCCGTCCTGTGACATATGAACTGTGAGGTTTTTGATTTTCTCAACTCCTCTTTGTATTTCTTTCTGAAACTTTTTTAGTATAGAAATGTATGTTATACAGATATGCTATGTAAAATGAACATTTTATTAATGACAAGAAATTCTGGTGAAAAAATGTGTCTTTAACTTCTAATTCCTGAAAAAATTCTGGACATAAGACTGTGTAGTGTGTACACACAAATGTAATGCATTCTTTGAGAAACTAGAGGCTCCCAGGAGCCTGTATCGCTCACCTGAACCTGAAACCAAACAACCCTTTTTTATCCAGCTTTTCTTTTGCTATAAGGAATTGCCCAACACTTCTGCAAAAATCATTAATTTCGACCTTTTAAGGGAAATAACTCCTATAAGGAGGAGCTTTTGATGCTCAGAGGGAGAAGGGAAGTTCACTTCAAATTTGCTGTACCTGTTGTACTTTTTTAACTATCAGTCGAAAACTCTCTCGACCCCCCCCCCCCCCCCCCCGCCTTTTTTCATTTTTTCTATTTAAAGCCAACGTAGCTATATAGGTAGTCAGGTGGTAGAGGACGTCCTAAAGATGATGTGTGCAATGTTTCAAAGCAGTCCTTTCATTGGTTAAAGAGGAGAAGATTTTTTAAAATCTAGTAAAATTGATTAAAAATTTTTTCACGCAAGGAGAATAATTCCTAAACGGTTCATCAGACAATCTTGACCCATTAAGTCATTTTTGTAGCCCTCATAGAGCAGAACAATTAAGCAATGCTAACTTTTTCTCTAGTTCTAATAATTTTCAAGATTTTGAGGCAAAAATGTCAAAAATAATCAATTTCGACAATTAAAGGGCAATAACTCCTATAAGGAGTCATCATACAACTTCAACCCAATGGAGTGTTTTGTAGAGCTTTTGATGCAGATGAAGGCATGTCTCTTCGGTTTTCTTGTATCTGTTACACTTTTTTAAATATAAGCCAAAAACTGTATTTTACCCCCCCCCCCCCCACCGTCCTATTTTTAGCAATGGTGGCCATGTTGGTTAATCTGCAGCCATGGTTGGTGCAAACTTGGTTGAGGACATTGGACAGATGATGTGTACAAAGTTTCAAAGCAGTACTTTCAGTTGTTTCAGAGGAGAATATTTTAAAAAATCAATTAAAACAAATTAAAAAAAACAGTTCAAGGGGAATAACTCTTAAACGGTTAATCAGACAATCTTGACCCTTAAGTCATGTTTGTAGCCCTCATAGAGCAGAACAATTAAGCAATGCTAACTTTTTCTCTAGTTCTAATAATTTTCAAGATTTTGAGGCAAAAATGGCAAAAATCATCAATTTTGACAATTAAAGGGCAATAACTCCTACAAGGAGTCATCATACAACTTTGACCCAATGGAGTGTTTTGTAGAGCTTTAGATGCTGAAGAAGGAAGGTCTGTTCGGTTTTCCTATATCTGTTATACTTTTTGAACTATAAGCAAAAAACTGTATTTTGACCCCCCTGTTCTATTTTTAGCCATGGCGGCCATGTTGGTTGGTCTGAGGCCATGATTTGAGCAAACTTGGTAGAGGACATTTTACTGATGATGTGTGCAAAGTTTCAAAGCAATCCCTTCAGTGGTTTTGGAGGAGAAGATTTTTGAAGAAAAGTTAACGACGACGACGACGACGACGACGACGGACGACGACGGACGCCAAGTGATGGCAATAGCTCACATGACCCCTCGGGTCAGGTGAGCTAAAAAAGGTACAGTTACCCTAAAAAAATTGTGAAAATTAATTTTACTATTAATAATCTCCTGTTTTTGATCATGATAATTATCATTTATCACATACCAGTCATCATGGTATCTTTTAAAAAATAAATGGTGGCATACAATACATAAAATTTTTGTTGAATCACTGATAAAATAGATTTAATATATGTAATTCATGGAAGGTAGAAACCTTAATCGACTGAGTGAGCAAAATAGAACACACTGTAAGCATCAAAGAAAATGTATACACACATAATATAAACAAGTGTTGACACAGAAAAATGACTGCATTCCAAATCAGGAGTTAAAAGATATATTTCATGAACAACATGTAAATAGCATTATATTGTCACCATATAAAATATATGTTACATAGTTCTTATGGATACTATTATATATTGCCAAAGAGCAGTCTATATACCAACTATTATCCTGCCATGCATTGTTACAGAGAAACTGACCTAATCCAAAAACTTCCAACTTAGTCACTGGATCATGAAGGTAAGGACAAACCTACAATTATGTATTATTCATCTGTCTGCAACCTATTTTGCATGGTGACATGAGGAAATCACATAATCAAAAAATGCTCACTAGTGATACCCCGGCTTTCACAAAAAGTATTCAGTAAACAGGAAGTAGATGACAAAGGAGTGAAAAATCACTATACACCATATGGTAATATTGGAAAAAACAATATGCCAAATATCAGGCTTCTGCATCCTATAGTTGCTTAAAAAACTAACGGAAGTTTTGCATGTATGTCAACTGTGTGTAAAAAATCTAAGTATTCGGTAACCAAGGAGCATAAAATCGCTTTACACCATATGGGACTATAGGATAAAGCAATATGCAAAATATCAGGCTTCTGCATACTATAGTTGCTTAGACAACTGGTAGAAATTTTTGTAATTGACGGACAAGAAATCCAAGGAGAATCCATATTGGTTAATAATATATTTAAATTGATTTCCTTTATCAAACAAGGTCTCACTAGATCAACTAGATATCAGTGAGATGGTACCCATCTTTGTGGGCCCCGCGGACCTTAACATCAAGGTCAAAGGTCAACAACCATGGTATGCGACTTATCGACTTGATATTATCTACCCACATTCCAAATATCAAAAGCCTACCTCGAAAGATAAAAAAGTTACAGCCCAGACATGAATTTGTCATGAAGAAACCAATAATGTGACCTAAGGTCAAAGTTTAAGGTCAAGGTCAGCAACCATGGTATGCAACACATTGCCTTGATATTATCTACCCACTTTCCAAATATCACAAGCCTACCTCAAAAGATAAAAGTTACAGCCCGGACATGAATTTGTCATGAAGAAAGCAATAATGTGACCTAAGTTCAAAGTTCAAGGTCAACGGTGATCAACCATGGTATGCGACACAGGGCCTTGATATTATCTACCCCCATTCCAAATATCAAAAGCCTACCTCGAAAGATAAAAAAGTTACAGCCCGGACATGATCAGTTTCGGATGGACAAACGCATGGACGGACGGCGCAACGGACGGACGGACGGACAGACAGACTGATCACTATAGGGCGTCCATTACAAAGTGGCGGGGCCTTATAAAATTGTGTTTCTTTATTTTATTCAATATATAAATCTTGTTTTAATGTATGTTTTTTTAGTTTTGTTAAAATAAAAATGCTTACTGTTATTTTTCTTTTTTTGTTTTGTGCATACGTGTTATGTGAATAGGTATTACTGCATTAGGATTTTCTCAAAAAGTAGACTCCAAAAAATATAAACTTATTAAAAAATGGTGGTAAAATTGAAGTAGTTACTGTTACAAATATCTTGGTGTAATTTTTTCACAAAGTGGTTCTTTTGGAAAACTCGAACAAACAATTTTAATCAGGCTAGAAAAGCCATGTTCACAGTTATTAGAAAATATAGATCTTATCATTTATCAGTTATGTGCCAACTTGAAATGTTTGACAAAACGATTCTTTCAATTTTGATCTATGGTGCTGAAATATGGGGCTTCGAAAACTCAGATAACATTGAAAGAACCCACCTATATTTTTGTAAACATTTATTATGCCTAAAACATTCAACTCCTAATTTCATGGTTTATGAAGAACTTCCTATCACTATTATGATAAAAATCAGAATTGTAAAATGTTGGTTACATTTATTAAATGGAAATGATAAAACAAAATTTCTAGTATATTGTATAAACTGTTGCATATTTTTTCTTACAACTACTTTCAGAACAAATGGTTGAGTTTTGTATAAACATATTTCGATACTTGTGGTATGTCTTATGTATTTGATAACACTACTATGTATTCACAAGAATGGATTGTAGCAAACAGCGAACAAAGCTTGAAAGATCAATATAGACAAGTTTGGCTATCAGAAATAATTCAACAAAAAGTTTGTGCTATAAAATGTTTAAAAATACATTAAGATCTGAAAAGTATATCACATAACTTCCTATAAATCAAGTATATACCTTTTGTAAATTTAGATGTGGAAACCACCGATTGACGGTGGAGATGGTATAACATGCTATAAATAAATAGATTGTGTCATCTCTGTGACTCATCCGATATCGTTGATGAATTCGTTATATTTTCAAATGTGCACATTTCAAAAAAGACAGAGAGAAATTGTTACCTACACATTTATGTAGAAAATGTAAATATTCTGAAATTCCACGAGCTATTCACCTCTATAAATAATGTTGTCCTAGAAAAACTGATAGGTTTATTAAAATTATAACAGTGAAGGTCAGTCCTCCAGGTTAAACTACTGTTACTCTTCGATACAATACCATTGTTTATATAAAACATGTTTTCACTGATGTGTAACTATTATTTGTATTTCTTATATATATTGTATTTTTCTCATCTCTGTAACTATATATGTAGTTTACAAGAATAAAATTCCATACAATTCAGTATCAGTACCAATGACTTTGATAATCAATCTGATTTTCTTGCAATTTCTTTGCGTATATTTTAATTAATTAAATCCAATTTTAAGATATGTACAGACAAAGGTGTAAATACTAATATAATTAATAACAGTTAGGTCATAAAGAAATAATTATTATTAGGGATTAAATAATAAGAAATCAAACTTGGAATTTTAGAGAAATGGCTTGGATCACACCTTTTATGGCCCAATAATTACCCAAGCCCTCAATAATTTTAGTTAATCGATTTTACAATGGATTTTTGGGACTGCTAATTTAGTTTGAACTTTTGAGAAATCTGTGTTCAAGAAACTAAAGCACTTTAACATTTACCATACAAGGGAAAGTTCTTTATTTAAATAGTTGTTCGAGAAATCTGAGTTGAAGCTACTGTAGTTTGACTGTATGATATATATATAAGTTGTATAATAACCTGTGACAGATGACTTGGTATCAGAAATTAACTGTATGATCTGTCCACTTACGTATGACCAATGCAACACCAATGACTGTATTTCTGGTTTTCCTTGTTCCATCTGAAGTGCAAACATGAACTATTTACAAAGTTATTTACCAAATCTGAATAAATTGATCTGTCAAAAATTTGGCAGAAAAAGCAACATATGTTTGTCTTGTATTTTTTTATGGATTTTTTGTGCTATTTGGCTGTACTCGTTTAGAGTCGGAACATGAAAGTGTTCATTTAATAAAGATATTGATGTTCACAACCTAATAAAGATGATCAAGACATATTTGTTAAATAAACATATGCCAGAAAATTCCTTCATAATTATGTAATTATCATTAATTAATGTGTTAACGAGCTGTGATTATGTTACTTCATTAAGCAGTAAAGGTAGGTCTCATTTTTATTATCTTTTAATCTTTAAGCTTTAAAACTATCCAACAAAAATAAACTGTTTTTTAAATTTCAATATTTATCAATCCTTATTTGATTTGATTAATTTTATGATTTAACACCTTGTAAAAAAACACCTGGCTAGACTTTTAATTGATTTATAGTGATCGAAGGGATTAATTTTGTTTGAAACTACAGTACGGGTGTTTATATTACGGTGTGAAGTTTTATGGCTTCAGTCGGGTTATGACAGGACATGATTATAAATTTGATAGAAAAAATTGATTGATTAATTTTTTACTTGTATAAAATTTATTCTATTTTTTTTTTTAGAAAAGAACATGTGAACGTACAAGATACATTATAACACTTCTGTACACATAAAATGAAGACTTTACAAAAACATTTTAATAAACCGGAAGTATAACTGACTTGCACAAAAACATATAAATTCTTCCGTAAATGGCCGATTTCTGGTACAGATGACCCATTACAGATGAGCTCACGCACACACATCTGTACTTGCTGTGTCATCCAATAAAAACGACAGAAACAAGAACGTTGCTATGAAAGCATAACAACGTTCTTGTGTGATGTTCTTCTTTCCTGCGTTCTGATACGACGAGAGACACAATGGAGTCTAAAACAATGGAGAGTCTATAGGTTATAGCGATGTAAAAGTTGTTGGTTTACGGAAGAAATAGGTACTTGCATACGTTTTTGGGAAAGTCCGTGTGATCTTTCACTCGTGATAGAAATTTTTATGTCTTTTGGTTCGTTCCGCTGCACTCCACTCGCGAAAAGACATAAAATTTCTATCACTCGTGAAAGATCAACCGGTCTTTCCCAAAAACGTATGAAAGAACCTATTAATAATTTGAATTTCACCAAATAAACATGACAAAAACTTATCTGAGATATTTTTAATGATTTACTTTGATATCCAAGGTATTTATCTGGTAGATTAAACAAAGATTGGCTGTTCCCATAGCTTGCAACCTATTAAAAATACACTTCAACGACATAGAGCATTGGTCCACATTGTAAAACGTAGCTCACACCCATAACAACAATACAAAAGAGTTAATATTTCGTTGGATTCTTAAATTATTGGATCAGCCTACCCACGAAAACCACGAAAATTGGTACCCCGCGAATAAAAATGATCGAATTCACAGTAATCTGTTCAGAAATTTTAACTATTATAATATATAATACTTGACAACTTCAATGATAAAGATAGCAATGACATCAACAAACTGCAGTGCTTTTTACAAAAAGTCATAAGTGTAAAATACATGGATTTCCTTTTTCTTCCAACACTTACGATGGATTTTACACTTACGTCTCTTTGTGAAATCGACTGCAGAACTTTAAGGGCGTAAGAACAAGTCATGTGACTAACTCAATTCTTATTGTATAACTTAGGTTGTTCCATTTGAATTAGCCAATCAAATTTTAGCTGACAAAGCAAATTAAATTATTATTTGATTGACTTGGAATCATTGTGAAGATTATTCAACACAAGGTTAATTGGTTTATACAAATAAAAATTCCCTTTAATAAAACATATTGCCTTTCCTATGACCAAGTACTATGCAACATACAGAGTGCCAATATTCCTGCAGAATGTTCTGGACTAGTGTAGTCAGTTCTTCTGGAATATTACTATGGTTGCTAAATATATCTTGTACTTTGTTCATGTCTAGAATGGAAAACATTACAATGGTACAGTAGCCATCATGACTACAAAATGTCGCAAGGCAAACCAGAGGCTCTTAAGAGCCTGTATCGCTCACCTGATTTTATAGGCAATGAAGATGGCATTTCCCTGATGTTAAAGTAAGTCCTGTAATTTTCAATAAACTTTAAATAGGACCATCCAAACAATATTACTAGAAAGCTTTGTTTCATTGGTTAACCTGTTGTATAGAGAAGATTTTTTTTATTTGCCATTGGGTCCTATGTTAAACTAAGTCCAGCGGCGGTGGCGGCCATTTTGAATTTCCAATTGCCATAAAAAACATAAACTTTATAAAGGACCATCCAAACAATATTGCTAGTAAGTTTTTGTTTCCATTGATTAACCGGTTTCAGAGAAGAAGCCTTTAAAATTACTAGAAAGCTTTGTTTCATTGGTTAACCCGTTGTATAGAGAAGATTTTTTTTATTTGCCATTGGGTCCTATGTTAAACTAAGTCCTGCGGCAGTGGTGGCCATTTTGAATTTCCAATTGCCATAAAAAACAAAAACTTTATAAAGGACCATCCAAACAATATTGCTAGTAAGTTTTTGTTTCCACTGATTAACCGGTTTCAGAGAAGAAGCCTTTAAAAGCTTTTTCCTATAGGGTCCTATGTTAAACTAAGTCCTGCGGTAGCGGCCATTTTGAATTTCCAATTGCCATAAAAAACATAAACTGTATAGAGGACCATCCAAACAATATTGCTAGTAAGTTTTTGTTTCCATTGATTAACCGGTTTAAGAGAAAAAGCCTTCAAAAGCTTTTTTCCATAGGGTCCTATGTTAAACTAAGTCCTGCGGTAACGGCCATTTTGAATTTCCAATTCCCATCAAAAACACAAACTTTATAGAGGACCATCCAAACAATATTGCTAGTAAGTTTTGTTTTGATTGGTTAAACGGTTTCAGAGAAAAAGCCCTTTTAAACTTTTTTCTCATAGGGTCGAATGTTAAACCAAGTCCTGCGGTGGCGGCCATTTTGAATTTCCGATTGGGATAAAAAACATTAACTTTATAGAGGACCATCCAAACAATATTGCTAGTAAGTTTTCTTTCCATTGGTTGACCGGTTTCAGAAAAGAAGCCTTTCAAACTTTTTCCCATAGGGTCCTATGTTAAATTAAGTCCTGCGGTGACAGCCATTTTGAATTTCCAATTGCCATAAAAAACACAAACTTTATAGAGGACCATCCAAACAATATTGCTAGTAAGTTTTTGTTTCCATTGATTAACCGGTTTCAGAGAAGAAGCCTTTTAAAACTTTTTCCCATAGGGTTCTATGTTAAACTAAGGGCTTTTCCAGAAAAAAAGGTACAGGGGGGCGAGAACGCAACTCAAAAAATGGGGTACCACCAATAAAATTTTAATATTTTTAGAGGCACAACCTAGAAAATGTTTTTATGGAAAGTACCCCCCACCTATAAAATAAAATTGATATATCAATATGATTATTATACCCCCGGCAAACTTGTTTGGGGGGAAATATAGGAATCACCCTGTCTGTCTGTCTGTCCGTCTGTCCACATCCCTTGTAAGTGCAACTCCTCCTAAACCGCTTGATGAAATTTAATGAAACTTAGCATAAAGGAAGTACATTATATGTAGATGTGCACGAAGGATTTTTATTGACCTCGGATATCATCAAGGGGAGATCACTGGACATGAAAGCATAGCGGGGGGTATCGCTTTGTAAGCGTGCTCACAGTCCACACTTGTGTGATTATATTCGAATCCTTCTCGTTATGCCAGTCGAATTGTGTCACCATTTTTCGTAAAAAGCCACGAGGTTGTTTACCAACATGACCAAAACATGTGCGAGTTTTCAAATGTTGACAAACACAAATCATGTTTAATCCACGAAACTGTCCTTTTGAAGAAGAAATGTTTGTTTAAATTTGACATTATGCATGACTCGTTAAGTCTAGTATATAACGAATTCCCAAGAATTATTCTGTGCCAAGACATGGTGCATTTTGATAGGAATCGAGGAAAGCTCCATGTGCCTTCGTGTTTGTAGTGAATTTGTATACACAGCAGACGTAAGACGTATAATAGTTTCAAATATGCTGTCTGTTGATATATGTTTTTGGCATTTAATAACTCATATTACACCTTGAGTGACATAGACCCCCCCCCCCCTTTTCACACACACACACCCACCCCCACTTTTAAAAGGGTAAACCTTTAAGGAATGAAAAATTCATATAATGTCATAATGTTCATATTGAATTCCAACAATCACACAGTTTAATGATGCCTATAATTCTGTAACCAACCATTTCATATACTGTGGCCTCCACAACTTCTAGTTGAATTAAGATTTTTTTCAGCTGGCCCATGCATGTAGATTACTTTCACAACCGATGAATTTAAATAACATACTGCTTGCATCAAAATAACTTGATAATATTTCTGACATTTATTGCTATGATGTTAATTTTTTATCATTATTTTGCAACTTATTGCTGTTTAAAACAAGTGAGGGTCTTTATTATTTATAACTGGAACTGTTTTACATGTATATATACATTTTGACTACCAAATAAAGTCAAATGTAGCATCATGCAGTTTAAAACAAAGAATTTATTTAATTTTAGAATTTGATGTCATCGCTTAAATTTATTTATATGGAGAAATTTATATACATGTCAAGTATTTTATAAATAGGCTTTGCTTTTTTATGTCTGAAAAAAGTGAGCTTGGGAGATTAAATCTCGAGCAGTAATATAATTTTTTTGGACTCCATTGTGATAGTATAAATCCCTTTTTTTTACAAACATTATCGAGTTAGCTATTATGGTAGGTACAAAATTTATCTAATGATGGTTTCTGCACATGGTATAGGTTTGCTTCTATGATATTCATTGAATGTGAAGCTGATATTGCATGGCATGATTAACTTTTCTTGATAAACCAATTAGTAAACTTAAGCATCCCTTCCAAAAAATTTAAGACCTTAAATAAACACTTAAATCAAACTGGTATTTTTTAATATTATTTTATAGTTTACAAAAATGTGATATTAAAATTTATGGAAACTTATCTCCAGCAAGAAGTAAGATTTAAAAAACTGGCAGCTATTAACACAATTTTAAAGTCTGTGATCATCCCACAGGGGTCATCCCTTTAAACAAAAGAAAAAGGGAAATAAAATGTGAATTAAGTTCTGTGTATTAAAGGAACATGCATTTTTTAAAAGAAATTTATAAAAATAATAGTGTCAATAGATCTATTTTATAGACAGAGATATATTATTAAATCCTTAAAATGAGTTGTTGGCCCTAGCATGTGAGTTTTTATAAAGCAATCTAAAAATTCATCACAGCATTTGGGGTAAGTATAATTTGTTTCTATGGAATAAAATGTCAGTAAATGAGTTTTATAACATGTATTCACTCATTCAATAAGTTAATGTCAGTCTGACCTGTCTCTTTGCAATATATTGCCTTCAGAAAAAATGATAAATTTCTCATTGTAGTATAGACTAATAATGAGAAATTCATGTGAAGAGAAAAAAATGTGTAAACAGGCAGCTAATAACACAATTTCATACCAGTAACTATCCTCTGTTAATTAAAACTGGATGTTATAAGAAAATACCAAGACAACAAAGTCCTTGTAAATTATGTAATGTCTTAAAAGATGAATATAACTTCTTCCTTAATTGTTCATGTTATTATAAATTAAGTTATTTTTTTTCATAAAAGAAACTTTTCGATCACTAAATTTGTATTATTTTGTATTTCTGTGATTTCCATTTTTTTTAAATATAATTTTGTATTTTACTTGACCCATGGTTGTTATTATGCCTGAATAAATTAATATAAATTTAATGTTTTGTAAATAACATTATGTTTGAATCTTTCATAGTACATGTAGCAGTTTTATGTAGTTTTTGGAGTTTTCTTCGCTATTTATACTGACTGAAATAAGTGTCATGTAGTTGAGTCAATCAATCAATCAAAACAAAAACAAAACAAAAAAACATTGTTTCCATTCTGCTTATGGGTCACTATTGGTCACTGTATTTTGCATTGTGTCTACTAAGTCAATCTTAGTGGACTTTGAAACTTGCAAGGAAAATTTGCGACATTGAGAATTTTAAGGGTAGCATATCGACTGATGTGTTTAGCTAGGACAAGGAGTGCAACTTTCCTTGTCTGTACAAACCCTACAAGCTGCTGTCAGTGTAAAAAGCATAGGGTCTTTAATGCTACAACAAAAAAACATTTTTTGTCCTTTACTTTTACATTGTTTTCCAATGGCAGACAAGAATATTTGTCTACATGGTTTAATATTCCTGAATTGAAGGTTTAAAAATTTGTTCAGGTCTTGATTATATACATGTATATATTGAACAATTATGTTGATTTTGGGATTTCTATACTATATTTTAATGATTGTTATGATTATACCACACTTTTTTTCTCTAATGCACACACACCATTACATTGCAACAAATGTATTTCAGCCTCCCCCACTTTTTGTAGAAAAAGCTGACACAAATTTGTTCAAAGCTGCTTCGAGACCCACAAATAACAAAAAAGACGCAATACTATTATATATTTAATAAGTACTGATGCGTTATCTATTCTACTTTGGCAGACAGATGCTCAATATTTGTCGAAGCGTACCTCGAGTTGCTTCCAACACCCCCCTTTTCGGCATTTTGTCACCGAAAAAGCTGAGTCGACACAAATTTGTTCCCGGTTGTTTTGAAAGCTGAAAATTGGAACGAAGACGTAATATTATAATTGATCTAATAATTTATAGGTCGCCATTCCTATTTATATTTTTAATTTAGAGTTTTTCTGTCCGCTGAGTGCCGAGTTCAGATAAAAACATGCTACTTCTAACGGCATTTTAACCTGGTAAATTAAAACTATACGGTATGAAATTTCTATAAATGACAGGTAATTGTCTTAGGACTTTGCTGTATTTCATTTTATTGATGTATGTTACGGCAGTGCTACGTACGATAACGAAAACTGAGACGCTATCACGCTTACAAAAAACCGACAAAAAGTTGACCTTTAGTCACTGCCATGTGTTGTGCATTTTCGGTATACTCGGGCTTTTACAACATCTGGTTAATAATAGAGCAGAGCAATATAGAAAATCGGCAACCAGTCCCATTCGGAACTTTCGGGCGTTAACCATTCAAAAATTGATGATGATCGGTTATTCCCCTTGCATTCTTTCCGACAAAATCGTCAGTCAAAAATGGCGCGGACGTCGTCGAAAGCACAGCGTTTGGCGAAATAGAAACAGAAAAACACAGACTACCGCGATTATTTTAATAAGAACGTACCTACACCCACCAAAATAGAAATACCCTCAACCCACCCTACCAAGGAAAAAAAAATTAACCTGCGTTCTCGCCCCCCTGTACATTTTTTTCTGGAAAAGCCCTAAGTCCTGCGGTAGCCGCCATTTTGAATTTCCAATTCCCATCAAAAACACAAACTTTATAGAGGACCATCCAAACAATATTGCTAGTAAGTTATGTTTTGATTGGTTAAACGGTTTCAGAGAAGAAGCCCTTTTAAACTTTTTTCCCATAGGGTCCTATGTTAAACTAAGTCTTGAGGTGGCGGCCATATTGGTTTACCAATCAAAATAAAAAACACAAACTTTGTAAAGGTCCATCCAATGAACATTATGGCCAAGTTTGGTTTCAATTGGCCAAGTGGTTTCAGAGAAGAAGATTAAAATGTAAAAAGTTTACAGACGCCGACGACGCCGACGGACGCAAAGTGATAACAATAGCTCACATGACCCTTTGGGTCAGGTGAGCTAAAAACACAATCATGGTTACAGAATGTTGTCAAGCAATAATCACAAATGTTGTTTGGCACTGAAGTTATCACAATTAATTGAATGATTGATTGTTGTTTTACGTCCAACAAGCAATATTTCAAAAGTCATAATTAAGAAATGTTGTCAAGCAATGATCACAAATGTTTTTTTACATTGAAGATAATTATAATTATGGAATGTTGTCATGCAATAATCACTGACATTTAAGCTTGTCATAATTAATTGATTGATTGTTTGTTGTTTTACATCCAGCAAAGCAATATTTCAAGTCATATTTAAGGAATGTTTTCAAGCTATAATCGCAAATATTGTTTGATATTGAGGATAATCATGATTATAGAATGTTGTTAAGCAATAATAATAAATGTTTGACATTAAAAATATAAAAGTCTGACATTAAAACACAAACAAACATTGCTTGACAAATTTTATGGTGGAGAATTCTGTTGTCTCATATCTTACTAAAATTGGTACTGCAGCCATCCAGATTTTTCTAACTGGAAATTAAATCATTGCCTCCTGACCTGGTACATTGTACATTTTAGTGTATTTGTAAAACAGTAATCATAGTGTTTACACATATAGTAACCAATAAACCAATGTTAGAACAATAAGCATCTTTTAATTTTGTGCCAATTTTGTAGATAATATAACACTACTTACACAAGTCTAGACCAGCTCTATCAACCTGAGGAACTACAGCAGCAAATCTTCCAATAACTTCATCTCTATCCAACTTATTCCAGTCCTTTAACAACATGCAAGTCAATCCCTGATTTTGAAGGATTACAGAGACTACAGTATATATTGCATTGATCTGAAGTTGTTTTAAGATACAATGTTTAAAATCCTGGTAAACTACAAAAGAAACCAAACAAATATACTTAAAATAATAAAAAGGGGTCATCAGAGCTTGAACTGTAACAACTTTTTTTACAATGTAATTTATTTCATGTATCAGTACATATGACTTTTATATCCAACAAGGTAGGTGATACCCCCGCTTTCATAAAAAATATTCAGTAAACAGGAAGTACCGGTAGATGACCAAGGAGCATAAAATCGCTATACACTATATGGTACTATAGAATAAAGCAATATGCAAAATATCAGGCTTCTGCATCCTATAGTTGCTTAGAAAACGGCAACAGAAATTTTTGTTACGGAAGGACATATGGATAAGGGTAAAACAGGAAACACCCTCTTCTTTGAAGCAGGGTATAATCAATACCAGTAAGCTGAAACAAATGTACGTATAGATTATTTAAGTGTCACATAAATTATCTGTAGACTGCTATATAACCACCAAATTCTCATGTTTGCAAACACAAATATTCTCAAGTGGTTCAATAATTGAAAATCAAGCATGTCAAGGGAGCAGTAAAACTGTATTGCTGTTTTGTAACACTGTGAAAAAATTAGATTAGACAGGCTCATCTCATGCTAATAGCATGAGATGGTAAAATACAGCACATAACGATGACAGAAAAATACTGCAAAAATAGTAATAAATGAAACATCCTCTTTCTAACGAAGACTGTGGATACTGTACTGAACTGTCTGTTAACCATGGAGGTATACTGTGGATGTACAAAGACTCACCTGATATCTTCCTCTCTAACAAGGACTGTGGATACAGTACTAAACTGTCAGTTTACCATGGAGGTATACTGTGGATGTACAAAGACTCACCTGATAACTTCCTCTCTAACAAGGACTGTGGATACTCTACTAAACTGTCTGTTAACCATGGAGGTATACTGTGGATGTACAAAGACTCACCTGATAACTTCCTCTCTAACAAGGACTGTGGATACTGTACTAAACTGTCTGTTAACCATGGAGGTATACTGTGGATGTACAAAGACTCACCTGATAACTTCCTCTCTAACAAGGACTGTGGATACTGTACTAAACTGTCTGTTAACCATGGAGGTATACTGTGGATGTACAAAGACTCACCTGATAACTTCCTCTCTAACAAGGACTGTGGATACTGTACTAAACTGTCTGTTAACCATGGAGGTATACTGTGGATGTACAAAGACTCACCTGATAACTTCCTCTCTAACAAGGACTGTGGATACTGTACTAAACTGTCTGTTAACCATGAAGGTATACTGTGGATGAACTCTTTTATCACTTCTGTAATTCTGTTGGAACAAAGCAAATCAAGATAATTGTAAGTTAACATTAAATATAATTGTTGCAGTTAAACTATCTGCAATGAGTTTTATATTTCCTATTTGTGCTGTCAATTTTATTGAATTTAAATTTATTGGCACCATAAATAACCAGCATGTACCACATAAAATATGAGCATCCCCAGAGCAGATATCATGAACTTCTTTCCGAGATTGAAGATGCTTCTGGGATACAAGATGCCTTGTTCAATAGAAACCATACAATGAAAACATGCAATCAATACTGTGGATAGAAAAGCTGACAAGATTATTACAAAGATATAAACAGCTAAAAAACTTATATTAAAAGTCACATTCAAAATATGAATGTTTTATTTGTTAAATATTTGCAACAGGGCATTCTACATTTAATGTGTAATATATCTCAGACAATGATGTCATTTTTTCTTGTGCTTCATTTATAATTCAATCTGCCTCCATACTAATAACAATGAAAAATTTATTGTATTTGCAGTTTTGCAACAGTTAATTTCTTTTTCATTGTAATGTTGAATATGTTTGGGAATAAGTTTGTTTGTTTGTTTAAATGATGTTTAACGCCACTTTCAGCAATTTTTCAGCTACATCATGGCGTCCAGTTTTTTTGGGGGAGGAAACCGGAGTACCTGCAGAAAACTTTGGTGGGAAAACTGGCAATCCTTGTCAATTAAGATTGGAGTTGAGTACACCCTGCCCACAGTGAGACTGGAACAACCTCAGTGTTGACAGACTACATGATCCAAGACTGAAATGACCAGATTTCATTAAAGTAGGTGAGCGACAGACCTGAAAGCGAATCCCATGTTATGGGAGGCCATGCTGATGCTGAATACCAAATTTCAAGAGAATGTGATTAGTAGTTGCTGAGAAAACTGTTACGAAAATTTTCTACCATTGAACACTAATGTTAAAAATTAACTAAGTCGGTTAACAGGAAATAGGTAAGCGACAGACCTGAAATCAAATCCAGCGTTATGGGAGACCATGCTGATGCTGCCTACCAAATTTCAATAGGCTGTGATAAGTAGTTGCTGAGAAAACTGTTACAAAAACATTTTCCCTGCCAGCATGCCCACCGCTTGCCAGACATTCATCATTTTAATACCCTGATTTTCACTCCATGAAATCTGGCCAAAAATTTATTTAGCATTTAAAAAAAATAATAAAAAAGAACAAAAATGATTTGTAAAGTAAAAAAATCTGTTTATTTTCTTGTGCATCTCTCTGAGAATATAATAATTCTTTAAATATCAAATGGATTTGTACAAAGAAAAACAGAAGACAATTACCTTTTGCCAGTGACAGCTGGTACTATGGGAACCAGTACATCATTTAACGAACAGTATAGAAATAAATCACATTGTTCTATTAAGGAAAGGAAGTCGGAATGGTTTAAAACTGGATACAGTAGTTCTGGTAGGCTTGTCCAGAAGGTATAAAGGATGTCTTTCACCTGAAGTCACACAAAAATTCAAATTATAGTAAACAATAAAACTATTACCATACAGATTTTTTAATATACTAGTATGTTACGAGCAGAAGTAAACTAGCTATATAACTTCACACATAGACAGAACGTGTTTGCCTACTTTCCCATAACAGTGCGTTGTACAAGTTTTGCTTGGTCATATCAGAGGCCACTCACGCAAACAACCCCTAACAGCTTCTCTTAATCAGTCCTCTTTACAGACACATAAGACAAGAAAGAGGATGGTCTATATATTATTAATGTGAAATTACCTGGTCAAATTTTATACAGTTAATGATAGTTAGTTAATTGGCCTAATTTTAAATCCATGATGGGAGTATATGATAACATGAAGCTCACAAAAACCTGTAATGACTAATTATTATACCTTTTGGAATTCTGTATTTACTACTGCATGTATCACTCTGACAGCATGATCTTTATATAGCTTTAAAAATTCATGTGCCTACAATAATACAAAATTATCAAGCAAAAAGATATCAATTCTCTTTGAGACTGAAAGAAATTGTGAAAACTAGAAAACCTTTTGCAGTGTTTTTCTGCCATAAGTGTAAAATCTATCGAAGGTGTTGGAAGATCAAAGGGAAACGCATTGTAATGTTGGCACTTAGGACAGATTTTACTCTTACAACACTTGCTAAAAACACTGCTGTTTTAAAATAACATGACTGGATATTCATACAGTTAAAGGAAAGCTGCAAAAAACCCCAACAATTTTATATAGGTTGTTTATTAAATATAAAGAAAAATATTTTCCTTAAATTTTTGTTTTTTATGGGTTTAATTCGCTTAGAGTGGATTTAAGGTGGCAAAATTTCATATATGACTGGCATTATGAGGTTTTTACCACAAAAAGTGTACCTTGTTAAGCATTAAGATGATCACAAGGTTTTTCCAGTAAAATGACAAATTACCTTTATATGCTTTTAGCATTTGCTCTAAAATTGGGACTATAATGGGATATTAATGGATACCCTGCCACTAATTTCACTGTTTGTAATATTCATTACCATGTTTTACTGAATTACAAATCAGCCTAAATGAACAGGTAAGCATGATAACAGTCCATCTCAGAAGACAATTTTACTTTGACCTTTGAGCTATAAAAAAAAAATTTCAAACTGGCCCAATTCAAAAACTACAAATGGTATTGTGCTGAAAATACAGTTTTATCATCATTTTATAGTACTTAATGGCTGTGCAAAATTTTAACAAAACTTTTTTACTTTTTTTAATTGGCCTTACTCAAAAACAACACAGCGATTGTGATGAAAATTGAACTTTATCTTAATTTTATAGTATTTAACAGCGATGCAATGTTTTAACAGAATCTGTTAACATTGTTTTCTAGTTGTCATTTGGAAACCATGAAATGTTGACAAAAAAAAATTGAATTGGACTGTCGGAAACTACAAATTCGATAGTGCTGAAATTTGGACTGGATCTTCATTTTGTAGTACTTACAACTGTGCAAAGTTTGACAAAAGCTAGTGAAATGTTTTCAAGTTATCATTTGGAAACTGCCAACTGTTGATGACAACAATTTTTTTATTGGCCTTAGTTGAAAAATAACAAATGTGGACACAGAAAAATGTCTCGCCTGAATTCAGTAACAAAAAAAATTTTCGTCATAAGCATTACGTAAATAGCATTAAATTGTTATCATTTAAAATATACAATGCATGGTTACAGAGAAACCGACCTAATCCAAAAACTTTAACTTAGTCACTGGACCATAAAATTGAGGTCATGGTCCATGGTCAGCTGAAACCTACAAGACACTCATGTACTGATCATTAGCAATCTATATACCAAATACTGTCATTCTACCATGCATGGTTACAGAGGAATTGCCCTAATTCAAAACTTTAAAATAGTCGCTGGACCATTAAATTGAGGTCATAGGTCAGGTGACACCTGCCAGACAGTCATGTACTATTCATCAGCAACCTATATACTAAATATTGTCATCCTACCATGCATGGTTACAGAGAAACTGCCGTTACCCAGGTGACACCTACCAGACATTCATGTACTATTCATCAGCAACCTATATACCAAATATTCTCATCCTACCATGCGTGGTTACAGAGGAACTGACATAACCTAAAAACTTTAACCTAGTCCCTGGAATGTGAAATTGCGGTCAAGGTCAGGTGACACCTACCAGACAGCCATGTACTACTCATTTGCAACCTATATACCAAATATTGTCATCCTACCATGCGTGGTTACAGATGAACTGCTGTAAGCCAAAACATTTAACATGAAATAGATGGTCAAGGTCAGGTGACAGGTGACTGACTGGCAAGTACTCATCATAAGCTACCAATGAACCAAATTTGATGGACCTAGGGCTTGGGCTTACAAAGATATGAAACAAGATGTCCAAGTGTTTATGCCGCTGCCGCCGGATTCCCATACATATGTCTCGCCTCCAGCCACTCTCGTTGCAGGCGAGACAAAAATTGAACTTGATCTTCATATCATAGTACTTAACAGCTCTGCACAGTTTAGGCAAAATCTTTTGATGCGTTTTCAAGTTATCATCTGGAAACCAAGGTGGAATGGACAAACTGACACTTATTTAAACATAGGATAATACCTGGCCAAAAAAACAACATGACAGAACCCAGCTTAATTCAACATTTAGCGGACAACTTAATATTAAAGAATTCCAAATCTAGCTTTTATGAATGTTATATTTCTGAAATGCAAAATTGAAAAAAAGTCTTTAGCAAAAGTTTGATTTGCAGTGATAACAAGAAACACTAATGCTGTACAAGTACAAGGTGTCCAAAAATGATCATATTTGCTAGACATGACTGAAGTTTAGACTAAAATATCCGACTAAGATTTGGTCAAATTTGTCAACTTAAAAATAGAGGCTCCTAGGAGCCCAGATTGCTCACCTGAACCTGAAACCAACTGAAAAACTATGCAATTATTCTTTTTATCTAGTGTTTCTTTCCTATAAGGAATTGTCCAACACCATCCTCACAAGTCAGGGTTTCTCATGGCCACATGTGTCCACGAAACCCTGACAAACTTAGCTAGGAAATCCCTGGGCTAGAAGTCACTATTTTGATTGGCTACATCATACCTTAATGTAGCCAATCAAAAGCTCGCTTTCATTCACGACTTGGTTTGGGTATATCCCTATGTCGATTGTAAAACGGATGTGTTGTATAGACCATGTGAAAATTAATGTATTTTTGTACAGTAGTGTTAATAGTTTGTTATTACTGTGTTACTTATTAGTTGCGTTACATTTTCTCCCCATTCAAGAATGATCAAGAATGACTACTGCCAAACACTTGTATCTTTCAAGCAATTTCATTAGTTGATATATTGAAGGTTTGACATCATATGAAAATCTTCTAGCTAAGTTTGTCAGGGTTTTTGGACACAGAAACCCTGACATGTGAGGATGGTCCAACACTTCTGCAAAAATAATTAATTTTGATGTTTTAAGGGGAATATCTCTGGGTTTTAGGAAATTATCAATGTGTAAACTTCGGTGACTCACTCTGTCAAGTTTGTGAGGGAGTCGCCGAAGTTTACACATTGATAATTTCCTTAAACCCAGAGATATTCCCCTAAAAACATCAAAATTAATTAATTAAATAATTATTGCCGAAGATCACTATAGGATTAAACGCTTATTTTAGGTAATTTATCAAAGTATAGGCCGTTTATAAGTTTGTGAGTGAGTCAACCTCGTTCATACATCGATGATATACCGAAAATAAGTGTTTATTCCTTATAATTCTTCCAAAATTGTTTTTATATATTTATGTTCTTTCCCCAAAATAAAATTTCATTGTAAGTGTGTGACGGGTAAGAATATAAACAACGAACTGAAGACGAAGACGTGGTCAGTTTGAAGGGAATAACTGGCATTGACAACAGATACATTTAACGATTTGCCGAGAAGATAATTAATAAAAACAAAAGAAGACTCAACAAAAAACAATATTCCGTATACTAATGTTCCTCATTGTACCCCCGGTTTATATTAATGTCATATGTGACGTCATATCTGTTCAAACGCCACGCAAACCTAGCTAGACATTCTTTCTTAAATACAAACAGGAAAACCAATAGATGTCAATTGTTCAAAGGATTTATCACTAAAAATTGATGGAGCTGTGCTGAGACATGGAGTTGGTGACAAATCCGTGCATCTTGCTCATTTCGTTGATTTGTTGTGACCGATAAAAAAGAAGGTAGTTTTACCGTAATGGCTATTGTGTGTACTTGAAATGATTCATAATTGAAATTACAAGAACGCAAATTTAAAGTATCGTTTATATCCTTCACACTCGCATTTCGTCCACATTCGAATTCAGCTATTTCCCGTCATTCAGCAATGTGTACAATGAAT
This sequence comes from Limnoperna fortunei, assembly GCA_944474755.1. NCBI lineage: Eukaryota > Metazoa > Mollusca > Bivalvia > Mytilida > Modiolidae > Limnoperna > Limnoperna fortunei. Next base: position 80,591,394 of record OX104113.1, read on the forward strand.
CCAAAACGATGTGTACTGTTAAAAATATTTTCTTGTATGTATTTCTCTATAAAACAAATGATTCATAATAATAATATACAGCTGTTTCAATTAAATAGCTTTCCGCTTAAGTAATACATAGCTCAAGATATTTAAATCGCCAAAATTTGTGTGTACTGGCTTAATTATTGTTTGAAGTGTACAGGACACATGGCCGCCATATTTGTTTACTTTTAGCAAGAAAAAAGTAGTTCCCCAAAAGTCATTTATCAAAGTATGAACGGATCTGGGAAGTACTGGTTTAAGGCCTTTTGACCAATCAAAAATGACTATAAACGTAAACGAATGTAAGATAAGAATTATACATGGATAATTTCCTAAAACACAGTGTTTAATCCTTATAATTCTCTGAAATAATCCTGGCGATTTTTAAAGCTGCTAAAACAGTTGCTGAATTCAATTTAGAACTCAAAATGTACAAAGACTGGAAAACATAGCACCAAAGGAATCTATGTTCTGTAGATAATAATAGAAAAAATTGAAGAATGTGTCCATGGGACAGATGCCTCGGCCTAATGAAGTCCCCAACAGGAAGTAGTTGTCCGACAGGTCTGAAAGTCACTTAGGATGTACAACTTGTGAAACTGAACCACCCTGCCAAATTTCAAATTGTTCTCATGTACAGTTTCTGAGAAAAACTTGACAAAATATTTGTACGGACAGAGGGACATACGTACATACAAATGAAGTCCCAAAAAGGAAGTAGTTGTCCGACAGGTTTGAAAGTCGCTTAGGATGTACAACTTGTGATACTGAACCACCCTGCCAAATTTTTAATTGTTCTCATGTACGGTTTCTGAGAAAAGCTTGATGGAAATTCGTACGGACGGAAGAATGAACAGACATGGGTAAAACTTAATGCCCCTCGACATGTCGCCGTGGGGGGCATAAAAAACAACAAAAACCCTTCTTTTATTCATATTATATTATATTTGAAATTTCAATCAATTTAATTAGAAATCATTGTCTCAGACAAAACATTGTCCCTTCTCCCTTACATCTTGTTTACATTGGATACTGAAAGTAGTCCGCTTAGAAAAAATATTGATTTATAAATTATCTAAGATGACGTAATTTAAATGTTTTTATCCTATCGAAGCATGTAATATAAATAAATTACAGCATGAATAGAATTATCACCTAATATCCACAACTCTAAATTTGGTATTTCCTTTAGGGAAAATATAACAGAAATGGGCAGGGACAACTTCCTTATTCCTGATGCTAACTGTAAGACAATTATCACAACAATTGATTGTAAATAACATTATGTAAAGCTACTTTGCCTTTTTTATATTGGACCTTTATCCGAGGTATTATCCCATCCCACTCTACTAGCCCACTTGCTGATAAGACGTTAAGTAAACAATACGAGGTCACAATGTGACAAAACAGCAATTAACATATTACAGTTTGTTTTACTAATCTATCATTCATCAAGCTGCTTGTGGACATTTTTGTTGCAAACATGAAATTAGTTGTTTTAACTTCCAAAGATTCTTTACTTTTATTGAACTTAAGGTATTTTTTGTGCATATCTCTTTTCAGGACTGGTGTCCCAAGATAAGATATGGAGGGGAAAATGCATCTCATTTTAAAAAATGTAAATAACCTATAAAAAGAACATATGAACACAACAGATCTAGATTAACATGATGCTGATAAATTTCCAAAATCCTACCAAAACTCTGTACTTAAGTTTGACAGTCATTGTCTGAATCGTAGGAAAATCTGTCAGATAGTGTTCTATTTCACTGTATCCCTCAGGTCTGGATTGACTTGATTTTTCTTTTAGTTCCTGTAATATTTACATTATGAAATTAATGTAAAATAATTGCATTAAAATTGAAGCAGAACCAAATAAAATGTGTGAGATTGTTAGCCCAATACTGTTATCTTTTGGTCTGTTTGTGTCCTGTTTCTAATACAACAGGCAAACAAAGACATTAAATATTATGACATTACTGAAAATAAGTAAAATGTGATTCCAACACAAAATATCCCAAGTCAACACTTATCTCGACATTAATCTCATTTTAAATCAGGGTCTGTATGCAGCTGAAACTTCACTGCTTTTATAATTGGTTTCTTCCTGCTTGGACTCGATGAAAATTTACAAAAGAATATGTCTATAATAAGAAGATCAGTATTAAAATATATTATGATTTACACAAGCATGTGTTAAATATTACTTTAAATAGACACCCCTAGATTTAATGTTATACTTGTGTATGCTGAATAGTACCTAGTTTGATCATACTTCAAATAATAAAGTACATAAACTTACAGATGTGATATGATGGAAATCGTCTGCATCGTCCTGTCTCATTAATGATCTACAATGGTACAATATAATAAAATCTACTGGTGATAAATGTTCATAGGATTTGCTACTTGTTAGATATATTTTTGATTGGTGCTGTGACGTTTGATTGGTTGTTGGACATTGGAGAATATAATTTATCATGTGTAATCTGGTTGTTTTTGGAACAACTTTCTTTACAATGACACTTTGTTTTCATTGGCATAGCTTACCAAATTACTTTGTGTAACATTCAATTCAAATGCCTCTATTCGTGATTCATGAAAATTGTATTGAATTAATTTTTTAATTAAATGATAATAAGGAATTGTTTCAATGTTTGAACAAGTCAGAAACTTATCATTTTTTGTTGATATGGTGTTTAATGGCACTTTCAGCAATTTTTCATTTATATCATGGCATCCAGTTTTTATTGGGGAGGAAGTGGGAACACCCAGAGAAAAAACCCAAACCTGCATGTCAGAAATTAAAAAAAATTTCTTGAATATATTATTAGAGTGCCATTATAACTATTAGAGAGAAGTCTATTTTTCCACATACTACTCCAAATATTTCTTGTAAACGGTGATCAAGACATATAAATTGTTTATAGCATCAACAGCTGCAAAATGCTGCATCAAATCAGCAAAGTATAAAAGCTAAGCTCTTGTATAAGTATAACAGTGTTCTATCAACCTATTCTTTATTTTAAGACATTCTTTGCCATAAACAATAGTGGAGAAATAGTAAATAATTATAGATTACTTATGTTTTTTTAAAAGAGATGCATTTTCTTGTCCTTATCCAATAAGATGAAGAGAAATTACATCGAGTTTCAAAAAACGTAAGTAATCTGTTTATTGCCGTTTTGTAACATTGTGACCCATCCTAACAAGTCAGGGTTTCTGTGTCCACGAAACCCTGACAAACTTTGGTAGGAAAACCCTGACTTGTGAGGATGGTGTTTACCTAACAACGTCTTGACAGCGGTTGAGATGGGCCCATCTAACGCTAGAATGAGATGGGATAATAAAAAGAAAAAGAAAAATCCTGCAAAATAGCGATAAATCATATTATTATATAGATAGCGATGAAATATCGAATTTTCCGAGTGACAGAAATCACATGTGAAAATTAGCGTTTATTTTCACTCTCTGGTTTTTTCCCACCAAAGTTGCAGTTGGTTTTGTACTACACAGATATTCATCCGCTGTACATAAAATTTTGGATTTAGCATTAGAATTTTACGAAAACAATTTTGATCGAATAAAGCATCAGATGAAACTCGTGCGCGGAACAAGTTCCGCGCACTCGTTTAATCAGATGCGTTATGCGGCACTCGTGATCATATTTTGGATATTCACTCCGCCCAATTAATTATCCTATAAATAATGTCTCTATAAGTCAATGGATTTTGTAATACAAAACACTTTCTTTTAACTGTCAGCAATACCATTGTCTTACCTGTGAGGGGTAGCAGCAACAATTGGTCCATTCTTTTTTGAAGGTCCTATTCCAAAGTAATGATACCTGTAGAAATATATCATTTTTTATCAACTGTGTTTTGACCTGAAGCATATCTGATTTTAACTCTTCAAAAGAAAACAAACCCAGCAAGGTTGTATACCCACTTTGTATATAATTCACAGTTCTAAATATTTTCAGAAGCACATATGCAAGAGACCTCACCTTGTCCTTCATAAAGCAAGGATGCCATTCGTTATCGCTCTAAACATTTTGTCACTGGAGCAACATTTAATTGCTAATCTTGGACTTGGTTACTTAACTGGGTACAGATCAACAAAGCTCATGATAGATCCATACCATGCAAAAATTTGTGTAACTTTTTTTAACCTTGAATGTCCTCTGACTCCAATTCTTCTTGTCTTTACTCTAGGAAACACAATTCTAACAAGCTTTCCAAATGATGCCTGGTTACCAGGTGTGTCACCATGGAAATGACAGCATTCGCAATAGTAAGCATACATCTCACTCCTAGCAATACTGACATCCTGTTGTTCTGTAAAGTTGTCAGACAACCTAAAAATTGAGCAGAAAAAGATATCTTTGTAAGTACACAACTGTTTAAAATATCAAAATTTTTAACATCCCTTGAGTTGTCTTTCATTATATCTACAAGAAGGAAAATTCGATAAACAATACATCAGTTTATGTGTATCAGGCCAGGAGATATGCTAAGTCACTGGAAGGCAAGAAACGGGTAGGTCAAAGAAGAAATTCTGTTAGCCATGTACAAACAACAAGGAATAGTCTTGCTACGAAAGAACATTACATGCACAGAACATGTGTCAACAAGATGTACTGGCTGTATATCTTTACATCCATGACAAATGTACCAAAAAAGGGTGTCAGCTCATTTTCTCCCGGAGAATACTAGTACCATGTACATTGCTGAAGTTTAAAGATGCAAAGAAACTTAGTCGTTTTTTAATAAGTATGCTACAAATTATTACCAAGTACCAAGTTTTAACTACATTCATCAGCAAAAAAATATTCTTGCGTTCACTAGACTTTCAAAATAACACTGCTAAACTTGTTTCAGGATATAATGCAGCAGTTAAATAAGGTCATTATCCTGGAAATAAAATCTGAATTAAGTTTTAAATTGCTTCACACTTCTACTGTACTCTCATTTAGATGTAGTACTTCTCATGTGCTTTTATCTAACCATGCCAGCTAGCTTATTATAAAACCTTATCCTACCATTGCTCTATTTTAGGGGACTGTATTTTACCAGAACCAGAGACAGTGTTATAATAAATACTATCTGCCAGAGCTTTAACAGCATCCTGAGTTGTCCAAGGCTGATTTGCTGGCTCTAGGCCTGGCATACCCCTGTGTTGGTGTTGCTGCAGTTCTATAAGCTCTTCAACTTCATCTGCAACAAAACATAAATCTGTTGTAATTTAATTCTGTTCTTAATTATTTAATTTTTAAAAAAATTTTCTTGAAAACACAATGTCCTAATAGCATTAGCATTGCTATTTATAACAATGTTTGTGGTAATTGACCATACCCTTGATAGCTGTGCTGCAACAAAGCAAACCATGCAAAAAGTGTTTTGGCAAGATGTACATGTCAGTGATAACCAACCTAAGTGTGAATCCAATGAAGCTGTAGAGGTAAGGATGGGATCACTGAAATTCTTCATACACATCGAACAGTCTTCTAAAGTCATTCGTAGGAACTGTGGTTTCTCTACACGATACTCCAGATCCATCATCATGCTTTAGTCCTAAAATGTTGAAATATCTTAAAATACAAACAAGTGCCATATGTTGAAAATTTTGGTAAATGGTTGAAAAGTTTGATAGAGAGGTGTGTACATGCATTAAGTTGCAGGAATCTTTGTAACCCAAATGAATTTGATATAATTAGCTAATTTAATACCAAAGAATTTCGGGGTATTTGCAGTGGAGTTATATCACAGGAACCATGTACTACTATAATGGATTTTTTAACCAGCTACATGAATAGTAAATTACAGGGCATTTAAATTATGGGAGCCCTTATTAAGATGAACTTGATAACCAGCCAATTTAATACCTTAGTCTTAAACAACAACGATTCCCTGAACATTTATGAAGATCAACGAATAACTATTTCACAAAGAGCAGAAATCAATTTGGCATTTTTTGTAAAAATTAAAAGCCATAACTCTGAAGTGTGTATGGCCATTTGGCTGGTTATCAAACTTGGTCAAGGTAATATGCCCAGAAAAATGTTTCCTAAGTTTCATGAAGATCAGACAACAACTATTTGAGATAAAGAGCAGACAGGATGAATTTGCCTTTTTTTTTGTAAATAAAGGGTCATAACTCGGAAGTGGCAAAAGTGTTTTGGCTGCCGCTGGTTATTCAACTTGGCCAAGATATTATGCCATAACCTTTTTCTACAAGTTTCATAAAGTTCCGACAACAACTGTTTGAGTTAGAGAGCGGACATCTCTGTGGACACTGCCCACAATACATGTAGGTGTTCCTATAATATGACCCCTCTTCAACAGGCGTCTAAAAATAAAAGGTTTACCACAGAAAAGATATTAAAACTAATTTGAAGCTTACAAATTATTAAGCACTCAAAAACAAATTAAATTTTCTAAACCCAAGGACCATAATTTTGGTTGATTCACATACCAAATACATGTAATATCAGCTAAACAACTGCAAGGGAAAGAGAAGAACTGAAACACAATTTTCACAGTATTGGCTAGGGTCAGGGAAAACAATTCAGCCCTTGTAACAGCTACAATGAGCCCATTTTACTTTAAGTGTACAAATTTGGTTTTGTTGTACAAGGTACATTGAAGTTTGAAGAAGGAACAAAGAATTAAGAAGAACCAAAAAGGAACAGTTCATTTACAAAGGCACAGAACATGTAAGAAAAATCAAGATTATAATGTATATCTCCCATCCCACCCATGAAGGTGAGACATATATCCTAACTTTGTTATCACATGTCGCGCGAGACTTTTATCATAACTATGCTTTCACAAAATTGTATTTAGAGTCTAGATATTCAGATTAACAACAAAAGATAGTGATATGATTCTAGCTAGCAATATTCAAATGTGCACACTTTATTAAGGTACTTGCTAAAACTCAACTTGGACATGTAGAAATTTTCTTGTATAGACAGGGACAAAAGCCAACACTTCAACAACACAGATGTAACCAACCCATAAAGCATGTTAAATAAACCATTAATTCTGTTTGAATTACATTGCAATTATTAAACTCTTCATGATTCGGCCAATTAAACAAATTATAAATAATTATAACTGCTTTGAAGATCAAAATGTCAACACATTTTCTTTGTAAATGGCAAATTTCTGTTACATATTACCCAATACAGATGAGATAACAATTGCACACATTTATACTCGTTGTGTCATCCAATCAAAAGGCATGAAACAATATGAAGAATGTTGTTAGTAACATTACAACGTTTTTGTTTAGCATTCTTTTTTTCGTGCATTCTGATTGCATGACGCCAGAACTTATAAATCAACAGGACTAGAATCTTAAGATATTGTATATTTTCTGTGTCAGGCCACTACTATAATTAGTGAAAAAGTGTCAAAAAAGGATATGATTGTATATTTGACTTTACTACAATCGGCAATCTGTCTGTTCGACACTCAGGGAACTGGTACTATGTTTATATTCATTGTATCAATACATACACATTACATACATTATGTGTAGGTACAACTACTTGTATCACGTCAAGACAGTTGTGTACAATCGTATCAATACGAGAGGCACAGCATCGAGTTGTGATGCGGAATGTATGCAACTGTTGTGATACAGGTACCTACACTTAAAATGTATGTAATAAGTTTATCTAAAATTAAGAAGTATAAAAAGGGCAGAATAAAACTGAATGTTTACAATTTAAAATTTAACATTCAATGAAGCATTTGTTTATAAAATATAGCCCCCTAACATCACACGCATTATGACGTCATATTTCTTTCATAGAATGAAAGTCATTCAACGAACCATTGGTTAAATCATTTATTGTGACGTCAAGAAGTACAGTGATGTGCCATAAATGAACGTCCAAATTCAAGATGGCGGACGTTATTTTATAATACTATGTAGTATTATTAAAGCATAAATAAAGTACAAAGAAAAATTGTCTTCCCTTAATATTTTGTAATATAACCCTTTGATCTCGAAACTTTTAAAATTCCTTGTGGGATAGACCTACATGTACTGTATATAAGCACTGGACATAATGTACAGGAGTGTTTTCCCAAATTCTTCGAATGGCTGCTTCAACTTCAAGTTTAGTTGTGTAAATTCTATCACCGTTTCCGAGTTCTCGTTTAAGTCTTAACCACATATTTTCTATTATGTTTAAGTCCGGACTTTGCGCTGGCCATACCATAGAATGAATGTTGTTTCCCCTTTTGTGGTCTTGAACGATTCGTGCACGATTTACTGGAGCATTGTCATCTTGGTTAATATAGTTGTCTTCTGAAAAATGTCCAACAACAACAGGCTACAAATGTGCTTCTAATATGTCAATATACCTTTGAGCATTTACAATTCCATCAATTACAGTTATTGTCCCCACGCCGTTAAAGGTAATGCATCCACACACCATCAAACTTAACTTGGGGGTTGGTGGTTGTGAAAGACAACATGGCATCCATTCTTCTCTGACTCTTCTCCAGATGAAAACACGGTTATCAGTACCAATGTCTATCTTACATTCATCACTGAAAATCACACGATTCCAGTAAGCATTGATGGTTTTGTAACGATTTCCTCTGCACCACGCAATTCGTGCTTTTCTGTTTGACTCCCGTATTCTAATGCATTTCCTCCCAACTCTTCTAAAATAGCCTTGTTTGTACAAAGTCCTCTGAATTGTTCGCTTTGATACTGTTTCACCAACATTCCTTCTCTCATTAAAAAGAGCAGTCACATCTGATAAGACCCTTTTTCTGTTCTCTTTTACGATCCTCAGAAGGCCCCTTGTGTCCCTAGCTTTCAACTTTGTCTGTGCCCCTGTTCTCCGGATGTTTTCCACATTACCTCTCTCACGATAACGACACCAGAAACTGTTGTCCTGGGAATGTTTAATCTACGAGATATTTCTGCATGCTTCAATCCAGACGTATGTAAGCTAACAATCGCTTCCTTTGTGTCACTACTCAATTCTTTTCTTACTTTTGCCATTTTTTTCGCACCCGAAATACTTTAAGCAGACGACAAATTTGACCTTTTTATTTTAAATCACGTGATAGCCACGTGTCTAAGCTAAATAAAGATACCCAACTTCTTGTCATAAATGTCATAATTAAATATTGCAACGTCACTGACTACACCTTTGATACATACCATGACGTTAACTACACCATTTTGGACGTTCATTTATGGCACATCACTGTAGTTCCGCCAAAAGTACATCTTGTATCACATATATAGATGATACAAGGTTTTTTATCACACAGGTCGATATTTTTTCAGATTTTGACTAAATACATTCTTAATTTTAGATAATTGATGTATTGAAAATAAACAAAACAAAACAAAACGAAACAGACAAAACAAAACAACTAGAGGCTCTTAAGAGCCTGTATCGCTCACCTGACTTACAAAAAAACTTTTTAAGACAATACTTTTCTTGCAAATTTTGATATTAAATGCTAATGAGTTTATGTGAAGATGCTGTTTCTATGAATGTTGCCATGTTGAATTTACAATCAGCAGTAGGAGTGTTTCTGAGAAGAAGCAGTTTTTGTTTTTTCATAGGTTAGTATGTTAAGTGATGTTCCATAGTGGCAGCAATCTTGTATTTTGGATCGAAACAAACAACTCAAAATTGGTAGAGAACCATACAATATCACATATCCTAAAATCTGCCAAGCTGTTTGTGAGAAAACGAATTTTAAAATCTCAGCCAGTCAGAACGCATTTGCAGCTCTGGCAGCCATGTTGAATTTCCTATCGGCTCAAAACATACTTAAAATAATAAGATTACTATCACTTCTGCATTATTTGGTTAAATTGTGTTGAACTGAGTTTCAGAGAAGAAGCTGTTTGTATGGTTTTCCCATAAGGTCCTATGTTAAGCTGTGTTCCACCGTGGTAGCCTCTTGGAATTTAGATCGCCACAAAAAACTAAAATTTTGTAGAGGACCATCTAAGGTACATTTCTGCAATATTTCAAATCAATCTGCTAAGCGGTTTGTAAAAAGATTTTTGAAATTTCAGCCAATCAGAACCCATTAGTTGCCCTGGAAGCCATGTTCAATTTGCAATTGGCTCAAAAAACTCAAAATAATAAGATAAATATCCATTAATCATTTCTTCATAATTTGGCTTCATTTTTGTGGAACAGTTTCAGAGAAGACGTTGTTTGTATGTTTTTCCCATAGGGTCCTATGTTAAACTATGTCCTGTGATGGCGGCCATCTTGGATTTTGGATCGGAACAAAAAACTCAAACCTTGTAGAGGACCACATAAGGTACATTTCTGCTATATTTTAAATCAATCTGCCAAGCAGTTTATGAGAAGAAGATTTTTGAATTTCAGCCAATCAGAACGCATTAATGGCCCTGGAAGCCATGTTGAATTTGCAATTGGCTGGAAAAACCCAAAATAATAAGATAATTATGCAACCTTCATTTCCTTATTAATTTGGCTTCATTGTGTGGAACAGTTTCAGAGAAGAAGTTGTTTATATGTTTTTCCCATAGGGTCCTATGTTAAACTATGTCCTGCGATGGCGGCCATCTTGGATTTTGGATCGGCACAAAAAACTCAAACTTTGCAGAGGACTATCAAAGGTACATTTCTGCAATATTTCAAATCAATCTGCCAAGCAGTTTATGAGAAGAAGATTTTTGAATTTCAGCCAATCAGAACACATTAACGGCCCTGGAAGCCATGTTAAATTTGCAATTGGCTCGAAAAACCCAAAACAATAAGATAATTATGCAACCTTCATTTCCTTATTAATTTGGCTTCATTGTGTCGAACAGTTTCATAGAAGAAGTTGTTTATATGTTTTTCCCATAGGGTCCTATGTTAAACTATGTCCTGCGATGGCGGCCATCTTGGATTTTGGATCGGCACAAAAAACTCAAACTTTGTAGAGGATCATCTAAGGTACATTTCTGCAATATTTCAAATCAATCTGCCAAGCAGTTTATGAGAAGAAGATTTTTGAATTTCAGCCAATCAGAGCACATTAATGGCCCTGGAAGCCATGTTGAATTTGCAATTGGCTCGAAAAACCCAAAACAATAAGATAATTATGCAACCTTCATTTCCTTATTAATTTGGCTTCATTGTGTGGAACAGTTTCATAGAAGAAGTTGTTTATATGTTTTTCCTATAGGGTCCTATGTTAAACTATGTCCTGCGATGGCGGCCATCTTGGATTTTGGATCGGCACAAAAAACTCAAACTTTGTAGAGGACCATCTAAGGTACATTTCTGCAATATTTCAAATCAATCTGCCAAGCACTTTATGAGAAGAAGATTTTTGAATTTCAGCCAATCAGAACGCATTAATGGCCCTGGCAGCCATGTTTCATATTTGATCAGCACCAAAAACTCAAACTTTGTTAAGAACCACCCAATAAACATTCCTGCCAAGTTTGGTTCCAATTGGCCAAGTGGTTGTGGAGAAGAAGATTAAAATGTAAAAAGTTTACGGCCGACGACGACGAAGACGACGACGACGACGACGACGACGGACGCAAAGTGATGAGAATAGCTCACACTGACCCTTTGGGTCAGGTGAGCTAAAAACAAACAAAACCAAACAAAAAAAAAACAAACACACACACACTCACAAAAAACCAAACACACAAAAACCCCCATCAGTTTTTATTAATTCTAAAGACTAAAATTAGATAGTTGTGTGATAGCCCCAGTGAGTTAAAATAAATGCTGCCTTGTATGATTTTATTTGATGTTTTTGACTTTCACAATTAGCTGATGACACAGGTATGAGCTACCTAGGGATGTACCCTCAGCCGGTTCTCTAAGGTACTCCGGCTTCCTCCCCCAATAAAAACTGGATGTCATGATATAGCTGAAATAATGCTGAAAGTGGCGTTAAAACATCATTCAAACAAACAATCAAAATTCAATTATGACCTATTTCTTCACCGTCTTAAAAATTATTCTTGCAGCATTAGAAAGAAAAAAAAATACTGTGTTCATAATCATGATAATATGACAAAACAGGCTTATTATTTAAGAGGACAGGTAAAAATTTCAGACTTCCCGAAAACCTGCCAATATTTTATGCTATGTAATCTGATAACATCTGGAGATTCACAATGATAATATCTGGGGATTCACAAAAAAATAATATATGCTGCAATGTGACAACAAAACTAGAGGCTCCCAGGAGCCTGTGTCGCTCACCTGAACCTGAAACCAAACAACCCTTTTTTATCCAGCTTTTCTTTGCTATCAGGAATTGCCCAACACTTCTGCAAAAATCATTAATTTTGACCTTTTAAGGGAAATAACTCCTATAAGGAGGAGCTTTTGATGCTTAGAGGGAGAAGGGAGGTTCACTTCAAATTTGCTGTACCTGTTATACTTTTTTTAACTATCAATCGAAAACTCTCTCGACTCCCCCCCCCTTTTTTTCATTTTTTCTATTTTAATCCAATGTAGCTATGTAGGTAGTCAGGTGTCATGATTTGCACAATTTTGGTAGAGGACATCCTAAAGATGATGTGTGCAATGTTTCAAAGCAGTCCTTTCATTGGTTTAAGAGGAGAAGATTTTTAAAATCAAGTAAAATTGATTAAAAAAATGTTCAAGGAGAATAATTCCTAAACGGTTCATCAGACAATCTTGACCTTTAAGTAATTTTTGTAGCCCTCATAGAGCAGAACAATTAAGCAATGCTAACTTTTTCTCTAGTTCTAATAATTTTCAAGATTTTGAGGCAAAAATGTCAAAAATAATCAATTTCGACAATTAAAGGGCAATAACTCCTATAAGGAGTCATCATACAACTTCAACCCAATGGAGTGTTTCGTAGAGCTTTTGATGCAGATGAAGGCATGTCTCTTCGGTTTTCCTGTATCTGTTACACTTTTTTAAATATAAGCCAAAAACTGTATTTTACCGCCCCCCCCCCCCATCCTATTTTTAGCCATGATGGCCATGTTGGTTAATCTGCAGCCATGGTAGGTGCAAACTTGGTTGAGGACATTTGACAGATGATTTGTACAAAGTTTCAAAGCAGTACTTTCAGTTGTTTCAGAGGAGAAGATTTTAAAAAATCAATTAAAACCGATTAAAAAAAACAGTTCAAGGGGAATAACTCTTAAACGGTTAATCAGACAATCTTGACCCTTAAGTCATTTTTGTAGCCCTCATAGAGCAGAACAATTAAACAATGCTAACTTTTTCTCTAGTTCTAATAATTTTAAAGATTTTGAGGCAAAAATGTCAAAAATAATCAATTTCGACAATTAAAGGGCAATAACTCCTATAAGGAGTCATCATACAACGTCAACCCGATGGAGTGTTTCGTAGAGCTTTTGATGCAGATGAAGGCATGTCTCTTCGGTTTTCCTGTATCTGTTACACTTATTTAAATATAAGCCAAAAACTGTATTTTACCGCCCCCCCCCATCCTATTTTTAGCCATGGTGGCCATGTTGGTTAATCTGCAGTCGTGGTAGGTGCAAACTTGGTTGAGGACATTTGACAGATGATGTGTACAAAGTTTCAAAGCAGTACTTTCAGTTGTTTCAGAGGAGAAGGTTTTAAAAAATCAATTAAAACCGATTAAAAAAAACAGTTCAAGGGGAATAACTCTTAAACGGTTAATCAGACAATCTTGACCCTTAAGTCATTTTTGTAGCCCTCATAGAGCAGAACAATTAAGCAATGCTAACTTTTTCTCTTGTTCTAATAATTTTCAAGATTTTGAGGCAAAAATGTCAAAAATAATCAATTTCGACAATTAAAGGGCAATAACTCCTATAAGGAGTCATCATACAACGTCAACCCGATGGAGTGTTTTGTAGAGCTTTTGATGCAGATGAAGGCATGTCTCTTCGGTTTTCCTGTATCTGTTACACTTATTTAAATACAAGCCGAAAACTGTATTTTACCGCCCCCCCCATCCTATTTTTAGCCATGGTGGCCATGTTGGTTAATCTGCAGCCATGGTAGGTGCAAACTTGGTTGAGGACATTTGACAGATGATGTGTACAAAGTTTCAAAGCAGTACTTTCAGTTGTTTCAGAGGAGAAGATTTTAAAAAATCAATTAAAATCGATTAAAAAAAACAGTTCAAGGGGAATAACTCTTAAACGGTTAATCAGACAATCTTGACCCTTATGTCATTTTTGTAGCCCTCATAGAGCAGAACAATTAAGCAATGCTAACTTTTTCTCTAGTTCTAATAATTTTCAAGATTTTGAGGCAAAAATGGCAAAAATCATCAATTTTGACAATTAAAGGGCAATAACTCCTACAAGGAGTCATCATACAACTTTGACCCAATGGAGTGTTTTGTAGAGCTTTAGATGCTGAAGAAGGAAGGTCTCTTCGGTTTTCCTGTATCTGTTATACTTTTTGAACTATAAGCAAAAAACTGTATTTTGACCCCTCTGTTCTATTTTTAGCCATGGCGGCCATGTTGGTTGGTCTGAGGCCATGATTTGGGCAAACTTGGTAGAGGGCATTTTGCTGATGATGTATGCAAACTTTCAAAGCAATCCCTTCAGTGGTTTTGGAGGAGAAGATTTTTGAAGAAAAGTTAACGACGACGACGACGACGACGGACGACGATGGACGCCAAGTGATGGCAATAGCTCACATGACCCTTCGGGTCAGGTGAGCTAAAAATGAATTGGTTGGTCTATACGGTACACCTTATACATGTTAATGTATGTAATTTTGCATTAAAATAATGTCTGAAAGCATAATTAAAGTTCCCCAAAATGACATACAAAAATGTTTAAACTGCTCGTAATTTTCGCTGATTTTAAGATTTTTTCAATGAAAAAACCTGGTCATGATATAGGCCGAATTTTTCCGCAATTATAATTTGAAGTTAATTTTGTGATTTGTACTCACCAAAAAAAAACACAAAAGGGCCAAGGGTACGATTATTCGTTCTAGGTCATGATACTAGTAGTACAATTAGGCAAAAAAATATTTACAGTCATAGATTAATTGCAAGAATTTTATCTGAATTATTGGTATTGTATTGTTCTAGATACTGTCATTTCTGATGCCTTGTTTAATCTTATACGGTCTCGTGTCTGACAAGGAAATCATACTTCCTTAACTGAAGACTTAGTTAGTGTCCAATCACATTACTTATACACTCGAGTCCAGTAATTCCGTGCGTCCTGTAAATCCGCCCACTTTCGTTAACGCGTCACTTCCGTTTCCATTGTAAACTACATCTGCTACTAGTACTTGTTGACAACAGTTTGCTGAAAGACTCAATTCCATTGCCAGATATCAGGTAAATATCAAAATATGATCATAAAATAAGTATTGAATTTAAAAAAATTACCCCATGTTGCAAGATATGTTCCAAACGACAAATAAAACCCCGCATCAAGCACATGTTTCAATGTTTACAATCATCTCATTAATATTCATGACTGAATCAATGTTCTGTCCTATGTTTTCATACAAAAACTAGGAATTCCCCATTATATTTTTGATTAAAACACTATATTTTCGATTTTATTCTCAAATATTTCACTGCTTGATGATTTTTTACTAAATTTCAAACAATTTTCATTCCAGAAACTCATTTCTCCCAACTTGCGTTCAATGCTACGTCATTTGACAGTTAAGGGAAGCTACTCAAAAAAAAAACTACGGAACGCCAGGTTAACAAAAATTACAATTTTTTTCAATTTTGAATTGCATCTTTATTAAAAACAATTGAAAATAATCATTGAACATGAAATAATAAGCATGAATAATAGCTGCAAATCAATCAATTAAATTGTGACATCTGTCAACAACTTTTTTAACTTAAAATAATGATAACTTTTTTTACAAGTCTTTCATTTCTGTCTTCCAGGTTGTGCATGATGGATAAAAACCAGAAGCAAGAGAGATTAAGAGAGGCCTTTCAAGATGCCAAAAGAGGAATGGCTGTGAGAAAAGCAGCAAGGTTGTATGGTGTGCCACCTTCTACATTGAGAGATCGTTTAGCAGATCCAAATGGCCTGGATGCGAAGAAGGGAGCACCTACCATCTTCTCTAGGGTACAGGAGGAGGAACTTGCTAAGCACTGTATTGGCATGACTAACCTTGGGTATGGCTTCACTCGTTGGCAGATACTAGATCTTGCTTCCAAAATGTGTCAAACCCTAGGTGTTGATAGAACTCCAACAAAACACTGGTTCTATGGTTTTATGTTCCAGAGCTAACAATGATAAAACCCAAGAAAAGGGAAAAAGCCAGGGATGATGCAGTAACCGAGGAGGTAATTGTAAATTATTTTGCCAGTCTAGAGGAGCTGATGGAAACGTATGACATGACAAACAGACTGGCTCATGTTTGGAATATTGATGAGTCTGGAATTTCACTAGATCATAATTCCAAAGGTGTTGGCTGTGAAAGGTAGTAACCCTCATGCAGTGACCCATGGTCATTCAGTAAATACTACTATTATAGCTGCCGTTAGTGCCTTGGGTGAAACAATTCCTCCATTTATAATTTATAAAGGAGAAAGGTTGTCAAAGGAGTTAACATCTGGTGGTCTGAACGGAACGGAATACAGAACATCTTCAACAGGTTGGTCAAACTCTGTCCTCTTCTTGGAATTCTTCAAAAACCATTTCCTTCGTCATGTAGCTATAAGACCATGCTTAGTTCTTTATGATGGACATTCAACACATGTAACAAGTGATATAATTGCAACAGCTAGAGCCGAAGGTGTCCATCTGTTTGTTCTACCACCTCATGCCAGTCACTACCTACAGCCTCTTGATGTTTCGGTCTTCAGTCCTTTCAAACGCAGTTTAAATACAGATTTTCACAGATATTTGCATTCCCATCCTAATCACTTAATTACTAGAGAATTACTACCTGGTATGATTTCCACTGCTTACAGAACTTCCCTAACTGTGTCCACGATAATGGCTGGATTTAGAAAAACTGGTGTATTTCCGTTAGACCCATTGGCAGTTAAAAAGGAGGCTCCAACTATTACAAAGAAAACAGAAGGGAAAAAGGTGGTTTCAAGGAAGGAAAGAAATAATAACAGAACTGTAAAAATCTTGTTTGAAGAAAAAGCTAAAACATTCAAAGACCTTAAGGAAGCAGTGGAGCCTCTGACTAAGAAACCAAGGAAGCGATTTATACCTCCTTACGGAGCAGCCATAACTGAGGATAAATTTTTTGGCAGAAAAAGAAACAGAAAACATGGCTCCAAAACCTGCAAAATTACCAGAAAATCATAAACTAAAATCCAAATCAAAAGCTTTCAAATCACCTTTCAAAGATAACCTGAGCACTGAGGACACAGATCAACCACCACTGAAAAAAGTACATCATGAGCAGGATGTGGAAAAACCAAAGGGGGGGAAAGGACCAAAACCAGGATCGAAGAAGGGAAAAGGTCTGCAGAAGAAAAAGAGTCAACCAACAGTTGTGATAGAAGAAGAGGATGATGAATTATGTCTTGTGTGTGGTAGGTGGCAGCCAGAAAAACTTGACTTGCATGTATCCATCAAATTTGTGGAATGGTTTCAGTGTGTAAGGTGTTCTAGATGGGTACACAAGAAATACTGTACTGATTTTATACCAGCAACTGATGAGGATGAGTACATTTGTCCAAAATGTACTTCTGAGGATTAAGACTTTAAGTGTTTGCATTTCCTAAAATTTGTATATAAGTTCATGTTGGTTTGAAGTTTAAACAATTAATTATTTACTGTTGCTGTTTCATTTTGTTGGAGAACAATAGAAAATCATGTTACGACAAAATAATATGTAAAAATGAACATTGAATGCCACCTACTAATTTGTTATTGATGCCCTCCATACCGTAGTTCACCATCTTTTTTTGCGCATGGGCGATTTACCGGACAAGGTCACACACAATGTAAACATAGGTAAGCCACATGTTTCGCTAATTTGCATGGTGTTTAGTATTGTTTTTTGTTAAATAAGGTCAGAGACATCAAGTTAAATATATTTTTTAAAGATTTAATGATTGATTGATTGATTGATTGATGTTTAACGTCCAGCAAGCAATATTCCAGCTATATTCAGGATGTGAGCAATTTTATAAATTGATGATGTTTAATAATTAGAAAGTTGGCATAGAAACAACCCTGTCGAAATATAGTAAAACTGTAATCTCACACAATAGTATGAGGGTATATACACATAAAAATAACGTGATTAAAATAATAAAATATGAAATAACAGCATAGTTATGATACAAGATTATATTTTATTATACAAATTAATTTCTTTTAAGAACTGTAGAATTTTGTCGCCAGCGACAGTTGTAAACAAATTAAAGTAAGAATCCACAGTATAAAAACGTTCCCGAATGTGGGCCACGTCCACACAGTCCATCAAGACATGCCTGATTGTGTATGGACAGTTGCATGGCACACACTCGGGTCGTTGATCGTTATTTAAAATATAACTATGAGTCGTCCTGGTATGACCAAGACGACACCTGGTTATAACAACTTGGTCTCGACAACTTCTAAAACAATTAAAATTATTTTTGTGAAGTAGTGGCTGGATCTCATGAAGTTTGTTATGAATCTCTAGATCCCAACCACTCTGCCACAAACGAGAAATATATTTAAAAATTAATGCTTTAAAATCAGTAAAAGGTATGGCAAAATTAATTTTAAAGATTTATGTAAAAATATAGAAGAAAATAGTTTGATATTACCGCAAATAGCAAATGCGTATGCTTAGATGGGCGGATTTACCGGACGGCATCGTACTAGTCCTAGCATGACGGAGGCAAGTCTGAAACATATAGTGATGTGATGTGAAAGTTGTTGCATTTGGTTTATAGAATAATTAATAGGCATTTTTAGGTGCTCATGGTAGACATTTCTTCTGTCTTTTCCCATGTTCTAAATTTACGTGGCCTATAATTTTACTTTAGAGGACCCAAATCAAGGGTTGGGATTTTTAGGTTTTGGGTTAGTTTAACTTTAACTTAAAGTTTAAGAGGAGGGTAGGTCAGGGTTTACTTCTTTTGTAGTTTTACATTGAACAAAACAAAACAGAACTTCCCCACTATAACAGATTTGTAAAATTACCTTACAATTAATGTACCGAGAACTACAAATTCTATGCCAACTGTGCAACATAAAAAATGTTTACTGTGTGTTGTTATTGACACTCAATGATGCATGTGTCAAACTTTCCCGCCATTAATTTTAGAAGATTATTTTACAGGGAGGTCACTCCGGTTATACTATAAACACAGAAAAGGGGGGATGACGGCTGTAATATTGGGTGGTGGCGTTAGTGGTTTGTCTTCGGCCTTTTATCTTCTCAGAAACAGCGCAAATCCGTTTAAAAAGGTTTCTACCGTCTTAAAATTGTAGTTTGCAAACGTTTTCAATGTACACGTTATACATAAAATTCAAAGGCCCAATGTCAATGACATCTGACGTACTGTCTCTTATGATATATGATCCCGACCTTATAAACAAATATACAGAATATGTCATGTGTAAATTGATTCGAATATCGTTTGTTTGAATTATTAGCCTGATGTTTGTCAGTTGACATTTCCGATGATTATTATAATGTACGACAAATATACAGAGACCCACAGAATAAAATATAATAAGGACACGTGGAGTTGCAAAGTATAAATTGGCTCTTCCTAATCCAGTTCCGTAGCTAAGCCAGGCGATATGGAGGGGGTGGAGTTGGAATCATTGTTCAACAATGTATTTTTCAGTCATACCCTTGCACCATGTCAACCATAGTAGGGGCCTTGGTGGCCTAGTGGTTAAGGTAGTTCGTCTACTATTGATCACATGGTCTGAAAACACTGAGGTTGCAGGTTCAAGTCTCACTGTGGGCAGGGTGTACTTGAATATAATCTTAATTGACAAGGATTGCCAGTTTTCCTACCAAAGGTGGGATGTTTTCTCCATGTACGCCGGCTTCCTCTCCCAACAAAGACTGGATGCCATGATATTGCTGAAAAATTGCTGAAAGTGGCATTAAACACCATTCAAACAAACAAACAAATCAACCTTAGTACATTTGGGCATTATGTCAAAACGTACTATATTTTAAGTAATAATATAGACACAGCCTAAATGCGAGCATCACATATTTTATGGTTCATGATGTTACTTCAGAGCATCTAAACAGTGCCTCTGCATTCCATTGGTGAACAATACTATCTGCACTTGTTATTTCAGCTTATTAAAATCAAATAGTTGTAGATTTTTTTAGGTAAAATATTGTTTTAAGGGCCTCAGTGGTTAAGTTAGGTAGTCAACTTTTTATCAGATGCCTGTCAACGCTAAAATTGCGTGTACAAGTCTCACTTTGGGCAGGTTGTGCTTGACTAGAATATTGACAAGATATTGCCAGTTTTCCTTCCAAAAAGTGGAGGTTTTTTTACTTATACTCCAGCTTTCTCCCCCAATAAGAACTGAACGACATTATATAGCTGAAAAATTGTTGAAAGTTGCATTAAATGCTATAATATTCACACACAAAAAATCTAAATATTGTTTTAAGTTGAACCATATTTCTCAATTTAAGCTATGAATAGTATAATTTTAGAATTCATTACCAGTAGATCAAATCATTTGTAGTTTCTATAGATATTTTTAATTTAAATGTTTTAACTTCTCAATTTACACTGTTATGTACAAACGTTAAAAAGATAAAAATAAAAACGAAATCTTTTTTGACTTGACAACATAATATTAGTATTTCAAATGATTCTAATACCAAAGTATATTGCCTACATTAAATTAATGCGAATTATATACCTTTATGTAAGTCTGTGACATTTTTTTGTATAGATCATTCTACTTGAAGCAAGTGATCGTGTTGGAGGATGGGTGCACACGACAAGACTGGACAATGCTGCCATTTTTGAGCACGGTCCTAGGAGTATGAGAGTTAATATTAATAAACCATCTGGCAAGAACTCTCTGTCATTGGTAATTAGTATACATATTTGATATCTACTTTTAAGCCTGTAAAGTTCTAGTATAAAAGGTAATCCTTATAGAAGGTGATAACTGATGCTTTGCTTATAGAAGATGATAACTGTGTTTAACACATGCGATTATTTTGGAATCTGTGAGATTAACATAGTACCGGTATATTTTACTAATTTCACTAATTCGATGGAGATTGTTTTGTCTCTATATTAAGCCTATGATTCCACTTTTCCCTTAAATTACCTGAAACCCCTACCCTGTGGATGCACCTGATTTCAGTTCTTCACATTGATGTGCCTGATCTCACTCCTTCCATTGAGTTTGTACAATGCATGCTTCTTTGTTTGACCAATTTATCATAAATTTTGGCTTTTAATATCTGGTACTCTGTCTAAGAATAGAACATAAATGTGTCATGCATTACATAATATTATATAGATCAAATGATGAGTTAAAATGCTTAAATGTCTATAGTAACCTTATTCTGATCTTGGATCATGCTTCAACCCTTATTGCTGTATATCAGATTATGGTCTTTGACCTTGATCAAGCTCACTTTCTCACACTTTTTTATTTTCTATGATTCGACGTGATTTGATTAAGCTTTTTTTTTTCAGCAATTTTTATTGTCTTTGACTTGACCTGACAGTGTTCAAGCTTATATTCTTGACCTTTTTTATTGTCTTGGGTTTTACCAGACTGGATCAAGGTCATGTTCTTACCCCTTTTTTATTGTCTGGTTTGACTTGACCTGGGTCAAGCTCATGTTCTCACCCCTTCAATTGTCTTTTGTTTGACTTGACCTGGGTCAAGCTCATGTTCCTTTTAATTGTCTTTGGTTTGACCTGACCTGGGTCAAGCTCATGTTTTCACACTTTTAATTGTCTTTGGTTTGACTTGACCTGTGTCAATCTCATGTTCTCACTCTTTTCATTGTTTTTGGTTTGACCGGATGTGACATCGGCTCTGTAAATTAACTTTTACTGAGAGAGAGGAAATTAGTTCTGATTGTGATCTTTGGCTTGGCCAAACTGTAGTATGGACAGCGGAATAATGATGCAATGGAATTTCAATATTGGGGGAAATAAATAAATTTATTTAGATTATTTATTAATGTATTTGTTTATTTTTCAGCTGATTGTGCAAAGCCCATTTCTGGACTATTTTATGGGTGTTTGTGAGTTTCCTTGAGTACCCTTCAGGGTTTGTAAATTTGAAAAATTTTTATCTGACACGACACCCCAAAAATTTAATGTGATGTAGCTGAAATTTTTCTGCTCGTTTTGTGGGGTCTCTCATTACTCAACGAAATTGTTTGCCTAAGTGAGAGAAAAATGTTTCCCTATACTAAAATAATTAAGAGGCTGTTGTCATGTTCATGTTCTCACCCCTTTTAATTTTCTTTGATTTAACCTGACCTGGGTCAAGCTCATGATCTTACCAATTTTTTATTTTAGATTACTGAGCTTGGATTATCTGGAGATCTCGTGTATGTTAATAAATCTCATCCAGCAACAAAGAACAGATTTATTTACAAGAACAAGACATTACATCAGTTACCAAATTCTTGTGAGTAAGATACCAAATTCTTGTGAGTAGGATACAAAATCTGAACCCCATTAAAAACTTAAGGTGAGTCCAGGTGTCCAGAAGGGTAGGAACTCCTCTCCAAAAGGAACAAATCAGTGGTCACACAGATATTCTATAACGATAGTTGTGACCATAAATAACATGACACCAGTTACTAGATACTTGTGGACCATAAATAACATGACACCAGTTACTAGATACTTGTGGACCATAAATAACATGACACCAGTTACTAGATACTTGTGGACCATAAATAACATGACACCAGTTACTAGATACTTGTGGACCATAAATAACATGACACCAGTTACTAGATACTTGTGGACCATAAATAACATGACACCAGTTACTAGATACTTGTGGACCATAAATAACATGACACCAGTTACTAGATACTTGTGGACCATAAATAACATGACACCAGTTACTAGATACTTGTGGAGTAAAACACATGTTACTGGGTAATAAAACATACAACAGTCACCACATTTTATCAAATATTTGTGAGTAAGTCATAAATTAATAAAAATAAGACCTACATTTAAGTTTTGAATTGTTAAAAATTATAATATATTGTCAGCTTTATAAAAAATATTGGTAACTATTCTTGCAGTGAAACAAATATTTCTTAGTAGCCCACTATTTACCCAGCCTCTATATAAAACCCTGTGGAAAGAAATGAAAATACCAAGAGGCAAAGAAGATGATGAGTCGATACATAGTTTTATTAGTAGAAGATTTGGATCAGAGGTATGATTATATAATTTTAAATAATTTGACTCCAAGGTGAATATTTGAGAATTTAACAAATTACTGGTAGTATTGTTTTATTTTCTTTCAAGCATAAATACATTAAATTTAATAAAGAATAACAGATAAAGATTGTCAGTATTATCTGTTGATACCAGTTGGTTTGTTATAAAAATTTTAGTATGTGGAAATTAGAAAACAGATTACATTTTTTTCAAATTTCTGTTCTAAAAATTAAGTTTTGATTGAGTAGCATCTTGAAAAATACAAGAAAGGTGATGGAGACTTGATCATGTTTATTTTGTGAAGAGGTAAAGGACAAAGATAGTTTTTATATAAAAAATTTGTTGTTTTTAAGTTAAGACATAATATTCAGAGCTTATTTTTGAAGAGTTGGAGAAAAGAAAACAAAAATTCCACTTTTCTTTTATGGTGAATTTCTTGTTTACTGAACCTGCACATTAAGTTCATCTGTCTTAAGTGACCATAATTTTAGCCTCTTTTGCAAGATCACCTGAGAAAAATTTTGTTACAGTATTAATTATTAGTCAGTCGTAAGGTATAAATAGAATAATAGTTACTTTCGATTTTGAGACTGTCGACATCGTTTGGAATATTGAGACAAGCATGACAGTGCAGGTTTTCTACTTGATATTGTCAGATTTAAGCAAACTCTCTGACTTAGATGGTGTGTGACATTAATTTTATTCATGCACTCTGTGTGTTAGTTACATCACAATGTGTTGTCAGATATTTTCAAATATCTGTCATGCATGAGTGATGAAAAAATATCTGTCAACATGATCAAAGGAAAAAATATCGGTACAAAATTACCCATAAATATATAATAATATGTAAAATTAATAAAATGTATTTTCCAGATGGCTAAAAACATTGCTGATCCATTCATACGTGGGATATTTGCTGGTGACATCTCTAAGTTAAGCATCAAGTCATGTTTACCAGATATTTATGAAATGGAACAGAAGCATGGATCAGTGGTTAATGGAATGTTTTCAACTAAACCAGCAGGTATATGTGATACACTTAGCAGATTTTTTAGAATGAATTTTGTTTAAATCATTCCAGCATTATTTTTAGTTATATCATGGCATCCATTTTTTGAAAGATAAAACCAGAAATCTCTTTTATCATGTAAGATTGAATGATTGCATAACATCCAGTGAGCAATTCAGGAAAAGAACAAGTTTACAAACAATATAATCTGGGTTTATTTATTTTTGTGGTTAGACGAAAAAAGGCATTTCAGTGAATTTTTAAATTTGTGGTTCTAAGATCGGAAAAATAAAGAATAAGACATGACAGAAATGCCTACAATTTTCAGTATTCACATACAGTGTTACTCTGTACATTTTTCATTTACTGTTTTGTTTTTTAAAAACATAAAGTAAAAAGTTAAATAGGTTCTTACATATGTTTTTGGTAAAGACTGGTAAATCTTGCACGAGTAATAGGAAAAAAAAAATTTTCGTTAGTGAAGCGCAGTGGAAGGAACAAAAAGCTTCCAATATGTAGTTAACATCATCAGTTAAATATCTGCCTATCTACATTTTGTGCTTTAATGTAACATGAAAAAATTAAATAGATGCAAAAGCTCTCTAAAATTATTTATGTAATATATTAACCTAATGACATTATTTTTGTCCCCTGTCACAATAAGGAGCAAGGGATATGTTATTATGGGACATATATCAGTTAATGAATGTGTATGTCTGCTTATAACAACTTTATCAAATTTATTTCTACTCATATATGGATACAATGTTTACACCAGTTATATATAAATGAAAACATTTGTGTTTAGACTCAGTAGTGTCCTTTAATTACTTGGAAAGTAATTTTAGATTTGATTCTAGTTAATTTGTGCTAAACCTTTAGCTCAATAAGATTTTGAGCCCACTAAATGAGTCCTAATAATAAATCTTCACAGGAGTTATGTCCTATAACTTTGAAAATGACCTTGTAAGCACTGTACTAAGTACTGGTATTAGAATGAAATTTACCTATTGCTCCTACGTCATTTTGATAATGAGCCCTGTTTAGAAATGTTTGCAGGAACAATCCAACTTTATTTTATAACAGATTAAATGACCTACTAGTAAGTTTTCTGCTGTAACGTATATGCTTTGAATGACATATTTATTTACAGTTTTTGTATTTTGTATTGACAGCAGACACAGAAGTATATGACAACGGCCTCTTAATTATTTTTGTATAGGGGAAACTATTGAAATTTTTTGCTCTCACTTAGGCACCAAGTTTCGTTGAGTAATGAGAGACCCCTCAAAACGACCGGAATAATTTCACGTATATCACATTAAATTTTCGGGGTGCCATGTCAGATAAATTTTTTTGCAAATTTAGAAAATCCGAAGGGTACTCATGGAAACTCCCTTACACCCATAAAATAGTCCAGAAATAGGCTTTGAACAATCAGATAAATAAATACCCAATACATTTAATAAATTATCTGAATAAATTTATTTATAAATTCTATATGAAACTGCTTTTTAAATACAGCTCCAATATTAAAATTTCATTGAATAATAAATCCACTGTCTATGCTACAGTTTGGCGCAGTCAAATATCAAAATAAGAACTATTTTCCTCTCCCTCAGTCAAAGTTCATTTACAGAGCCGTTGTCAAATTGAAAACAAAATTTTCAATTTTCACACTTTTTACTGTATTTTATTTTTGTTCCCCATATTACGAGCAAATCTACCAAGTTTCATCTCATTCCGAAATAAAATAAAGCCGTTTCAACCTGTTTTATGAACAAACTTTAACGCTTTCAATTGTTCAACTCAACACTTGATTTAAAAAAAAATCAACAATTTTCATGTGTCATTATATCTATAGCTGGATGATAAGTTTTCGCTTTTGCAACCTATATATATGTCATAATAAACCATAGGAAGGCTATATCTTTAAATAATATCAATACTGAATTCCAAAGTTATAAAAATTTTACCTTTTTAAGAAGAAAAATGGGCACATTACTTATCTTTTAGAACAAATTTTTACATTTACTTTCTAATTTTTGTATTAATTTCACAATCAAACATTCTTAAACAGTACTCAATATATAAATCAAATAATTATGGTTCAGAAATGAGTGTACATTTGTATTTACTAAAATTCAACTGATTATTAATAGGTTAATAGCAATATTTCCAATGAAGTTTCTTAAAAAAGAGATTTACACAGCCAGGAGTTTTGAAGTACCCTTTATGACATCATGGAAACTGTGACGTCATAATGCTATGATGTTGTAACCATATATTGTAAACAAGTAAACATCAATACAAGAATTTGAAATAAATGGTGAAAGCAAAAAAACATGTTTTTAAAATTAGTAACCTAGTGCATTTATTGTGTACAAGGTCCATGGTTACCAAATGAAACCACTCCACCTACTGATATGTCACTTTTATATATACATGTGCATATCCTGGCTTTTCCATCTACATGCGCCCCCCCCCCCCCCCTCCCTTACACACAAACAATGTTTAAGCTATCTTTGTAATCTCATGAAGACATTTCTGTGATTGCATTTCTAAAATAGGAATTGGATTATTATCTTCTAATTTTGTTCTTTAAATATGGATCAATTTTCATATATTTACAATAAAAGCTTCATTTTATAGTTTGTTTACATTCTTCAGTGCCTACAATTATCTCCCTTGGTGACAAGGTTTTAACTTTATTAGTGTCTATTTTGTTAATTGCTAAATAGTAGAAATATGAATGTTGATTACAAGTGTTTCCCCTTGGTAAAATTAAGCATTTGAGGAAAAATGCTGGATTTAAATACATCTTGTAGAAATGGTCATGCAATCATAATTTGTTTGGGGGGGAAAGTGCGTGCTAGATTATGACCCGACTCTATCTGTTGCTACTGGATCAGTTTTTCAGACAAAAATTAATAATATAAATAAAAGACAAACCCTATTTTACTGGCTTTGCATGCTTTTTGGGTAAACAGTATCATGGATTTGGTTGAAAGTACATTTGTGCACAATATCATATAGAACCTTATCTCGCCGATTTCCCATGCGCTATGTTTTTCTCTTCTAAAGGGTTGAGGTACACACAGGTATTTTTTTTTTGGTTTTGTTCAAAGTTAAATTTATTTAGTTGCAATAGTATTTAATAACTAAATTAATTTCGCCTCTGTTTTCCATTGAGTAATTTAGCAATTTTTTCTTAAATTCTTTGTTGTTTCTGTCTACAAGGAAATCTGACAATTTTATGCCATTCAAGGCCATGTCACTTACTGTTTAAAACCATAAATTTTAATGTTTTTGAGTAAAATTTAGATAGAAAGATGTAGTTTTTAATTGTTTACTGTTATCTGACAGAATAAAGTGAAAGTTACAGCATTATAGCTGCAGTGGCTGAACTAATAACATCATTGACATACAAACTTTTAGACAACAAAGTAAAAAATCAACACTTCAACTTGACAACGGCCTCTTAATTATTTTTGTATAGGGGAAACTATTGACATTTTTTGCTCTCACTTAGGCACCAAGTTTCGTTGAGTAATGAGAGACCCCTCAAAACGACCGGAATAATTTCACGTATATCACATTAAATTTTCGGGGTGCCATGTCAGATAAATTTTTTTGCAAATTTAGAAAATCCGAAGGGTACTCATGGAAACTCCCTTACACCCATAAAATAGTCCAGAAATAGGCTTTGAACAATCAGATAAATAAATACCCAATACATTTAATAAATTATCTGAATAAATTTATTTATAAATTCTATATGAAACTGCTTTTTAAATACAGCTCCAATATTAAAATTTCATTGAATAATAAATCCACTGTCTATGCTACAGTTTGGCGCAGTCAAATATCAAAATAAGAACTATTTTCCTCTCCCTCAGTCAAAGTTCATTTACAGAGCCGTTGTCATATGCTTTGAATGACATATTTATTTACAGTTTTTGTATTTTGTATTGACAGCAGACACAGAAGTATATGCTTTGAATGACATATTTATTTACAGTTTTAGTATTTTGTATTGACAGCAGACACAGAAGTATATGCTTTGAATGATATAAGACTGGCAAAACTATTTAAATGGTCAATATGGTCACTTAGAAATGGACTGTCTCAACTTACTGACACATTAGAAAGCTTTCTACTGACAAAAGAAATGGTAGATATAAGAAAGTCAACTCCATGTACAAAGTTAGAGTTTAATGACAACAAGGTCAAGGTGAGAAACAGTTACCTGAAGAAAAAATCTTGGTTTAAAAATGAATTTTTACCTGTTGAGAAGGAAAGTGTAAAAATTAAGATAACTGACATTTAATTTTATTCAGCTGAAAAAAGGGAGAATAAAACAAAGCATTATAAATATTTTCATTTAATATTTATACCAGTGACCTGTTGTAAAGTAACAAAGGTTACATGAAGTGCAAACCTGCTGGTAATATGGTAAAGTCAGGTGAGCAGGTAGTTGTGCAGGGAACACAAGGTACCTATTTTGTTAAATCAATGTCATTTACAGTTTTTAACCCTGATCCCAGAAACTTAACAGAAAGATTCCAGAATATTGTTTTACCAATTTCATTTACAGTTGTAAGCCCTGATCCCTGAAACTTCACAGAAAGATTTCCTGAATATTGAAGTTGTACATATCAACCATGACTCCATTTTGCAAGAAATCATAACCACCTTATGAAGCTCTGGTTATATTAGGTATCACTGCTGATAAAATTTTGAGGAAGTGTAATAAGATCAACATTTCTTGCCTACAATTATGTTGAATTTTTTGTAAAAAAGTTATAGAGATCACCCAAAACTATCTTAAATGTGTAACCCTTCCTAATCATCCACACAACCCATTCACTCCCTGTTAATTTCTACTTTCCTTAGTCTAATTAACATTAAATCTTTCACTTGCCCCTCCCCCCCTGTTGTAATTATTGATGTGGGACAATAACAAAAAGGGGAGCAAATGAAATATTTAATTAGATTGTGCTTTCCTCTTCCTCTGACACCCATCTTCCCTAACTGACCTCACTCAAAATTTCACCCCTCCTTTACACTCAGGTTGCACAACCTCTATCCTCCCCCCTTATAAATGATTTTTCAGTCATCAGCAAGATAATATTCAAGTAGAAACAATATATTATCAACTTATTAGTTATGTTAATTGGCATTCAAGAATAATGTTTATGTATTTACCTTAGAGGTCTAAAACTTCTATGTACCATAGTAATGGCTTACTTGAATTTCCAAATGGCACCAATATTAGGCAAAAGATAATTGTTTGATTATTTAAGTGCGTTTTCCATTTAGTCTTTCATGAAACAGTTGGGTCATCAGTATGATCAAGAATCTACCCAGAGAATTAAGTAAATTATAATGATACATGTAGTTAAACAAAAACCTTTTAAAATTTAATTGTTTATTATACCAAAAAGCTTTGGTGAACTTCCTATAACTGTAATCCAGTGAAAATGACAATATCCAAAAGGTATGATAATTGGAAATATGACTAAAAATATATTCTGCAGTAAAAAACCTTTTAATCTGAAAAAAGCCTAAGAGAATTTTTCTGTAAACTTTAATTTAGATTGAAATCATAGGTTTTTCAGTTTCTCAAGCTGAATATAATGGTTATTTTCATTAATTGTTACATGTTTCAGGTGCACACAGACAATGAAGTTATAACAGCAGATCATGTTGTGTCTGCATTACCTGCTCAAGGTAAAAAGTATAGTTGTTTTTATGTGTTTACATGTATAATGTGTTTTAAGATTTTTTTTCAGATTTTGGAATGTCTCTGGTTTTATATATTTCAAGTATAAATTTTTTTCTCTGGATCTCTAATTTCTTTTTTAACATTTATATTGTTTGTTTGTTTGTTTGATGGTGTTTAACACCACTTTCAGCAATTTTTCAGCTATATCATGGCGTCCAGTTTTTATTGGGGGTTAACATTTATAAAATTCATCTTAAAAAACCAACTGAGACATTTTTATGAAATACTTGACATTTCTCATAGCTTTTTAAGAAGAAAATGTTCCTGTATTAAATTACTTAAAAAGACTAACAACTACCAGTAGTTGTAAACATTCTTTGAAACCTACCAGCAAACATTGTTAAGTCATGTTGTCCATTATTGAAACATTTGGAGTAGAATATTTTGTAATACTAGTATAGGGATTATAATGTTTTTTGGACAACTGGCAGACAATCACTAGGACCAATTTTACTGCCCAAAAATTTGGATTTTAAGTTTTGTTATTTGTCAAATTAACCTTGCCAAAAATAAAAGGTGAGGGTATGATTATTCGCTCTTTATTTAATGAGCTATCTGTACTGGTCCTAACCTTTACAATTTTTTGAGCATTAAAGGGTCAGAAAGTGCCAGAATGTCATTTTGAACAATTGGGTTACTATGTGAACAAGCACAAGCATAAAACCTTGTTTTACTAATACTTTTTGAAATCAAAAGTTTATAACAAAACAGGTTTGAGCTTTGAAATTGTATTTATTAGGGCCCCGCTGTCCATCCATCTGAAACTAATCATGTCAGGGCTATAACTTTTTTATATTTTGAGGTAGGCTTTTGGTATGTGAGCATATCAAGGCAATACGTCACATACCATTGTTGATGACCTTGAACTTTGACCTTCAAGGTCAGTGTGGCCCACAGAGATGGATATCATCTCACTGATATCTAGTTTTTCTAACTGATTTTAAAAGGATGTTTTCATTAAATTTCTTTTAGTATGAGCTTTCTGCAGTATGTCAACAGATTTTTCATACCTTTACAGTTCTCCAGATATTAGTGGTAAAATTAGCTAATCATTTGTTTTCACCAATTTAATAAATTTGTTTCATAACTGAGTTTTGAATTAAAGCAAATATAACTTCTTGTTTTGGGATATTAGCCATCTAGCAATTTGGCATGACATACGTTATTGTAATCACTTGACCACAGAATTAAGGTAAAGGTCAGGTGACACCTTCCAGACTGTCATGTACTATTTATCAGCAACCTATATACATGTACTAGATATTGTCATCCTACCATGAACAGAGAGAACTGATGTAATCAAAAAAACTTTAAATGTAGTTACTGTACCATGAAATTGAGGTCAAGGTCATGTTACTTCTACCAGACTGTCATGTACCCTTCATCAGCAACATATATATACCAAATAATCTCTTTCTACCATGTATGGTTACACTTCCCATATATATGTCTCGCTTTCAGTGACATTCATGGCAGGCGAGACAAAACCCATTTGCATATTGATAAAGAGAAAAAAAAATACTAAAGATAAATAAAAATAAAATTAAGAATAATATTTCTATAATTATCTTTTAGGCAAAAGTGTGAATAAGGTAGAAAAGGCATTAAGTCGTGATAGATTCATTCCATACACAGATTGTAGATCTGTCTGACTTAATGGATACAGATTAAAAAAACTTATGTCTGATTGTTTATATGTCAAGTTTTATTGATACAGAACATAAAAATATTCCTGTCTGTTTGTAGATCTGTCCAGCTTAATAGGAACCCAACATAAAGCACTTACAAATAGTTTAAACAGAATTCAGGCAGTTTCATGTGTAGTTGTTAATCTGGAATATAAAAATTACAGTCCGAAATTTGAGGTATGTTTTTAAACAATGTCACAGTATAGTCATTTTAAAGGACAGTAATCAGACCATCAGACCACACCTCCATAACATAAGGATGGTTTCAGACCATGCCTCCATTACATAAGGATAGTAATCGGACCACACCTACATTACATAAGGATAGTAATCTGACCACACCTCCATTAAATAAGGATAGTAATCAGACCACACGGTACACCTCCATACACAAGGACAGTAATAAGACCACACCTCTATACATCAGGACAGTAATCAGACCACACCTCCATACATAAGGACAGTAATCACACCATACCTGCATTACATAAGGATAGTGATTAGACCACTCCTCCATACATAAGGATAGTAATCAGACCACACCTCCATACATAGGGATAGTAATCAGACCACCTCCATTACATAATGATAGTAATCAGACCACACCTCCATACATAAGTATAGTAATCGGACCACACCTCCATACATAAGTACAGTAATCGGACCACACCTCCATTACATAAGGATAGTAATCAGACCACACCTCCATACATAAGTATAGTAATCAGACCACACCTCCATACATAAGTATAGTAATCAGACCACACCTCCATACATAAGGATAGTAATCAGACCACACCTCCTTACATAGTGATAGTAATCAGACCACCTCCATTACATAAGGATAGTAATCAGACCACAACTACATACATAAGGATAGTAATCAGACCACACCTCCATACATAAGGATAGTTATCAGACCACACCTCCATTACATAAGGATAGTAATCAGACCACACCTCCATACATAAGGATAGTAATCGGACCACACCTACATTGCATAAGGATAGTAATCAGACCACACCTCCATACATAAGGATAGTAATCGGACCACACCTCCATACATAAGTATAGTAATCAGACCACACCTCCATTACATAAGGATAGTAATCAGACCACACCTCCATACATAAGTATAGTAATCAGACCACACCTCCATACATAAGTATAGTAATCAGACCACACCTCCATACATAAGGATAGTAATCAGACCACACCTCCTTACATAGGGATAGTAATCAGACCACCTCCATTACATAAGGATAGTAATCAGACCACAACTACATACATAAGGATAGTAATCAGACCACACCTCCATACATAAGGATAGTAATCGGACCACACCTACATTACATAAGGATAGTAATCAGACCACACCTCCATACATAAGGATAGTAATCGGACCACACCTTCATTACATAATGATAGTAATCAGACAACACCTCCATACATAAGGATAGTAATCAGACCACACCTCCATTACATAAGGATAGTAATCGGACCACACCTCCATTACATAAGGATAGTAATCAGACCACACCTCCATTACATAAGGATAGTAATCAGACCACACCTCCATTACATAAGGATAGTAATCAGACCACACCTACATACATAAGGATAGTAATCAGACCACACCTCCATACATAAGGACAGTAATCAAACCACACCTGCACTACATAAGGATAGTGATTAGATCACTCTTCCATACATAAGTATCGTTATCAGACCACACCTCCATTACATAAGGATAGTAATCAGACCACACCTCCATTACATAAGGATAGTAATCAGACCACACCTACATACATAAGGATAGTAATCAGACCACACCTCCATACATAAGGACAGTAATCAAACCACACCTGCATTACATAAGGATAGTGATTAGATCACTCCTCCATACATAAGTATCGTTATCAGACCACACCTCCATTACATAAGGATAGTAATCAGGCCACACCTCCATTACATAAGGATAGTAATCAGACCACACTTCCATACATAAGGATAGTAATCAGACCACACCTCCATACATAAGGATAGTAATCAGACCACACCTCCATTACATAAGGATAGTAATCAGACCACACCTCCATTACATAAGGATAGTAATCAGACCACACTTCCATACATAAGGATAGTAATCAGACCACACCTCCATACATAAGGATAGTAATCAGACCACACCTCCATTACATAAGGATAGTAATCAGACCACACCTCCATTACATAAGGATAGTAATCAGACCACACCTACATACATAAGGACAGTAATCAAGCCACACCTGCATTACATAAGGATAGTGATTAGATCACTCCTCCATACATAAGGATAGTAATCAGACCACACCTCCATTACATAAGGATAGTGATTAGACCACACCTCCATTACATAAGGATAGTAATCAGACCACACCTCCATACATAAGGACAGTAATTAGACCACAACTCCATACATAAGGATAGTAATCAGATCACACCTCCATACATAAGGATAGTAATCGGACCACACCTCCATTACATAAGGATAGTGATTAGACCACTCCTCCATACATAAGGATAGTAATCAGACCACACCACCATTACATTAGGATAGTAATCAGACCACACCTCCATACATAAGGATAGTAATCAGACCACACCTTCAATACATATGGATAGTGATTAGACGACACCTCCATTACATAAGGATAGTAATCAAACCACACCTCCATGCATAAGGATAGCAATCAGACCACACCTACATTACATAAGGATAGTAATCAGACCACACCTCCATACATAAGGACAGTAATCAAACCACACCTCCATTACATAAGGATAGTAATCAAACCACACCTCCATTACATAAGGATAGTAATCAGACCACACCTGCATTACATAAGGATAGTGATTAGACCACACCTCCATACATAAGGATAGTAATCAGACCACACCTCCATACATAGGGATAGTAATCAGACCACCTCAATACATAAGGATAGTAATCAGACCACACCTCCATACATACGGATAGTAATCAGACCACACCTCCATACATAAGGATAGTAATCAGACCACACCTCCATACATAGGGATAGTGATTAGACCACACCTCCATTCATAGGGATAGTAATCAAACCACACCTGCATTATATAAGGATAGTAATCAGAATACACCTGCATTACATAAAGAGAGTAATCAGACCACACCTCTATTACATAAGGATAGTAATCAGACCACACCTCCATACAGAAGGATAGTAATCAGACACCACCTCCATTACATAAGGATAGTAATCAGACCACACCTCCATACATAAGGATAGTAATCAAACCACACCTCCATTACATAAGGATAGTAATAAGACCACACCTCTATTACATAAGGATAGTAATAAGACCACAACTCCATACATAAGGATAGTAATCAGACCACACCTACATACATAAGGATAGTAATCAGACCACACCTCCATACATAAAGACAGTAATCAAACCACACCTGCATTACATAAGGATAGTGATTAGATCACTCCACCATACATAAGGATAGTAATCAGACCACACCTCCATTACATAAGGATAGTGATTAGACCACACCTCCATTACATAAGGATAGTAATCAGACCACACCTCCATACATAAGGACAGTAATTAGACCACAACTCCATACATAAGGATAGTAATCAGACCACCAGAGTTGCCAAAAACCGTCGGACCTTCGGTCCCGACCGGCAAATTATTCTAAGGACCGGCTGATTTGATTATCGTGTCGGACCCACTGTCCGATCCAAAAATTTCATAGCAAGGTCCGGCAAAACAAAATTTTTTGTCTGATAATAAATAAAACCTTCCGCCGTGAGTCACAAATATTGTATTCAACTAAAGATCCCGGAATTCCCCCAATAATACGTAACATCGCGCATGCACGGTGACATGGCTGCTCCCATTGATGGGGGACGATTTGGCCTGTCAAGTACATCATAAGGTTCTTTTCAATATCAAAGCCTGGTATTAAACTGTTTTTTTTTTAAATTCCTCAAATTGTACGTGTACTGCAACGGTAACTACACTGGGCGAAAAAGCTGTCTTACTCGAAGTCGCACCTCGATAAAGCAGTTCAATGTCGCCTCGATGTTCAGGTCAAACGTATTTGCCCTGACTTCCAAATCTTGATGAAATATGTAATACCAATTAAAATTTCAAAGATTTTGCGTATTTAGCCCTTTTCAAAACGTTTCTACCTCTTCCAAATAGATTACGCGCCATTTGTTTATTTACGTGATACGTCTAAAAACCGAAATTGAACAACAAGAAAAAAACCGAGTACAACGACCCTTAATGAAAAATCGTAAACCGATTGGTAAACAAACACATTTAAATTAGTTTTAAAATTAAAGTTCTTTGAAAATATATTTGATTAAATCATTGTCTCCTATTAATACATATAATCTGCAATTGAAAGAATAAAGTTAACTGTCGCATGAAGCAGTTTGTTTCAGCATTATTTACATGTGGGTTTAATAAAATGTCATTTAATTTACATTCTTTGGATATTTTGGCCAGATACACATGGCATGTACATGACAAATTGATTGGAAATGAATTACCATGAATAATAATGAAAAAAACTGAATCTATTTGTGTTATGGTTTAAAAAAGCAAGAAAAATCATCCAGAAATACAACAATTATTAACAATTTGATATAAATAAAAGAAAAAATTATGTAATGACTGCGAGGTTAAGTATGTTTATATGGTTTCCCTTATTTTTTCTATAAAAATGATTAAAAAATATGGGTCTGACAAATACTTGGTAGGACTGACAAAACATTGAGGTCTGTCAGTCCTACTGTCTGGCAGACCTCCGAGCATTTTCGGCAACTCTGGACCACACCTCCATACATAAGGATAGTAATTGGACCACACCTCCATTACATAAGGATAGTGATTAGACCACTCCTCCATACATAAGGATAGTAATCAGACCACACCTCCATTACATAAGGATAGTAATCAGACCACACCTCCATTACATAAGGATAGTAATCAGAC
This sequence comes from Limnoperna fortunei, assembly GCA_944474755.1. Taxonomy (NCBI): domain Eukaryota; kingdom Metazoa; phylum Mollusca; class Bivalvia; order Mytilida; family Modiolidae; genus Limnoperna; species Limnoperna fortunei. The sequence goes on from OX104113.1 coordinate 80,628,291, forward strand.
CACACCTCCATACATAAGGATAGTAATCAGACCACACCTTCAATACATATGGATAGTGATTAGATGACACCTCCATTACATAAGGATAGTAATCAAACCACACCTCCATGCATAAGGATAGTAATCAGACCACACCTACATTACATAAGGATAGTAATCAGACCACACCTCCATACATAAGGACAGTAATCAAACCACACCTCCATTACATAAGGATAGTAATCAGACCACACCTCCATTACATAAGGATAGTAATCAGACCACACCTGCATTACATAAGGATAGTGATTAGACCACTCCTCCATACATAAGGATAGTAATCAAACCACACCTCCATTACATAGGGATAGTAATCAGACCACCTCAATACATAAGGATAGTAATCAGACCACACCTCCATACATAGGGATAGTAATCAGACCACACCTCCATACATAAGGATAGTAATCAGACCACACCTGCATTACATAAGGATAGTGATTAGACCACTCCTCCATACATAAGGATTGTAATCAGACCACACCTCCATACAAAGGGATAGTAATCAGACCACCTCAATACATAAGGATAGTAATCAGACCACACCTCCATACATAGGGATAGTAATCAGACCACACCTCCATACATAAGGATAGTAATCAGACCACACCTCCATACATAGGGATAGTGATTAGACCACACCTCCATTCATAGGGATAGTAATCAAACCACACCTGCATTATATAAGGATAGTAATCAGAATACACCTGCATTACATAAAGAGAGTAATCAGACCACACCTCTATTACATAAGGATAGTAATCAGACCACACCTCCATACAGAAGGATAGTAATCAGACACCACCTCCATTACATAAGGATAGTAATCAGACCATACCTCCATACATAAGGATAGTAATCAAACCACACCTCCATACAAAGGGATAGTAATCAGACCACCTCAATACATAAGGATAGTAATCAGACCACACCTCCATACATAGGGATAGTAATCAGACCACACCTCCATACATAAGGATAGTAATCAGACCACACCTCCATACATAGGGATAGTGATTAGACCACACCTCCATTCATAGGGATAGTAATCAAACCACACCTGCATTATATGAGGATAGTAATCAGAATACACCTGCATTACATAAAGAGAGTAATCAGACCACACCTCTATTACATAAGGATAGTAATCAGACACCACCTCCATTACATAAGGATAGTAATCAGATCACACCTCCATACATAAGGATAGTAATCAAACCACACCTCCATTACATAAGGATAGTTATCAGACCACACCTCTATTACATAAGGATAGTAATAAGACCACAACTCCATACATAAGGATAGTAATCAGACCACACCTCCATACATAGGGATAGTAATCAGACCACACCTCCATACATAAGGATAGTAATCAAACCACACCTCCATGCATAAGGATAGTAATCAGACCACACCTCCATACATATGGAAAGTAAAACAGACCACAGCTCCCTACATAGGGATAGTAATCAAACCACACCTGCATTATATAAGGATAGATATCAGAATACACCTGCATTACATAAATAGAGTTATCAGACCACAGCTCTATTACATAAGACTAGTAGTAAGACCACACCTCCATTACATAAGGATAGTAATAAGACCACTCCTCCATACATAAGGATAGTAATCAGACCACACCTCCATACATAAGGATAGTAATCAGACCACACCTCCATACATAGGGATAGTAATCAGACCACACCTCCATACATAAGGATAGTAATCAAACCACACCTCCATGCATAGGGATAGTAATCAGACCACACCTCCATACATAAGGACAGTAATTAGACCACACCTCCATTACATAGGGATAGTGATCGGACCACACCTCCATTACATAGGGCTAGTGATCGGACCACACCTGCATTACATAAAGAAAGTAATCAGACCACACCTACATTACATAAGGATAGTAATCAGACCACACCTTCATACATAAGGACAGTAATTAGACCACACCTACATTACATAGGGATAGTAATCAGACCACACCTCCAGACATAAGGACAGTAATTAGACCACACCTCCATTACATAGGGATAGTGATCAGACCACACCTCCATTACATAGGGATAGTGATCGGACCACACCTGCATTACATAAAGATAGTAATCAGACCACACCTCCATACATAAGGACAGTAATTAAACCACACCTCCATTACATAAGGATAGTGATCGGATCACGCCTCCATTACATAAGGATAGTAATCAGACCACATTTGTCCCAAAGCAATTGAAGAAATACATTATGATGGTATCAAAGTAATCAGACCACACCTCCATTACATAGGGATAGTAATCAGACCGCACCTTCATTACATAGGGATGGTGATTAGAAAACACCTCCATTACATAAGGATAGTAATCAGACCACATTTGTCCCAAAGCAATTGAAGAAATATATTATGATGGTATCAAAGTAATCAGACCACACCTCCATTACATGGGGATAGTAATCAGACCACACCTCCATACATAAGGATAGTAATCAAAACACACCTCCATGCATAGGGATAGTAATCAGACCACACCTCCATACATAAGGACAGTAATTAGACCACACCTCCATTACATAGGGATAGTGATCGGACCACACCTCCATTACATAGGGCTAGTGATCGGACCACACCTGCATTACATAAAGATAGTAATCAGACCACACCTACATTACATAAGGATAGTAATCAGACCACACCTTCATACATAAGGACAGTAATTAGACCACACCTCCATTACATAGGGATAGTGATCGGACCACACCTGCATTACATAAAGATAGTAATCAGACCACACCTCCATACATAAGGACAGTAATTAGACCACACCTCCATTACATAGGGATAGTGATCGGATCATGCCTCCATTACATAAGGATAGTAATCAGACCACATTTGTCCCAAAGCAATTGAAGAAATATATTATGATGGTATCAAAGTAAGCAGACCACACCTCCATTACATAGGGATAGTAATCAGACCACACATTCATTACATAGGGATGGTGATTAGAAAACACCTCCATTACATAAGGATAGTAATCAGACCACATTTGTCCCAAAGCAATTGAAGAAATATATTATGATGGTATCAAAGTAATCAGACCACACCTCTATTACATGGGGATAGTAATCAGACCACACCTCCATACATAAGGATAGTAATCAAACCACACCTCCATGCATAAGGATAGTAATCAGACCACGTCTTCATTACATAGGGATAGTAATCAGACCACACCTCCATACATAAGGATAGTAATCAGACCACACCTCCATTACATAGGGATAGTAATCAGACCACACCTCCATACATAAGGATAGTAATCAAACCACACCTCCATACATAGGGATAGTAATCAGACCACACCTCCATACATAAGGATAGTGATAAGACCACTCCTCCATACATAAGGATAGTAATCAGACCACACCTACATACATAAGGATAGTAATCAGACCACACCTCCATACATAAGGATAGTAATCAGACCACACCTGCATTACATAAGGATAGTGATAAGACCACTCCTCCATACATAAGGATAGTAATCAAACCACACCTCCATTACATAGGGATAGTGATAAGACCACACCTCCATTACATAGGGATAGTGATAAGACCACACCTCCATTACATAAGGATAGTAATCAAACCACACCTCCATTACATAAGGATAGTAATCAGACCACACCTCCATTACATAAGGATAGTATCAGACCACACCTGCATTACATAAGGATAGTGATTAGACCACTCCTCCATACATAAGGATAGTAATCAGACCACAACTCCATACATAGGGATAGTAATCAGACCACCTCAATACATATGGATAGTAATCAGACCACACCTCCATACATAGGGATAGTGATTAGACCACATCTCCATTCATAGGGATAGTAATCAAACCACACCTGCATTATATAAGGATAGTAATCAGAATACACCTGCATTACATAAAGAGAGTAATCAGACAACACCTCCATACATAAGGATAGTAATCAAACCACACCTCCATTACATAAGGATAGTTATCAGACCACACCTCTATTACATAAGGATAGTAATAAGACCACAACTCCATACATAAGGATAGTAATCAGACCACACCTCCATACATAGGAATAGTAATCAGACCACACCTCTATACATAAGGATAGTAATCAAACCACACCTCCATGCATAAGGATAGTAATCAAACCACACCTCCATACATATGGAAAGTAAAACAGACCACAGCTCCCTACATAGGGATAGTAATCAAACCACACCTGCATTATATAATGATAGATATCAGAATACACCTGCATTACATAAAGAGAGTTATCAGACCACAGCTCTATTACATAAGACTAGTAGTAAGACCACACCTCCATTACATAAGGATAGTAATAAGACCACTCCTTCATACATAAGGATAGTAATCAGACCACACCTCCATGCATAGGGATAGTAATCAGACCACACCTCCATACATAAGGATAGTAATCAGACCACACCTCCATACATAGGGATAGTAATCAGACCACACCTCCATACATAAGGATAGTAATCAAACCACACCTCCATGCATAGGGATAGTAATCAGACCACACCTCCATACATAAGGACAGTAATTAGACCACACCTCCATTACATAGGGATAGTGATCGGACCACACCTCCATTACATAGGGCTAGTGATCGGACCACACCTGCATTACATAAAGATAGTAATCAGACCACACCTACATTACATAAGGATAGTAATCAGACCACACCTTCATACATAAGGACAGTAATTAGACCACACCTCCATTACATAGGGATAGTGATCGGACCACACCTGCATTACATAAAGATAGTAATCAGACCACACCTCCATACATAAGGACAGTAATTAGACCACACCTCCATTACATAGGGATAGTGATCGGACCACGCCTCCATTACATAAGGATAGTAATCAGACCACATTTGTCCCAAAGCAATTGAAGAAATATATTATGATGGTATCAAAGTAATCAGACCACACCTCCATTACATAGGGATAGTAATCAGACCACACCTCCATACATAAGGATAGTAATCAGACCACACCTTCATTACATAGGGATAGTGATTAGAAAACACCTCCATTACATAAGGATAGTAATCAGACCACATTTGTCCCAAAGCAATTGAAGAAATATATTATGATGGTATCAAAGTAATCAGACCACACCTCCATTACATGGGGATAGTAATCAGACCACACCTCCATACATAAAGATAGTAATCAAACCACACCTCCATGCATAAGGATAGTAATCAGACCACACCTTCATTACATAGGGATAGTAATCAGACCACACCTCCATACATAAGGATAGTAATCAAACCACACCTCCATGCATAAGGATAGTAATCAGACCACACCTCCATTACATAGGGATAGTAATCAGACCACACCTCCATACATAAGGATAGTAATCAAACCACACCTCCATGCATAAGGATAGTAATCAGACCACACCTCCATACATAAGGATAGTAATCAAACCACACCTCCATACATAAGGATAGTAATCAGACCACACCTCCATACATAAGGATAGTAATCAAACCACACCTCCATGCATAAGGATAGTAATCAGACTACACCTTCATTACATAGGGATAGTAATCAAACCACACCACCATACATAGGGATAGTAATCAGACCACATCTCCATACATAGGGATAGTGATTAGACCACACCTCCATGCATAAGGATAGTAATCAGACCACACCTCCATACATAAGGATACTAATCAAACCACACCTCCATGCATAAGGATAGTAATCAGACCACACCTCCATTACATAGGGATAGTGATTAGACCATGCCTCCATTACATAAGGATAGTAATCAGACCACACCTCCATACATAAGGATAGTAATCAGACCACACCTCCATACATAAGGATAGTAATCCTCCCTAATATAAACTGGATGCCACAATATACTGTAAACCAATAAAATTTCGCTTGATATAAACTTTTGCCAGTAGGTTACAAAGTTTATATCCGCGAATGAAAACCTTATTTGGGGATACTTAATTTTGTTTTCACAATGACAGCATCTGTTTTATAAAACTTATTTATCTCTCTTGATTATTTGTCTTTTATCTTCTAGTCCTGTTATTGCCACCTGTTTTGCACTTGAAGAAACTAATTAATTAATAAAAATTATGTCATGTGTTAAAAATTAAACAGCTTATTAGACGTTACGAAAACAACAATCACCTCAGTAATTAACAATTCTGTACACCAACTGTTATGACAGGTCCATCAAGGTAAAATGGTTCATTAAAATTGTCGTCTTCAAAATTATTCTATTCATTATGTGGATGTAATGAGTTGGTTATGCAAACACAAGTTTTGATCATTTGTTTTTTTTTTTCGTTTTCATTACCGGTAATTAAATATATTAAGTAAACACAACTAAACTAAGTGTGCTTGAGTCGTTTTCTCGTGAATCAATCAGCAATAAAATTCAATTGACAAAAAAAAACCAGAACAACAACATATGATGTGAATACCGCTAAAGTCTGTATCCGCTAATCAGTCCATTGAATAAAACCAGCAAAAACGTTTGCTTACGCGAATAATAATTGGGTTACAGTAATTGAAAATTGCTGAAGTATCATTAACCACAATCTAAACAAACAAACTTTCATAATATTAGTTCTTGACTGATCCTTAACACATTTTTGATCTTGAATTTCAGGGTTTTGGACATCTTTTGCCATCCTCAGAAGACCCAAGTGTTTTAGGAGTGATATATGATTCAAGTACCTTCAAACAGCATGACACAAACAAATATATTTCATGTAGATACACTGTAAGGAAAAGTACAGTTAGCTCTAAATAGAAGGATGTAGGAGATCCCTGTCATGGTGTTGTAACTTTTAATTTTAAAGTTTTCACACATTTACTGGACCAAAACATTAACCAGACATATATGGTCCTTTGATAATTCACTTTCACATATAATTTTGGTGATAAATGCCAAACACATTTGCATACTATTCACAAATATATCAACATGATTTTCAGCAAATAATAAAAAAGTCTATATATTTTCTGGGATATCCCAGTGACAAAAATAAGCTTTTTTCAAAGTATCCTGGGTGTTAATTATTTATAATAAAGAGACATTAATACCATTTCATGGTGTCCATTTTAGATTGGTATAGTTTATAAACAAAATTTATGGATAAACAAAATTATGTTTAATAGTGAGCACAGCCGGCAGCTAAGGTGTCCGCGAAGAGCAGTGAGCTTTACGGCAATTAGGTGTCACATGATCAAAATCTGCTTAATGCTGATGTTGATTTTTTTTCGTCCGGAAGTTGATATCGTCAAAAAACTGTAACAAAGTGAATGAAGTAGGGCACTAAAGTAAATTTTAAAGAATGACTTAAAAATAAAGTTGACATGGATAAAAAAGAAATGTTATATTTAAAAATAACAACAAAAATTTCATACCATTTTTGCAATCTCTAAATCGATCTTAAAAACGGACAATCATATGACATTTCATGTGACATCACCAATAACAAAGAAAGACGTCACTTGACCACCGGAATGTAGAGGCACTTTTAGGGTGTTCGGAAGTAATGTCAATTATGAAATGCACATTATATAATAATAAAGGACTGTGCTCGCATTTTGGCAATGCCTACTCCATATTATTTTACTTTGTTTTTGATTAGGAAATGATTGATTTGTATACCCCAGCTCAAAAAGTCTGTTATTCTGTCCATTGCACTATCTCTTACTGCTTTCTCACTACTCCTCCTACACCACTGAATGGAATTTGAACAAACTTTCATGGTCTTTGTTTCATGGTCTAGTGCCATTGTGACCATATATTTAACATTTTGATCAGAATAATAGCAAATGTGGACTTTGACATAGAGAGCATCATTCTCTTATACAACTTCACCTGTGGACTTTGTCATTCTTTGGCATAGAGAGTACCATTCTCTGATACAACTTCACCTATGCCACAAAATTAAATTTTATACAACTTTTGTAGAATCTTTTTCACATATTGCCTTTGTGACCTAATATATTCAATTTTGATCAGAATGATATTTGGGGTTTCTCTTTGCAAAACATTGACTGCGCCTTTCTTTGACGCATATCAGAAGGGGAAGGTTGGGGGTGAGGCTGGTATCAAATAGTAAGCATTGCTCTCAGTTTTGAGCTCACCTGGACTGAAGGCCCATATGAGCTTTTCTGAACACTTAGAGTCTGGCAAAAATCTTCTCTGAAACCATGTGGCCAATTTCTTTTGAACTTAGCCGCAATCATCCAAAAGGTACCTAGTTTAAAATTTTTGCCCAAGGTGTTGATCAATGGACAAAGATGGCAGCTGTTACTAAAAATATAACATGGGTCAACACATGTTTTTTTCAGTCATTATCTCAAAAATTATAATATTATTAATTGATAATTTTACTGTATTTAATTGTTCCAAAGTCTACCATGTGATATTTTGGCAGATTGACTGATTTATTGCAGATTGCATGGTTACTTAAAATAGAACACAAAATTTCAAAAAAAATTTTGACCTTTGGCAATCATATTTTACATCTGGCTATCAATTGTCTTCTGAAACACGACAACAGAAAATGGACATTGTTGAGCACATAAGGTTTGCATCCTTAAATAAGGATGAGATAGAAATTTTACTTTTTTTTTTATGTACATGTATATTTTTATTTGACCTTTGACTATTTTCTCGGTTGATATACATCTCTCAGTCGATATAAACTTGACAACGAGAAAGTCTGTATTTGTATAATAGTGTATGAAAAAAGTGTTAACACAAATTGATCACTGCATTAAGCTCTGCAAATGTTTCTATTAATTTGAAGTTGTATAATGACTTGCCCTTAAAATACCAAATTTTCAGATCTCACACTATAACTTGAAAACTATATAGCTAGCTTGACATTGTACATTGCTAAAGAGATCAGCAAGACCATGCCTGCAAATAACAAAGTTGGTCTAAAATTGTCTGACCACTCCTTTAATTGCCCTGAAATTTCAATTTTTTTAATGAAATTTCCAGTTTTTGTACTATAACCTAAACCATAACAGCTAGAGTGAAACTGGTAATGCAAAATGATAAGCAATACAAATTTGCAATTCACTCTATTGATCTGAAATTTTCAGGTGACTCCTTATGAAAGTTATTGCGGTTTAATGATGATTTTTAAGACAAATTACCAGTTTTTGCCTTAGAAATTAAAAACTGTAATACCTAGAGTAAAATCTGTAAAAAGCTGAAATAATCAGAAGGGCAAGGCCTACAAATCATTTACTGACTATTTATAGTGGTTATTGCCATTTAATAACTATTTGGTAAAATTAGTAGTTTTATCCCTGTAACATAATTCCATAACAGCTAAAAGGAAACTGTTAATTTCAGAAATGATCTGCAAAAAGCAAGGCCTTCAAATCACTCACTTAGCCAAAATTTTTGGATAACTCTATAGGAGTTATTGCTCTTTATTGACGATTTTGAACAAAATTATCAATTTTTGTTTTGAAAATTAAAATTTATAAGAGCTAGAGTAAAACTGTTAATTATTAAATGAACCTGAAGGATAAGGCCTACAAATCATTTAATTTTTCATTAATTGTCTTATGACTTATTATAATGGTTATTGCCTTAAATCAAAATAAAGAAATTTTTAGTTTTTCCCCAGTACTTTAAAAGCTATAACAGCTACATGTAAACTGAAACTGTAAATTGCAAAAATTTATAGATAGCTTAAGGTCATTTGTGTTCCAGGTGAGTGATTCTCGTGGGAGCCTCTAGTTCTAGTCTATGATGCAATTTATGGCATCCACATTTTTGTAGTTAATGGTTAAAAATATATGTATTATTTACTGTTTTCATTTTCAGATTTTTTAGTTTTTTCTATTTATTTTTAGGTTATGTTAGGTGGTGCTTGGTATGATCACCTAGTAGAAAGGTTAGGTGACCTTAAAGATTCAACCATTCAGAAATTTGTATGTCAGGTGATAAAGGATCAACTAAAAATTAATTTGGAGCCATCTGAAGTTATTGTTTCTGTTTTAAAGGTAACTAGTCATGACGTGTCTAAACTGTATTGAATTCTGTTACAATAACCAAGCAATATATTGACTAAAGCATAAGTGGTACACATTGTCTCCTTGTCTGAAAACATACATTGCAATTACTGGTATGTGCTGCCACTGATAAGCACACAGCATTAATGAAGTAGAGCAAGGATTTCTCAACTTACAGTTGTGAACATTTGACAGAATGTGGTCAGATAGTTACTTCAGTGTGCAAAACTTCAGTGTGCAAAACTTCGTGTGCAAGCACTTAAAAATTCCAACCAGTTAGTTCTCCTTGTACAGTGGTCAGGAATTTACATAAGTGTGCAAGCACTATAAAAATCCAACCAGTTAGTTCCCCTTGTACAGTGGTCAGGTAGTTACTTCAGTATGGAAGCACTATAAAATTCCAACCAGTTAGTTCCCCTTGTACAGTGGTCAGGTAGTTACTTCAGTATGCAAGCACTAAAAAATTCCAACCAGTTAGTTCCCTTGTACACTAGTCAGATAATTACTGCAGTGTGCAAGCACTAAAAAATTCCAACCAGTTAGTTCCTCTTGTACAGTTCAGGTACTTACATAAGCGTGCAAGCACTATAAAAATCCAACCAGTTAGTTCCCCTTGTACAGTGGTCAGATAGTTACATAAGTGTGCAAGCACAAAAAAATCCAACCAGTTCCCCTTGTACAGTGGTCAGATAGTAATTCAGCGTGCAAGCACTATAAAAATCTTCTTGTACAAAGTAGCCATAAAGTGGATGAAGAACACGATCTAAAACTTAATAAATTTTCTGAAAATTCAAAAATATGGCTGTAGTTAACAAAAAGTGCTGACTTAGTGATGAACGACATAAACTTACAATGACTAAGCAATTTGTCTATTATGCTTGTTTGTCATTCTATCTTCCATAGAATAAATTTAACAATTGAACACAACTTTACCAAAAATGAGTATCTAAAATAAAACAGAGGAGCAATTCCTAATAGCCATCCTAAACCCTTCTTCATTCAAGTGTGATAGTTCTTTAGCTCTCAACTGACTGGGTCCACGAGACACATTGTCATTGCTTTTCATCTGATTGTTGCAAAAATCTTTACATTTTAGTCTTATCCCCTTACACCCTTGTATCAGTTTAAATAATGGATGATTCATTGGAAGTGCTTTCAAATTTGTATATGATAGCAAACCCTCCATCGAATATTATACCTGTTAATAAAAATAAAAATAGAAATCCTTTAAATATCTGCTGTTGCATTTTGCAAAGAAACTACTTTCTGTAAAACAGAACATTTTGCATTAGAAATTATCATTTATAAAAATCCCCTGTGATAATTTCATCCAAACTTGGTAGGTATGAAACTTAGACGACTCCTTAACTAAATTGTATCCAATAACCTTGTCCTCCAACCCATTTGGTTGCCCATATTAAAATTTAACAGTTGCATGATGACAGGCTCAAAGTAGCCTCAGGTTTTAAAATAATAATACATTAAACCTATAAACTATTTCTACATTTAAGAAAATGTCTCTTTCCAGAGCTGCATTCCTCAGTACTATGTTGGACACAGTAAGATCCTGAACACAGTAGACAGTTATATAGATAACAACAACCTGCCACTAAGTTTAGTTGGAGCATCATATAAAGGTGTTAGTGTCAGTGACTGTATACTGAATGCAAAGATAGCAGTCAATAAGATCTGTAGTAAACCATCACCTCCCACAGACAAACATCATGATACAACTCAGTCAGCTTGAAATTTGAATAAAATTTATTATTTTTATATGGTGTTTTACTGTTTTTAATTACATGTATGGATGGAAATAGAACTGCTGACACATATAGATCATTTTAGTGGCATCACAATAGACGAGTTGATAAAGGGGGAGGGAGAGGTTTCAAAAAGGGGGAGGTAGAGGTTTTCAAAAAGGGGTTGGTAGAGGTTTTCCTTAGTTCACAGCAGTATACATTCTTGTGATATTTGGTTCAAGATATGGTTTCATTTTAAAAGTTTTGATAGCAGTAAAATATACATGTACCGGTAGTCTACAATATAGAAGGCATTGTCATGATATCTTGACTGCTCAAGGGACAGTGGTATAAAATATACATGTAGTCTACCATATTTAATTATACAATATAGATGGCATTGTCATGATATCTTGACTGCTCAAGGTATTGCCTGAAGCACTGTTAATGCCCCAAAGCCAGGGGTGAGGGTATTATCAAAGTTGAAGGCAATACCACTAAATGCAACTATTAGATTTTATGTGTTTTGGACTGTATTATTTTATTTGTATCTTTTTTGATATATGTTTGAATGTAAGCTTCATGATATATCATTATTCAGTATTTATATACAGTTTGCTTTCTTAACTTTATATGAAATTTTTTCTTCATTGAGGTTGTACATGTACATAAATATTTTTATGCAATTAAAATTTAACAGTGTGTTGTTTGTTGCTGGTGAGGGCATTATTATGATGTGAAAATGCCAGCATGTTAATGCTCTCATGTTAAATTACTGCAGATTAAATAATACCAGCTGACCTTGTTTTATTCTATAAAAACATGCATAATTTTATATTACTGATATGAAAAAATATAAGTATTACAAACTGGGGAAGTTACTAAAATAGTATGTAGGCCTGCTGCATTTGTTTTTCTTTTTAAGAATATACATAAACTTAGTAACAGAAAAAAGCTGCATAGGACAATCCTTCTAATAATGCCAATAAGTTTAGTTTCAATTAGTTCAACAGATGAGGACAGACCAGTTAATATTGCTAATAAGTTTTATTTAGATCAAATGGTTTAAGAAAAGAAGCCTTGTTACGCATTTTTAATGTGATTATAAAATTTGTGTGTGTATTATGGTACCAGTCTCATCAGTGTCACCTGCATCATCCAAGTATAGACAGCTTTGTTCCCTGGCTCTAAATGTTGATCTGGTTGAAATTTTAACCAAAAGGTCCCCGAGACAAACTTAGGTTGGGATTGAAAATTGGCCTCCTAACCTCTACTGTTGTGAAAAAAGGGGGCTGAACATATTCAGTTTGGTTTTTTTTAATTATGTTTCTAAGAAAACTTGCTTTTAAAAATGTTTCCATGGATTAATTCTTTTTAGAAGTGCTGGTATGCTATTGGAATTTCCCAATCCGTAACCATATTTAAGTCCAATTTTTCTATTCATGAGATTTCAATAAAACTAAGATATTGTTGCATTTCAAGTGAGATACCTCGGTGGCCAATTGGTTAAGGTAGTTTGTCTACTGTTCATCATTTGGTCTGTCAACGCCGAGATTCTCACTCTATGCAGGGTGCACTCGACTCTAATTTTAATTGACAATGATTGCCAGTTTTCCTGAGGAAGGTCAGGGGTTTTCTCTGGGTACTCCGGCTTCCTCACCCAATAAAAACTGGATGCCATGATATATCTGAAAAATTGCTGAAAGTGGCGTTAAAACAACATTCCAACAAACAAACATGTCAAGTGATCAAGAAGCCTATTGATGTTGGAGGATTTTTTTGCAAAGGTTTAGAAGGATGTTTTTAGTAGACTACAGTTTCGTATGTCTACTTTTCTAATTGTATCAGTTACTCCATAGGCAGACCACTATGTTTCCCATTGGTTTAAATGCTTAAATAAGTACTGTGATGGCATCTCAGATTTGCAATAAGAACAAAAAAAACTTCCAAAAAATGTTGATTGTTGTTTATTTCTAAGATCAAAATTATCTAATGAGCTGCTTGCATCACGATAGATAAGTGACAGGACTGCAACAAACACTTATCTGCAGTAACTGAAAATAATTATCACTCTACTAGAGTAAGGTGTAATTTTCTTAGATTACATTATCAAAGGATTGATTTGATTGATTGATTAATGGTGTTTAACGCCCGAGCAGCAATATTTCAACTATATTCAGGCGACATTATCAAAGGAAAAATTAACAAAATAGCAATACCATTTGTAAATTGTATCAAAAGATGCAGGTTTAGGTTTGTACCTAAATTGCAATAACTGCACACAATAATTTCAGAATTTATAGTATATGACAACTGGGATGTTAAGATGTTATTGGACCTGATCCTTATCAATAGGCAGAAATCTTATTAATATTTTCTCAAATTAGAATCCTTTTCATGAATGGACAACTCTTTCAATAGTCTAAACTTTGCAAAAATACATATAATATGTTTAATATTGTGGTAAAGGTAATTTTCTATTCACTACCAACATGTCATCACTGGGGCCTTAGGTACCAGCTGATCCACAAAGGAAAGGTGATGTAAACACAGCTGTAGCCAGTTTGAGCCCTAGTTCAGGTAGAGTGTTCTAGACTCACACCTTGACAAGGATAGCTAGTGGGTGTGGGATTTCACCTGTGACTTCAGCTTTCTCCCCCTAAATACTGGTATGAAATTCTTATTCAGTCAAACAAACATGTATATTCCAATGGGTTTATTGTGTCTTAGTGTAGATTTTGTTCTACAGTTGTAACATAAAGAGTTAAATATTGTAACTGTATTTACATGTACTTACTTCTTACATAGAATTGTTGAAAAGTTGAGGATCATGCATAATCGACATAATCACATTTTTACAAGAATGAATGATATGTAAAACAAAATCATTTTAAAATTTATTACAGAATTTACAAAATTTATTCAACAAATTAAAAAACAATAATGCAATGTGTGCTCATATACAACCAAAACTTGCAGAACAAACTTGATTGCTCCATTTTTCTTTCTTGAAATCATTTAAACAGTATTTATAGTATTTATAGTACAGACCAAACTGATTGGGTAATAAATAGTTAAACTGCTGCAGAAAGTTCAGCCTAAAATAGAAATCAACTCTAAATGTACATACTGATTCATACACAATCTTTAAAAAAAATAATTCTATTAATCGGTGTGTACAAAAGTGCACAATTTGTATAGTACATCTTTAACAAATTCCACAAATCTTTTATCATTTAAACAACATTTTCATTATACCTTATTTTAGTGACATCCACTTGCCAAGAACCAAGTTCCTTGAACTATTCAACTAAAGCTTTGTTATTTCATCTTTTACAGAAGACAGTTAACGACATTCTTGAGGTGCCAAGAGTCAGATTCAAACCTATACAATTTTAAGGGAACTATTTCACTGAAAGCATGTTAATATTCACTTAATTGTAATCACTTCTTTCCTTCCACCATTATAATATGATATCCAAACTTAGTTTTAACTGGAGGATCTGTGTAGACAGGATTTCCCAAAGAGCTGATTGGTAATGCAAATGCTGCATCCTGGAATGGACCAACCATGCTTCCTCTTGTCATCCAACCCAAGTCTCCCTGTAACACAAAATATATTGACCAGGCCAATCACACTGTAATAGTAATAAATACTTGGCAGCCAATTGTGTAAATAAAAGCTTTTTACTTACTGGTTGTTTTAAAAAAATTCTATTCAATACTTAATTTCTTTAATTACCCAGTAGTGATTTTGCATTGTAAAATATTTGCAGATTATACAGTTTTGATCACCCAAAATTCATTTTACAACACAATTTAAACAAATAAAAAATTAGTCATTCCTTATAATATACATGTTAGACAAGTAAAAGTACTGAAACAATTTAATAAATGAACAATGAAGTTTGAGCATTTTTAGCAAGAATTTTAATAAATGGCATATCATTACACAAGCTGTGATTTGTCAAAGGCAAATACACAAAAATCAATAAGAGGAACATTTCCCAATGAAAAATTTTTTATTGGAAAATGAAAGGTTGTTTTAACACCATTTCATCAATATTTATTTTTTACAGATACATAAATTTTTAACATAATTATGAATGTATGCACAGGAAACACTTGAAAGCAATGTTGTCAGGTTACATTTGAAAAGTTTAATGTAGAAAGGCTGATAAATATCCAAAGGATGTGGACCGATAAAAGCTCTTAATTTACCCTTGATCTGCCGATAAATATCCAAAGGATGTGGTCCAATAAAAGCTCTTAATTTACCCCTGATCTGGCTTTGTCTTCACTGTATGTGGCTGCTACTTCATTAAACTTCATTCCTCCCTTTAATTTCTCTAATGCCTCTAAACACTTTGACTGTTTCTCACAGAGAATGTGTCTTACCTGAAAATTTAAAATAATTTTATTGGTACCAAATAATGATATATACAAACAATTCAAGTGTGTTGAAAACAAAAAACTTTCACTGGTGAGACCTCCATTGGCACAGCATTTGAATGTTGTTTAACACCTCTTTCAGCTATATCATGGCATCCATTGTTTATTGAGGAAGGAAGCAGGAGTTCCCAGAGAAAACCCCTGACCTTCTGTAGAAGTCAGTATGTGGGAACTTATGTTCTCCTTCTGCAGTCTGCAAGATAAATAAATTAAAATTTTTACCTATTGCTTCTCTGATAACCATGGAGCATTTAGAAGGAAAAACTATATGTAGTTTCCGAGTAGAGATATATTGCTGCAATGAACATGAAATATTGATCTTCTTGTATCAGTTGGGAGTTTATTATGGTACATGTATTACCATATTTGGAAAGAACAAGTTATTGAAAAGTATTGTATACTTGGATACTATATATGTTTCTGCTTCTGGTCAATACTATAAAAATTCATATTTAATTTACTTTGCATTCTTAAATCTGATTGGCCTATTCAAATGGAGAAACACAGGTATAAGAAATAACTTGCATTGGTCACATGACCTAGCTATTCTGATGCCATTAAAATTTAAATAGCTCCATGACATCATTGTTGTATTTACCATAAAAATTGTATAGTAGTATCTTTAAAGTTAAATTATGTCTTTCAACTTTCTGAATAAGTTATACTCTATAACTTGGTTTGGTCTGTTTACACCATTCACAAACAGATATTGTATAATCAGTTCAGAAATTTGAAATAATCCTTCAAAAACAATATATTATATGTTGTGACAAATATTTAAAGATTCTCTTTGTGTGGATATGCAATGTGGATCATTTTCAACAAATTTCTTCAACTGTCCGAGGCCCAATTCTGCATCTGAAGAACATACTACTAGTACATATCTAATATAAAATCACCAATTTAATGACATTTTTATTAACCAGCTGAGTAAATTTAAGTATCATTTTGTCTTTGGCCAATACAGCTATACCCTCAATTGAAATTGCTTTTTTGCTTTTGGTGTAAATTTCATAAAATTCTTACAAGGAATGTCAAGTCAGAGTACTTGCAGGACAATTTAGCAAATAAGTTATATTTCCAAGGTCCATATGACATGCACAAAAATGATTTGATTTGTGCTGTTTTTCAACTTGTTGAAGATATTATTGATTTGAACATTTCATTTAAATTGTATACACATCTAACAAGAAATGTAGGCTCAAGAGCTCTTGCAAAAAAATTTTGGATCTAATTAACAATTGCAACTCACACAAAAATCATTGCTTATTGATGATTTTCAAACTGGTCCAAGATACTGATGGCATTATAACATTTTATATTATTAATCGATAATTTTGCTGTAGTTTAATTTGTCCAAAGTCTACGACGTGATATTTTGTATTTTAGCGGATTGACTAATTTATTGGCAATTAACTTTTGCATATTGCACGGTTACCAAAAAAAGAACAAAAAATTCTAAAAATTGTGTGACGTTTCGCAATCAGCCAATCATATTTTACATCCGGTTATCAATCATCTGCTGGAACAACAAACAATTGACAGTGTTAACATTGAGCACAAAAGTGTGCACCCTTAAATAAGGATGAGATATAGTCATTTTGTTTTAATTTTTTATTTTAATTTTATTTTTATTATTTGACAAATTAAAATACAGCAAAATTATCGAATAATGATATAAAAAAATACACCCTTTCTCTTATTCAATACAAGTTATATATATCGACCTCGGACTACATCCTCGGTTGATATACATCTCTCAGTCGATATAAACTTGTATTGACTAAGAGAAAGGCTGAATTTGTATAATATTATTGTATAAATTTCATAAAACTCTCGACTAGAAATAGAAATAGACTAGAAATCACTATAAAGAGACATATGTATGAATGATATGTACATGTAGCTATTTAACCTAACACTATAGGTGCACAACTGTACAGAGAAATTGTTTGGAAAATACATGTATTAAACTGGTACAAGAAAAGTAGTTTCTTTCACAATTTTTATACAATTGTTATATAATGTTAGTTTGGGATCTGGATGCATTTTTCATTTGTTACAAAGATGCATGCCAACAGTTTTGGCAGTAGAGAATTTAAAACCATTCTCCAATATTATTTTTCATGTTTTTTCCTCGATAACATATAAGGAAATCGTCAACATACAAAGAACCATCAATATTATCTTTCAAGACTTGAGCAAGATCATTACTTTTAATGCTGAATAAAGTAACAGAAAGGATGCTACCTTGAGGAACACCTATGTCTTGTTCAAAAGGGTCAGACGAAGTTGAATTCATCCAAATTTTTAATTCTCTATCGGACAAAAAATTTGAAATGAAGGTAGAAAGTCTACTTTTTAACCCCATATCAAAAAGATACTCTAAAATTCCCAGATAGCGTAGGCTTTGTTGTCTGGTTATACATGCAATACAGAATGCATGACCTTTGACTATAGTGGGTAACTTGTTTGGAGAGTGCTAATTATCTCAATGTGTGATAAAGACCCCTGTTGTTCTTTTTAAAAAGAGTAGGTGCAGTATGACTGCTACAAAAGACCAATTTCCCTCCCGTCCCAATACTTTTTTAATAGACATGACAGATTTACAATTTTTCATACTTTTATCCTCAGTAATTTTAACTTTTGCCCTTTCTAAAAAGCTAGAATAAGCGCAGGAAAGGGCACAGTGTTTTGTGTATGGTGGTATATGACCAACTATATTTTACTGTTGCTGTATGTCTTTGCGATGTATTTATTATATGTATGTCGGTATAAAAGCTCTACAGAGCTTATGTTCATTGTTATAAACCTGACTTTAAATAAAATTTATCTTATCTTATCTTGTCAACTAAAACGAAGAACTTGTGGAGCTTGCCAAAGATTCCCTCTCTGTTTATTATTGCCTTATTGCCTAATTATATGTAATTGTGATTTCTGTTTTTTTATTGTAATTTCATTTCACAAAACTGACTGTTTTCTTTGTTGTTTTGTTAACCATGTGAAATGTCATTGAAAAATAAAAATTCTCTACAATGTCTTGATGCTGTTTAAATATTTATTTACTGTGTCAATATACAATCGCTTGATAATCCAATTAAAGTGTAAGGTAATCATGCAACTAAGATAACAATCACACATTAGGATACACTAATTTACCCTGAAACAAATTCAAATGTTTAAACAAATTATCCAGACAAACTAAACGATCATATAACAACACATTTATTTGTATTTTTTCTGTTTTGGTTATGGAATGAAACATCATGTAATTATTGTATGCTACCTGCTTTTATTGCCTTTAATATGATTATTTTTCATCTAAATTGCATGCTCCTGTCACAGTTTTAGTAGTTATTTTTTAGTTTTTTGCTATCTGCCCTGTTTTGTTGTTCTAGGATGTGCTTATCTGCCTTGTATGCTACATGTTTTTATTGTCTTAATATGTATATATAATGTTATTGTAAATACATGTTCATGTCTCGTTTAGTGTTTTAAGATGTGTTGTCTGTCTTTTAAGTTCTAAATGTTGTTTGTTATGTTTGCTTGTGTATTCATTTATAAGCTCAATAGAGCTAATGCTTTTTGTTGTAAAATACACAAATTTAAATAAAGCTTTTGTATTTGTATACTTCACACTAGAGACAGAATGTCATGATGTACACATACTTGTTCTGTAAATCAATTTTATATAAATTTTAATGTCTATGTCCACACTTTCAGTTGCTGTTGAAATTTTCTGCTCTTTAGTCCATCCTAATTCTATGTACAGGGGCAGATACAGGATTTTCGAAGGGGGGCGTAAAAAGGGGATATCGGAAAAGGAAGGCCATGAACAAGGTTTTTATAGTGTTCAGTAACCTTTATTTGGTACAGTATATACAACAGAGATATCATAATAAACGAATTAGTACCGTTAATGCATTAATTTATGGCAAGGACGAGCGGGGATTACATTTTTGCCTTTGGCGCTCAGTGGCGGATCCAGGGCATATGCCCCCTTTAAAAAAAGGAAAGGAAAAGAAGAGAATAGGGACAGTGCCAAAGGCAAAAATCTAATCCCCCCTCGTCCTCGCCATAAATTAATGCATTAACGGTACTAATTCGTTTATTATAATATCTCTGTTGTATATACTGTACCAAATAAAGGTTACTAAACACTATAAAAACCTTGTTCATGGCCTTCATTTTCCGATATCCCCTTTTTACGCCCCCCCCCCCCCTTTTCGAAAATCCTGTATCCGCCCCTGCCGCTGGTTGTTACCCTCCCTGTTCTCTTCTTTTCCTTTCCTTTTTTTTAAGGGTGGGCGTACGCCCCTACGCCCCCCCCCCCCCCGCCACTGATGTAAGTGATTTTGTGTGTATTTCTTTTTGGCTTTTGTTCTTGCCCCGAATATAGCCGACAATCGAAATACTGCTTTCTTGACACTGGACAATCAATCAATCAATTTTTATATTTGGATACGAGAATTGTCATTTGGTGCATTTCTCATACTTTAACTGCAGTGCCTCCTTTAGCTTGTTTGGTGTCATCTCCCCCTCCACCTTCAGCACCTTTTCCACCCTTTCCTCCCTTGTTTTTCGGCATGTTTTGTTTTTGTTTACAATATTTAAACACGTGTGTGAATCTGATAACAGGAAGTAAATATTTTATGTTAACATCGATTTGATTAGACGCTAGGTGTGTTTTATCCAATGAGAGAATTCGTTTTGAAGTCTTTACGGCCAAACATTCAAAATGGTTCATATCGATTATAAAGATTACTAGATTAGATAGAATAAGGATGTCAGATGAAGAATATGGCCCTGCTTTACCCCCAGGTCCATTTAAATTGGTGTCACATAATAATATCTACCAAGCCACTTAAAATAGCATTGTCCCTTAATAATGATTTTAGTAATAAACAACCATAAGGCACAAAATATGCAACAGATTCAATATATACCGGTATTGTTTTGTAACTTACATTACCTATATAGTTACACATAGGGCTAATGTTATCAAATATAATTCATCTAATTTGGTGTTCATTTCGTGCCATATCTATAAACAACAGTATTTAAATTAAGTAAGGACTATTCTCTAATTTTGACGTAATATTTCAACCGCTTGACCAATGTGGAAAATATAGTTCTCATCACTAGTGAATTTGTTCTCAGCAGTTGATTGGTTAAAAATAATAACGTCCTAATAAGAACTCATGACGTCATAAACAAAACACCTTCCATTTATCACGTATTCAAGTCATGAACTTATAATTGGGTTTGGGGGAATTTGTACTTCATTTCGCAAATTTACTACTTTTTTAAATTAGAGGAACAGAATCTTACATTTGTACTCTTGATAGTTAAATTATGGAAATTTAAGTCCTCGCCAAGGCTTGAACTTAAAATTCCATAATTTAACTATCTGGATTGGAGAAATCCGATAATCCACACGTTCCAATGTAACAATATTGAAAACGATTCAATGTACATTTTTGAAGAAAACGAAACCTAAGTTGATCTTGTTTCATGGGTCAGCGACATAGTAACCCTAGTTTATGCATGTATAATTCTTATCTTACTTTCATTTACATTTATAATCATTTTTGATTGGTCAAAAGGGCTTAAATCAGTAGTTCCCAGATCGGTTAATACTTTACTGAACAACTGTTCAGGGACCACTTTTTGTTGCAAAAAAACCCAAATATGGCTGGCATGTGTTGTGTA
Source organism: Limnoperna fortunei (assembly GCA_944474755.1). NCBI lineage: Eukaryota > Metazoa > Mollusca > Bivalvia > Mytilida > Modiolidae > Limnoperna > Limnoperna fortunei. The sequence continues at coordinate 80,650,359 of OX104113.1, forward strand.
TGCCTGAGAAAATTAACTAGGTCATCTTAAACTGTATGCTTTAAAGGAAACTTATTTATTCAAAGCAGCTGTATATTATTATTAAAAAATCATTTCTTTTGGAGAAATACATACACAAGAAGATATTTTAACAGCTAGTACACTACGCCTTGCCTTTCATTATTTACAGTGCTGAATGAATAAAAATATCCGAAATTCTTGTGTGGACGAAATGTGAGCAGGAAGGCATATATAAAAAATTTATTTAAATTTGCGTTTATAATATTATAAATCATTTGAAATGCATACAATAGCCGTAAAACCATCTTCTATTTTCTCAGTCACAACAAAGCAACAAGATGAGCAAGATACACAGCTTTGCCACCAGCAACATGATTCAGCACTGCACCTTCTTTTTTCACTAAAAAGTTCACTGAACAATGGCTGCTTTCGTTTTTCTTGTTCGTTTTACAGAAAGAACGTCTAGCTAGGTTTGCATTGCATTTGAAAACCTATGACGTTACATGTGACATAACACATGACATTACATATAAACCTCAGTACAATGATTTACATTAGTATGCGGAATTCTTGAAAATATTGTTTGTTGTTCTGTCTTCTTTTGTTTTCAGTAGTCATATTCTCAGCAAATCGTAAAAGATATCTCTTGTCAATGTCAGTTATTTCCCCCAAACCAACCATATCTTCATCTTCAGTTTGTTGTGTACATTCAGGATTGGATATTTATATGCGTCACACACTTATAATGGACTATTATGTGAAGAAGTCTTGACAGGAAAAGATGATAAATATAATGTATTTAAAAACCATTTTGGAAGACTTATTAGGATTAAATGCATATTCTTTTGGTATTTCATCGATGTATGAACGATTTCAACTCGCTCACAAACTTATCATAAACAGCCTTGTTTGTTTTCTGAGTGTGTCGACATTATTCATACATTGATGAATTACCGATAATTAGTGTTTATGCAATAAATCGTTTTTATAATGTCACAAGCATAAATTCTTTTTATTGTCATTGATGGAAGAGTTAGTGTTTACAAGATGTTTTTGGTCTAGACATTAGTTTAAGTGCATTTTATTGAAATTACAAATGATGAAGGTCACTTTTACAGAATCTTTCATTCTGAATGTTTCTATGATGTAACCAATCATTACGAAATAGATTATTGTAAGGGGGCTGTAATTTTTAAAAGGAATCACTTTTAAGGCAACTGCGTGAAATATTTAATTATTGAAGTAAGCACTATGGTTTCAGTGAATATTTGTATAAGTTGTAAATGGATGTCAAGGAAAATTTATAAATATGATATTAAAGCCTTTCCCTCTCTTACTGTATATGAAAGTGAGTCAACACTGTGTAGGGTGTACAAGTAAAAGCACTAACATAGACATTTATATTTAAAAATTTAGGTTTACTACAAAAGACTAAAGTAACAGGGCCTCAGCTTCCACCTCATTTGAAAAATTCTGAAGGTAGAATTTCAGAATTTTCAGATCTATCAGGAAATAAGAAAACAATTGGACCCACATTACCACCACATCTACGAAATGACACTAAAAAACAGGAAGACATTATTGGGCCAGCTTTACCACCAGGAATGGACTTGACAAAGAATGAATCATCAGACGAGGAATCAATAGGCCCAAAACTGCCATCACATTTAAGAAACAAGAGAGACAACTCAACATCTGAATCATATGACATTGGTCCTCAGTTACCTCCCTCTTCTGTTAAGGCATTTCACACTATTGGGCCTTCATTGCCTCAAGGGATAATTAATAAGAAAGTTTATTCAGACATTAACAAAGAAGATGATAATGATATAATTGGTCCATTGCCATGTGAAATGTTGAAGGGTGATGATTCTTTTCATACTGCAGCAGAAATCGAAGCAAGGGCAAGACAGATGAGAAACAAATTGGAAGGCAAAGTATGAAAGTGTTTATGTTGTAGAGGCTTGTCATTTCATAACTATTGTTTCAGCTATATTTTTATGTTTAGCCATATTAAATAAATACATGCAGTTTTCTAGACCAATGGAAGTAAGTACAAAGTTGGTCTAATATTTGTATGTTTTACAAATAAAATTTATTGGAAGAACTAAAAAAATTGGTTAGAGGTATTGTTTTAAGTGCATACATGGACTGGTATATACATGTACATGCATGTCATTTGTTTTTGCATTTTAGGAAGAAAAAGAAGAAAAGATATCTAGAGAATCCTGGATGATGGAACTACCATCAAGTAAATTAAGTCAAAGCATTGGTTTGCAAGCCCGAAGTTTCAGAGCAAAAGCAGGACCAGACATGTCTGATAGGTCAGCTTGGACTGACACTCCTGCAGATAGAGAAAGAAAGGAAAAGGTGTGGTTAGGATAGTGCACTAACGATTATTTATAAAAGATTTACATACAATGAAAAAAATTCAGAAGTTTATAGTCTGTGGTAATTTGTTCCTTGATCAGATTTGAATATCAAGTTTAATTTCACACAAATGTAAATTTTTGTTTAAAAGCATGAACTTACCAGGTTAGTGTGTAAAATTATATCTTCTGTTATGAATTTTTTTACTTCAGCAAATATTTATGTCAACAATCTAAAAACAGTTTGTTAGTTTTACATGGGTCATAGAGCCATAGAGGTAAAGAGTATGAGCATGGGAAAAAAGTTTCTTTCATGTTTTTTTGTTTGTTTGTTTTTTTTTTTTGCTGATGTTGATGATGGTGAAAGTTATCTTCTTCAGTGTTGAAGGTACCATTTTGATAGACATTCCTGTTCTAAGTATTGTTTATCAGTTATTAACAAATAAAACATTAAAACTTCTTTTGGTAATTCAGTTGTTATTTTGCATGTGACGATAGTCGCTGGAGGCGAGTCACATATATGGCAGTGTAATCACTTTTTGCTTTATAAACATTTTGCTTTATATCTTTTTAAGATTAAGCCTAGGTTCATCAATTTTGGTCCAGTGGTAGCTTATGATAAGTACTTGCCAGTCAGTCACCTGTCAACTGATCTTAACCTCAATTTCATGGTCCAGAGACTACATTAAAGTTTTTTTGGATTAGAACAGTTTCTCTGTAGCCATGCATGGTAGGATGACAATATTCAGTATATAGGTTGCTGATGAAAAGTACATGACTGTCTGGTAGGTGTCACCTGACCATGATCTCAATTTCACAGTCCAGTGACTACGTTTAAGTTTTTGGATTAGGTCACTCTGTAATCATGCATTGTCTATTTTTAATGATAACAATTTAATGCTATTTACATAATGCTTATGACATAATTTTTTTTGTTACTGATGCAGAATGCAGGCGATACATTTTTTTGTTTCCGCTATTGTGAAACTTTGACATTGATTTGTTTTATAGGAACAGGATGTTGGTAAGAAACGGCGGCATGATGATACTGGAACATCTGAAAGGGATAAAATTTTGAGTAAAGATGTTAAAAAATACAATGTAAGTTTTATATATTTTAGCATATTATGTACACTATTTTATTTGCTACAGTTGTTTATTGTATCATGATTTTTTTAAAATTATGTTTATCTGACTGAATTTTAAAATACGTAAACAGTTATCACACCGCTTATGGTATGTTTTCATAAATGTTTAATTTAATGCAATGTTTTTTTTCCATCATAGAAATCTAATAGACCTGAGTCATTACTGGAATTGCATCAGAAAGAACTGAAAAAGAAAAAGGTACAGTATGACTTATAAGTCTGGATAATATTTATTGACATATACAGTATTTGGTTTTGAGTTTTTTTTTTACATAGTCACATAGTTTTTGGTGTTGTTTTTTTAATTTCATGGTGATCACCTTTTTATACAAATAGTAAATCAAATCAGAATTGAAATTTTATAATTGAGTTCAAACTCTAGAAATATTTTTATTTTTTAGCCAAAGACAGAAGACAAACCAGCAGAGAGACGACCATTTGACAGAGAATTAGATTTACAAGTAAATAAATTTGATGATGCACAGAGGAAAGCCATTATAAAAAAATCTCAAAAACTGGACAGTAGATTTTCACATGGAGATTCTCAGTTCTTGTGATAAATGCAAAGACATAATGTTTTTAACGATTTATTTTGAATAAAGGAAGCCATGATAATTAACTATTCAGTTGTTTAGAAATAATTATGCTTGAAAAGTCAGTCTTAATTCTAGATGAAGTGAACTGGATATAAATGTAAGTCATCAATTTAAATAAAGTGAATGGGATATAAATGTCAGTCCCAATTCAAAATAAAGTGAATGGGATATAAATGTCGGTCCCAATTCAAAATAAAGTGAAAGGAATATCAATGTCTGTCTCCCTTCTAAATAAAGTAAATGGGATATATATGTCAGTCTTTATTTTAAATAAAGTTAACAGGAAATAAATGTCAGTTGCAATTTTAAATAAAGTAAATGTCAGGGATGTCATTAGAAGGCGGCAAATGTGATATTAAAAGTTTGATACAAGCTGTTACTACAGTCATGTCACATATCTCTTAGTGAGTTTCTTCAATATAAAGATGTCTAAGTATGTGAAATTACATGATGTACAATATGGCTGCTGGACTTTAAACAAATGTGTATAATATAGCTTTAAATATTTTTTCTTAATCGCTGCATCAATTAAAGAAAAGCAGATGATAGGGAGACCAATGAAAAAGACAAAATTACTAAACAATCGCTATCTCACCAAAACAAAAAGAAACAATCCAGCAAAACACACAATAACAAAAATAAGTAAGATAAACTATGTACACTCCAAGGTTAAGCATGTCTTAGTTCACTGGTAAAACCTGTCGTTACTTATGGTAAAATCAGTGAGAGTTCAAATATCCTATAACTATTGAACCATTGCCCAACTCATGATGGGGAACCAGACACAGCCAGAATGTTTGGTGGATGTTACTATATTTAAGTTTTAAATAAATGAAAAGGTGCAACCCTTAAATGAGTTTAATGTGAGGTGTGATAGCACAACCAATAATGTGAGGTGTGGTAGCACAACCAATAATGTGAGGTGTGATAGCACAACCAATAATGTGAGGTGTGATAGCACAACCAATAATGTGTGGTGTGATAGCACAACCAATAATGTGAGGTGTGATAGCACAACCAATAATGTGTGGAGTGATAGCACAACCAATAATGTGTGGAGTGATAGCACAACCAGTAATGTGTGGCGTGATAGCACAACCAATGTGTGGTGTGATAGCACAACCAATAATGTGAAGTATGATAGCACAACCCAATAATGCATGGTGTAATAGCACAAATAATAATGCATGGCGTGATAGCACAACCAATAATGTGTGGCGTGATAGCACTACCAATAATCTGTGGTGTGATAGCACAACCAATAATGTGAAGTGTGATAGCACAACCCAATAATGCATGGCGTGATAGCACAACCAGTAATGTGTGGGGTGATAGCACAACCAATAATGCATGGTGTGATAGCACAACCAATAATGTGTGGTGTGATAGCACAACCAATAATGTGTGGTGTGATAGCATAACCAATAATGGGGGTGTGATAGCACAACTAATAATGCATGGTGTGATAGCACAACCAATAATGTGAGGTGTGATAGCACAACCAATAATGTAAAGTGTGATAGCACAACCAATAATGTGAAGTGCGATAGCACAACAAATAATGTGTGGTGTGATAGCACAACCAATAATGTATGGTGTGATAGCACAACCAATAATGTGTGGTGTGATAGCACAACCAATAATGTGTGGTGTGATAGCACAACCAATAATGGGGGTGTGATAGCACAACCAATAATGTATGGTGTGATAGCGCAACAAAATACGTTGTGGTGTGATAGCACAATCAATAATGTGATATGATAGAACAACTAATAATAAGGTGTGATAGAACAACTAATAAAGCGTTGCGTGATAGCACATCTAATAATGCATCGTGAGATAGCACAATCATTAATGTGAAGTGTAATAGTGCAACCAATAATAAGTGGTGTGATAGCACAACCAATAATGTGTGGTGTGATAGCACAACTAATAATGTGAGGTGTGATAGCACAACTAATAATGCATGGTGTGATAGCACAACCAATAATGTGAGGTGTGATAGCACAACTAATAATGTGTGGTGTGATAGCACAACCAATAATGTGTGGCGTGATAGCACAACCAATAATGTGTGGGGTGATAGCACAACCAATAATGTGTGGTGTGATAGCACAACCAATAATGTGTGGTGTGATAGCACAACTAATAATGTGTGGTGTGATAGCACAACTAATAATGTGTGGTGTGATAGCACAACCAATAATGTATGGTGTGATAGCACAACCAATAATGTGTGGTGTGATAGCACAACTAATAATGTGTGGTGTGATAGCACAACTAATAATGTGTGGCGTGATAGCACAACCAATAATGTATGGTGTGATAGCACAACCAATAATGTGTGGTGTGATAGCACAACTAATAATGTGAGGTGTGATAGCACAACTAATAATGCATGGTGTGATAGCACAACCAATAATGTGTGGTGTGATAGCACAACCAATAATGTGTGGTGTGATAGCACAACCAATAATGTGAGGTGTGATAGCACAACCAATAATGTGTGGCGTGATAGCACAACCAATAATGTGAGGTGTGATAACACAACCAATAATGTGAGGCGTGATAGCACAACCAATAATGTGTGGTGTGATAGCACAGCCAATAATGTGAAGTGTAATAGCACAACCCAATAATGCATGGTGTAATAGCACAAATAATAATGCATGGCGTGATAGCACAACCAATAATGTGTGGCGTGATAGCACAACCAATAATGTGTGGCGTGATAGCACAACCAATAATGTGTGGGGTGATAGCACAACCAGTAATGTGTGGAGTGATAGCACAACTAATAATGCATGGTGTGAAAACACATTCAATAATGCATGGTGTGATAGCACAACTAATAATGCATGGTGTGATAGCACAACCAATAATGTGAGGTGTGGTAGCACAACCAATAATGTGAAGTGCGATAGCACAACCAATAATGTGTCCTGTGATAGCACAACCAATAATGTGTGGTGTGATAGCACAACCAATACTGTGTGGTGTGTTAGCACAACCAATAATGTATGATATGGTAGAACAACTAATAATAAGGTGTTTTAGCACAACCAATAATGTAAAGTGTGATAGCACAACCAATAATGTGAAGTGTGATAGCACAACCAATAATGTGTGGCGTGATAGCACAACCAATAATGTGTGGTGTGATAGCACAACCAATAATGTGTGGTGTGATAGCATAACCAATAATGTGGGTGTGATAGCACAACTAATAATGCATGGTGTGATAGCACAACCAATAATGTGAGGTGTGATAGCACAACCAATAATGTAAAGTGTGATAGCACAACCAATAATGTGAAGTGCGATAGCACAACAAATAATGTGTGATGTGATAGCACAACCAATAATGTATGGTGTGATAGCACAACCAATAATGTGTGGTGTGATAGCACAAACAATAATGTGTGGTGTGATAGCACAACCAATAATGGGGGTGTGATAGCACAACCAATAATGTATGGTGTGATAGCGCAACAAAATACGTTGTGGTGTGATAGCACAATCAATAATGTGATATGATAGAACAACTAATAATAAGGTGTGATACAACAACTAATAAAGCGTTGCGTGATAGCACATCTAATAATGCATCGTGAGATAGCACAATCATTAATGTGAAGTGTAATAGTGCAACCAATAATAAGTGGTGTGATAGCACAACCAATAATGTGTGGTGTGATAGCACAACTAATAATGTGAGGTGTGATAGCACAACTAATAATGCATGGTGTGATAGCACAACCAATAATGTGAGGTGTGATAGCACAACTAATAATGTGTGGTGTGATAGCACAACCAATAATGTGTGGCGTGATAGCACAACCAATAATGTGTGGGGTGATAGCACAACCAATAATGTGTGGTGTGATAGCACAACCAATAATGTGTGGTGTGATAGCACAACTAATAATGTGTGGTGTGATAGCACAACTAATAATGTGTGGTGTGATAGCACAACCAATAATGTATGGTGTGATAGCACAACCAATAATGTGTGGTGTGATAGCACAACTAATAATGTGTGGTGTGATAGCACAACTAATAATGTGTGGCGTGATAGCACAACCAATAATGTATGGTGTGATAGCACAACCAATAATGTGTGGTGTGATAGCACAACTAATAATGTGAGGTGTGATAGCACAACTAATAATGCATGGTGTGATAGCACAACCAATAATGTGTGGTGTGATAGCACAACCAATAATGTGTGGTGTGATAGCACAACCAATAATGTGAGGTGTGATAGCACAACCAATAATGTGTGGCGTGATAGCACAACCAATAATGTGAGGTGTGATAACACAACCAATAATGTGAGGCGTGATAGCACAACCAATAATGTGTGGTGTGATAGCACAGCCAATAATGTGAAGTGTAATAGCACAACCCAATAATGCATGGTGTAATAGCACAAATAATAATGCATGGCGTGATAGCACAACCAATAATGTGTGGCGTGATAGCACAACCAATAATGTGTGGCGTGATAGCACAACCAATAATGTGTGGGGTGATAGCACAACCAGTAATGTGTGGAGTGATAGCACAACTAATAATGCATGGTGTGAAAACACATTCAATAATGCATGGTGTGATAGCACAACTAATAATGCATGGTGTGATAGCACAACCAATAATGTGAGGTGTGGTAGCACAACCAATAATGTGAAGTGCGATAGCACAACCAATAATGTGTCCTGTGATAGCACAACCAATAATGTGTGGTGTGATAGCACAACCAATACTGTGTGGTGTGTTAGCACAACCAATAATGTATGATATGGTAGAACAACTAATAATAAGGTGTTTTAGCACAACCAATAATGTAAAGTGTGATAGCACAACCAATAATGTGAAGTGTGATAGCACAACCAATAATGTGTGGCGTGATAGCACAACCAATAATGTGTGGTGTGATAGCACAACCAATAATGTGTGGTGTGATAGCATAACCAATAATGGGGGTGTGATAGCACAACTAATAATGCATGGTGTGATAGCACAACCAATAATGTGAGGTGTGATAGCACAACCAATAATGTAAAGTGTGATAGCACAACCAATAATGTGAAGTGCGATAGCACAACAAATAATGTGTGGTGTGATAGCACAACCAATAATGTATGGTGTGATAGCACAACCAATAATGTGTGGTGTGATAGCACAAACAATAATGTGTGGTGTGATAGCACAACCAATAATGGGGGTGTGATAGCACAACCAATAATGTATGGTGTGATAGCGCAACAAAATACGTTGTGGTGTGATAGCACAATCAATAATGTGATATGATAGAACAACTAATAATAAGGTGTGATAGAACAACTAATAAAGCGTTGCGTGATAGCACATCTAATAATGCATCGTGAGATAGCACAATCATTAATGTGAAGTGTAATAGTACAACCAATAATAAGTGGTGTGATAGCACAACCAATAATTGTGGTGTGATAGCACAACTAATAATGTGAGGTGTGATAGCACAACCAATAATGTGAGGTGTGATAGCACAACCAATAATGTGTGGTGTGATAGCACAACCAATAATGTGAGGTGTGATAGCACAACCAATTATGGGTGGTGTGATAGCACAACCAATAATGTGTGGGGTGATAGCACAACCAATGTATGGTGTGATAGCACAACCAATACTGTGGTGTGATGGCACAACCAAAAATGTGTGGGGTGATAGCACAAACAATAATGTATGGTGTGATAGCACTGCCAATACTGTGTTGTGTGTTAGCACAACCAATAATGTGAAGTGTAAAAGCACAACCAATAATGTGTGATATGGTAGCACAACCAATAATGTGTGGTATGATAGCACAACTAATAATGTGGTGTGATAGCACAACCAATAATGGGTGGTGTGATAGCACAACCAATAATGTGTGGTATGATAGCACAACTAATAATGTGGTGTGATAGCACAACCAATAATGGGTGGTGTGATAGCACAACCAATAATGTGTGGTATGATAGCACAACTAATAATGCATGGTGTGATAGCACAACCAATAATGTGTGGTGTGATAGCACAACCAATAATGTGAGGTGTGATAGCACAACCAATTATGGGTGGTGTGATAGCACAACCAATAATGTGTGGGGTGATAGCACAACCAATGTATGGTGTGATAGCACAACCAATACTGTGGTGTGATGGCACAACCAAAAATGTGTGGTGTGATAGCACAAACAATAATGTATGGTGTGATAGCACTGCCAATACTGTGTTGTGTGTTAGCACAACCAATAATGTGAAGTGTAAAAGCACAACCAATAATGTGTGATATGGCAGCACAACCAATACTGTGGTGTGATGGCACAACCAAAAATGTGTGGGGTGATAGCACAAACAATAATGTATGGTGTGATAGCACAACCAATACTGTGGTGTGATAGCACAACCAAAAATGTGTGGGGTGATAGCACAAACAATAATGTATGGTGTGATAGCACAGCCAATACTGTGTGGTGTGTTAGCACAACCAATAATGTGAGGTGTAAAAGCACAACCAATAATGGGGGTGTGATATGGTAGCACAATCAATAATGTGTGGTGTGTTAGCACAACCAATAATGTATGGTGTGATAGCACAACCAATAATGTGTGATATGGTAGCACAACCAATAATCTGGGCGTTCTAGCAAAACCAATAACGTGTGGTGTGATAGCACAACCAATAATGTATGTGTGATAGCACAACCGATAATGTGAAGTGTCATAGCACAACCAATAATGTGTGCTGTGATAGCACAACCAATAATGGGTGGTGTGGTTGAACCAATAATGTGTGGTGTGATAGCACAACTAATAATGTGTGGTGTGATAGCACAACTAATAATGTGTGGTGTGTTTGAGCAACCAATAATGTGTGGTGTGTTAGCACAACCAATAATGTTTGATGTGATAGCACAACCAATAATGCGTGGTGTGATAGCACAACCAATAATGTGTAGTGTGTTAGCACAACCAATGATGTGTGATGTGGTACCACAACCAATTTTGTGTGGTGTGATAGCACAACCAATAATGTGTGATATGTTAGCACAACCAATAATGCGTGGTGTGATAGCACAACTATTAATGTGTGGTGTGATAGCACAATCAATAATGCGTAGTGTGATAGCACAACCAATAATGTGTGATATTGTAGCACAACCAATAATGCGTGGTGTGATAGCACAACCAATAATGTGTGATATGGTAGCACAGCCAATAATGCGTGGTGTGATAGCACAACCAATAATGTGAGCACAACCAATGATGTGAGCACAACCAATAATGTGTGGTGTGTTTGAACAACCAATAATGTGTAGTGTGATAGCACAACCAATAATGTGTGGTGTGATAGCACAACCAATAATGTGTGATATGGTAGCACAACCAATAATGCGTGGTGTGATAGCACAACCAATAATGTGTGGTGTGATAGCACAACCAATAATGTGTGGTGTGTTAGCACAACCAATAACGTGTGGTGTGATAGCACAACCAATAATGTGTAATATGGTAGCATAACCAATAATGCGTGGTGTGATAGCACAACCAATAATGTGCGGTGTGATAGCACAGCCAATAATGTGAAGTGTGATAGCACAACCCAATAATGCATGGTGTAATAGCACAAATAATAATGCATGGCGTGATAGCACAACCAATAATGTGTGGCGTGATAGCACAACCAATAATGTGTGGTGTGTTAGCACAACCAATAATGTGAGGTGTAAAAGCACAACCAATAATGTGTGGGGTGTTAGCACAACCAATAATGTGTGGTGTAAAAGCACAACCAATAATGTGAGGTGTGATAGCACAACCAATAATGTATGGTGTGATAGCACAACCAATAATGTGTGGTGTGATAGCACAACCAATAATGTGAGGTGTAAAAGCACAACCAATAATGTGTGGTGTGTTAGCACAACCAATAATGTGAGGTGTAAAAGCACAACCAATAATGTGAGGTGTGATAGCACAACCAATAATGTATGGTGTGATAGCACAACCAATAATGTGTGATATGGTAGCACAACCAATAATCTGGGCGTTCTAGCACAATCAATAATGTGTGGTGTGATAGCAAACCAAAAATGTATGTGTGATAGCACAACCAATAATGTGAAGTGTCATAGCACAACCAATAATGTGTGGTGAGATAGCACAACTAATAATGTGTGGTGAGATAGCACAACTTATAATGTATGGTGTGATAGCACAACCAATAATGTGTGGTGTGTTTGAGCAACCAATAATGTGTGGTGTGTTTGAGCAACCAATAATGTGTGGTGTGTTGAACCAATAATGTGTGGTGTGATAGCACAATTAATAATGTGTGGTGAGATAGTGCAACTTATAATGTATGGTGTGATAGCACAACCAATTATGTGTGGTGTGTTTGAGCAACCAATAATGTGTGGTGTGTTAGCACAACCAATAATGTGTGATGTGATAGCACAACCAATAATGCGTGGTGTGATAGCACAACCAATAATGTGTAGTGTGTTAGCACAACCAATAATGTGTGGTGTGATAGCACAACCAATAATGTGAAGTGTGATAGCACAACCAATAATGTGTGGGGTGATAGCACAACCAATAATGTGTGGTGTGATAGCACAACCAATAATGTGTGGTGTGATAGCACAACCAATAATATGTGGTGTGATAGCACAACCAATAATGTGTGGTGTGATAGCACAACCAATAATATGTGGTGTGATAGCACAACCAATCATGTGAGGTGTGATAGCACAACCAATAATGTGTGGTGAGATAGCACAACCAATAATGTGTGGTGTGATAGCACAACCAATAATGGGGGTGTGATAGCACAACCAATAATGTGTGGGATGATACCACAACCAATAATGTATGGTGGGATAGCACAACCAATAATGTGTGGTGTGAAAACACAACCAATAATGGGGGTGTGATAGCAAAACCAATAATGTGTGGTGTGATAGCACAACCAATAATGTGTGGTGTGATAGCACAACCAATAATGGGGGTGTGATAGCACAACCAATAATGTGTGGGGTGATAGCACAACCAATAATGTATGGTGGGATAGCACAACCAATAATGTGTGGTGTGATAGCACAACCCCATAATGGGGGTGTGATAGCACAACCAATAATGTGTGGGGTGATAGCACAACCAATAATGTATGGTGGGATAGCAAAAAAAATTCCGTGAGTTGTGATAGCACAACCAATAATGTGTGGTGTGAAAGCACAACCAATAATGTGAGGTGTGATAGCACAACAAATAATGTGTGGGGTGATAGCACAACCAATAATGTATTGTGGGATAGCACAACAAATACTGTGTGGTGTGATAGCACAACCAATAATGTGTGATACGGTAGAACAACCAATAATAGGGGTGTGTTAGCACAACCAATAATGTGAGGTGTGATAGCACAACCAATAATGGGAAGTGTGATAGCACAACCAAACAATGTGATATGATAGAACAACTAATAAGAAGGTGTGGTAGCACAACTAATAATGTGTGGTGTGATAGCACAACCTACAATTTGATATGGTAGAACAACTAATAAGAAGGTGTGATAGCACAACCAATAATGTAAAGTGTGATAGCACAACCAATAATGTGTGGAGTGATAGGACAACCAGTAATGTGAGGTGTGATAGCACAACCCAATAATGCATGGTGTAATAGCACAATTAATAATGCATGGCGTGATAGCACAGCCAGTAATGTGAGGTGTGATAGCACAGCCAATAATGTGTGGTGTGATAGCACAACCATAATGTGTGGTGTGATAGCACAACCAATAATGTTTGGGGTGATAGCACAACCAATAATGTGAGGTGTGATAGCACAACCAATAATGGGAAGTGTGATAGCACAACCAAACAATGTGATATGATAGAACAACTAATAAGAAGGTGTGGTAGCACAACTAATAATGTGTGGTGTGATAGCACAACCTACAATTTGATATGGTAGAACAACTAATAAGAAGGTGTGATAGCACAACCAATAATGTAAAGTGTGATAGCACAACCAATAATGTGTGGAGTGATAGGACAACCAGTAATGTGAGGTGTGATAGCACAACCCAATAATGCATGGTGTAATAGCACAACTAATAATGCATGGCGTGATAGCACAGCCAGTAATGTGAGGTGTGATAGCACAGCCAATAATGTGTGGTGTGATAGCACAACCATAATGTGTGGTGTGATAGCACAACCAATAATGTTTGGGGTGATAGCACAACCAATAATGTGAAGTGTGATGGCACAAACAGTAATGTGTGGCGTGATAGCACAACCAATAATGTGAGGTGTGATAGCACAACCAATAATGTGTGGTGTGATAGCACAACCAATAATGTGAAGTGTGATAGCACAACCAATAATGTGTGGGGTGATAGCACAACCAATAATGTATGGTGTGATAGCACAACAAATAATGTGAAGTGTCATAGCACAACCAATAATGTGTGGCGTGATAGCACAACAAATAATGTATGTGTGATAGCACAACAAATAATGTGAAGTGTCTTAGCACAACCAATAATGTGTGGCGTGATAGCACAACCAATAATGTGTGGTGTGATAGCACAACCAATTATGTGTGGTGTGATAGCACAACCAATATTGTGAAGTGTGATAGCACAACCAATAATGTGTGGGGTGATAGCACAACCAATAATGTATGGTGTGATAGCACAACAAATACTGTGTGGTGTGAGAGCACAACCAATAATGGGGGTGTGATAGCACAACCAATAATGTGTGGTTTGTGTGGTATTTCTTGTTTCCCATGATGCATATCGGTCTATCAAAATAGCAAGCAATTCAGGCTCTTTTATAAGTTGGTTGTTCTGACTCCTCAAATTAAATAGTAAGCTGAGATTGATTGATAGTTGTGTGGTGTGATAGCACAAAAAATAATGTGATGTGTGATAGCACAACCAATAATGTGTGGTTTGTTAGCACAACCAATATTGTGTGATATATTGTGCATAGCCATTAATGTTTGGCGAGTTGACATAGTTTATAAGTTTCGGTTGGATAGGTACACAACCAATATTGTGTGGTGTGATAGCACAAAAAATAATGTGATGTGTGATAGCACAACCAATAATGTGTGGTTTGTTAGCACAACCAATATTGTGTGATATATTGTGCATAGCCATTAATGTTTGGCGAGTTGACATAGTTTATAAGTTTCGGTTGGATAGGTACGATTGAACCAAATTTTCTCAAGAATTATAGAAGGGTGCATACGTAGCTTTACAAGCTAACAAGTCCTCTTGTTAAGGTTGTCAGGTAATAATGCGGAAAGCCTAACCGTGTACCGTAGTAGGTAACGGTTTCAAGAGTACCACGTCCCTTGTACAATAAAGACTCATTTAAGAGTAGGCGCATTGTAACCGCTACTGAATTCTAAATGTTCTGTCCCTACCGAACTCTTATACCTTGGCAGTAAAAACTGTGTTCCCGTTAGTCCATCCCTTTTCCATCAAATGTTTATTGTTTGTTGTGAAATACTGCTCGCCGGGCGTTACACAACTATCAATCAATCTCAGCTTACTATTTAATTTGAGGAGTCAGAACAACCAACTTATAAAAGAGCCTGAATTGCTTGCTATTTTGACAGACCGATATGCATCATGGGAAACAAGAAATACCAATGTTGGCTATGCCATCAAGCCTAAACAAATCTGTGTAAAGGACCTCGCATCCATAATTTGCACCAAGTTACAAGACATTTAGAAGAAAGTTGTTTCATAGAATAACACTTTTAATTTAAGCAAAGAAACACTAATCGACCCCCATGGCGGTGCGTTTTTCGCCCAACGAAAAGATACATATTTGTAAAAGCCCTTCACAGACATCATTTGTTCAAAGTATACAAAAATTGAATTTTTAATTTCATATGCAAAGCTAATACGATTTTAACGAACTAGAACACAAAGATTGCCATGTTTCTTTTGCCAACAAAGCTTTATAAAGGTCCTCACGGACACTTATTGCACCAGGATACAATCATTTGGACATGTAGCATCAGATATTTTTTTACAATTTTAGCCGAAACAAGGCATGCAAGTGGTATTTCGCATGTTTTTTTCACCTGATCAAGATGTAATGAAGAATCTTTGCAAAGAACCTCTTATATATTTCAATCTTGCAACTTAACGATCTATTTGGCCGTGTATTTTAATTAACAATAAGAATTCTCTATGTCATCACTATTTTTATCCCAATCTTATCGACCAAGATACATCACATTAAGACCTAAAATGCAGGAGAAACTCGATTTGAAGATTTGAAACTCGTGCGCACAAGTTTGAAACTCGTGCGTTAGTTATAAATTATTTTTTCCTTGGCATGTACGGGCTTCCATATGCTTCATATCTAAGTTAAAAGAACAGATAAAGGTGAAAAGTTATAAACACAATTTTATTGTTCTTTAAATCACACAATTTCAATATTGCACATAACTTGTTTTAACTATGCTTAAGATTAAATATAACAAATATTGTTAAAACACAATGAAAATACAAATGCTAAAAATAAACGCAATTATGGAGATCCAATTGATCCTAGATTTCCCAATAGTAAAACGGCGACGGCGAAGACTGCAGGATAGGGACAGTTAATCGGTTAGAAACAAATGTGTTTGCCGTTTCCGCTACTTGATGTACAGCTAATTGTAAATAGCTGTCAAGATAACTGCAATAATGAAGAAGATGACGGGAAAAGCTATAAGGACGATTCTTTTAATCTTTTCTTCCTCTGTTAATGGAAGAATTTCTCCTCTTCCGTAAAAGTTTGTCCTATCGAATGACTCATTTTTGTCGTCTATGTTGTTTTGATCTATAGATTCCTGTATAAAAACAAACATAATAGGTCGTCTTATATGATTTAATATGTTTCTTAATCCGTAAATTGTATTTGTATCTGTTTTGAAATTGACATTTTAAATATATTTTACTAAGCCTGATCGCGGACCGCAGTGGGTAACGTGTTTGGAGTGCCACGCTCCTTGCACGATACAAAAGGCTAAATTTTCCGCCCCTACCCAAAACTCCATACTTTTCCAGTGGCAGTCGAAATTGTATTCCCTGTGACCCATCCCATCCATATTTTCTGTTGATTTATTGTTTGCTAACTTGTTCCCGTCCTGAATATAGCTGAAATACTGCTCGCTGGACGTAAAGCAGACATCCAATCAATCTTATATTTTAAACCTGACATAATTTAACGCCACTTTCAACAATTTTTCAGCTATAGCATGGCGTCCAGTTTTTTTTAGGGGGGGGGGGGGTGGGCGAGGGTCGAATAGGAATACCCAAAAATCCCTCGATAGGAGATTTGCAATCCTTGTCAATTAAGATTAGAGCCAAAAACACCCAACACCCTGTCTGCAGCGAGACCCGCAACCTCGGTGTTGACAGACCACATGATCAATATAAACCACTCGACCCCCGAGGATCCTATCAGTTTTGTGTGTGTAAATATGTTGGACATAAGTAAACAACGGATGATTTTAGAAGTTAATAACACGAAGAATTTACAAATTTACAGAACTAGTGACACATCATGTCTGAATATCCATATAAAATTTGTTAAAGGCCTTGCCAATATAATTTATAAAAATGTTTTTCGACTTACAGAAACTGTTGTTAAATCATAGTTTCCTGATTTTTGTCTTTTAGCCATGTTGTATAGAAGTTACAAAATTGTACACACATAGGTTTGCTTGTACAGGTAAATACAGGTGTACGAGTTCATTGACCGGAACAGCTATCACCTTCCCAAAATTTACGGATGATATGCATTATTCGAGTCGTGGTTGACATGCGTTGTTCTGTCATGCTTTATGCGCTATTTTTGGATATTGTTTATATAATAAAACCTGCAGTAAAACTGACAACAGAGCTGTTTCTTGCCATGACAAATTTGCACCCTCATTACACTATTTCAATCAATTACGAGACAGTTTCCATATTTAGAACTTTAAAAATACTATAAATATGCCATGTCTTGTATTTGTTTAAAATATCTATTTGTCAGAACTAAATATCAGATGTCGACTTCTCGTCTAAAGAAAGTGGTTGTCTGTCATTGTGTTGATGAAACCTTCGCCTAGTATGAAGTCCATGTCTATACGAGGTCAACTGGTTTTAGTTTCTGTCGAGCATTGGCGTGTCAGGATTTTGTATGTCGGTCTCGCTTCATATGGTTTTCTTGTCTCAACGTGTTCCTCGAGAAGTCGGTTTAGAGCTGGTTAAAAAATATCTGGCTTTCTTTTTGACCCCTTTTGTATTATAACTGCAGCAAGAATTCGTGTAAGTGAAGAATGCGGTGTCTTGTTGACAGTAAAGTGGTCTCCTCTCTTGGTCACTCCGGGCAGGTCACACCTCCATTCTGTTCATGGCTGGTTCTGGCGTTTAAATGTGAACGTGTAACCATCGTTAAACACTAGTTTCTTCTTGGATCTCTGGGTCCCTCAGTCTACCATCAGTAATAGTAACGACAGCCTCTACTGTGTGGATTGTGTCTATCTCTGTCATGTTATGGCCTCGTAAATTAACTGCTCCGGAGGTAACGTCCCGTCGATCAAAAATGTCAATGGTTATAGTTCTCTCCGAGTATGGAATGTGGAATCGCCAGGCAATGAGGTTCTGGCAGACTAGTCATTTCAGCAATTGAAGGCCGATTACAAATAGAACAGGAAAATTGCAATGCAATATACCGTCATAACTTCCTGTCGGTTATATTCACGGGTGAAACTAGCCTTGCATATTCTGTGTTGGAAGCTGTTTCGCTGTGTGCAACTTATGGGCCCCTCACGAGGTCTAACGGGTAAACATCACTATGTACACTGAAGACATTGTAGGCACTGATAAAAACTTACCTACGCTCACAAAATCGAGGTATATATGGCTACTTACTAGCACGATGCTCAAGTTAGCAAATTATTTACGAAATATATTTTTATTTACATTTTTACTGGGACTAGTATAACGTATTACATGTTGATTTATAGGTTCCTGACTTTTAAAACGGAAGTTAAAAACTGAAATTGTATCATCAGGAAAATAAAACGGGGTAAGACAAAAAAAATGAATTGGCCCAGGTTGAAACAACAATTGATTATGCTGAAAACTGAACTTAATTTTCATTTTATAGTACTTAACAGCTCTGCAAAGTTCAAACAAAGTGTTGGCATGTTTTCAAGTTATCATCTGGAAACGACCAACTATTGATCAAAAATATGAATTGACACAAGCTGCAAAGTTTAAACAAAATCTGTTGACACGTTTTCAAGTTTGCATCTGGAAACGGCCAACTGTTGACCAAAAAAATTGAATTGGCCATAGTCCAAAAATACAAATTTGATCGTGCTAAATGAACTTGGTCTTCATTTAAACAAAATACGTGGAGGCGTTTTCAAGTTACCATCTAAAAACAACGGAGGCAAGGACTTGCGGACACTCATATCCATACGGAAGGTATCACCAGGGACAGTCTATACTAAGTCCTGGTATCACATAAATACACCGCCACATTGTATAGCCGGCTACTAAAGGGGTATAAAAAACTGGAACATCTATAAAATGTGAGCATCCTGTGGATGTATAGACAAGTATTTTGTTGGTTATGTTGAAATATTTTCTTTGAGAATATCTTCCATTTGATTGCAAGTGTTAGCGACATGTGACACACATTTTGCCCAAATGGTTCTAAAATTCAAGTTCATTTTCTTCTTGTACTATTTCAAAGTGACAGGGTTCTATGGCTATTTCTGACCAAGCTGTTTAGTGTTTCTTAAATTTCTTCATTTTCTATACTTGTTGCCTTAAATTATACCTTCAGAGAAAATGTCTTGCATATACCTTAATTGCAATCAACCAATCAAGTCCTCATCAACACAGAAAAAGAATTTTACATTAAACAATTGGACAAAAGAAATTAAAAATCTTGACTATGCTGCTTTATTAAGTACTGAATATGGACAGTTTATTGATTGCAGAGATAGGTTGCATTTTGTTGTCAAAATCATGTGGATTCAGCTGGGTACTTGCATATAGTCAGCTACTCGCTTGGTTTGCACTAGCTATACTGCTTGTTTAGTTCAACATACACCTACCACTAAAATAGCTCAGTGCCTGATTAGGTGTGAAGTGACACATTTATTTGTTCCAATGATACATGGACACACATTACTAGGATATTTTAAAATATGATATGTGTCAAATATTAAAATGAATCACATAATAGGGACCTGGATGGCCAAACAATCGTTTGCTATATTATATTGAATACACCAGTGTCAACACGGGGATCAGTTTGGTGTGTTAACTCAAACATTAACTGACAAGATACCAATTTGTCTGCCAAAGGTAACAGTTTCTATCAGGGTACTCTGGTTTCCTCCATTTATAAAAACAAGATGTCATAATATAGCTGCAAATTGTTCAAAGTGGCTTAAAACTCAGTTCAAACAAACAAACAAACCGATATTTTTAAAACAACTTCAGAAAATCTAGGCTCCACTATTCTTTTAACAGTGTAATAAACTCATAATAATATGACTTAAAATGTAGATGTTTGTTTGTTTGTTTGTTTATTTGTAAAGTTATGTTCAACTATTTGTCAAACAATGTATAATCTATTATAAAATTCAAACAACTTTTATTCTAATACTGCAGCACTAAGTTTGATTTGAAAATATTATATTTAAGATAAATATGTTTACTGGTTACCTTGGTTATAAGGTAAAGCTGGTAGATGAATTTAATAAATTATGAAGAAACAGTGTTGTATTCAACATTGTATTTATTGTGCTAGGCAGATAGATATATTTCCTTAGAACACATCGGTAGTTTTTACTTACTTGTTTCATAGAAATATGAAATAATTTCAAACTCAAAAGTTGAGACTTCTAACATTTTTTTTTTAAACTATATATCTGAGTCTGAAACCAATATAACAAACTTGATATCTAGGTTCTAGATCTGAAAAAGGTCTATTACAGATCAGACTTTACTATAGCTATATATAATTGAGTCTGGCAAATGATTCAAACAGCAGGTCACGATCAGCTTTATGTAAAATATCCTTTGGTTCTGAGTAGTATATGTATGATTTATGACTTCCACAAATGTCTTTTCCTTGAATCAAGTCTACAAGATGTTCATACTTCAATACAAGTAATGTGAATATTACCTAAAGTATAAAGAAAATAAAAGAATATAAGACAATTCAAATTTACAACTTAGCATCCTGATGTGCATTTGTTTTATTCAATTTTCTTTTTCATTAGTGGTTAAGGTAGTTAGTCGAATCACATGCCAGGCACGATGTACTCAACTGCCTTTTCCTACTGAAGGTCAGGGGTTTTCTCCCGCAAAGATTTCACTGAAATATTGCTAAAAGTGGCATTAAACATTAAAACAAATATTTCAGCATGTTAAAAATGTTGATTAAAAATGTTGATTAAAAATACATCAGTACTAGTCTGATTTTGACAATACAAGGTAGGGGCATATCAAAATTAGCAGTGAATAACAACAGTCTTATTTTTATGCTGTCAGAGTTGATGAGTAGATTGACTAGCATACAAATTAAGCTTGAAAGAGAATATTTTTTTCTATAAAAAATGAATAACAATCCAGTAAATTTATTAAAAAAATAAGATTGTTACATGTTTGTAATCATTTGGTTAGTTACATCTTTTTTTTTTTGCAATAGTACAAAGTAAATCCATGTCCATCATGACTTGTGCAACAATTTTGATGGGAAAATCAGAATCAAAGGCTCACAGACCTACTGAAACTTGCTTTGAATTACAAACTGTGTTCTACATTTTATAATATTCAGTATTTCATGGTATGCCAACAAAACCAGTATTGCCTTGTATGTCATAATTATCAATTATGGACTTTTGACGATGTCAATACATTATATATGGACCTGTTAAGCATATATTGACCAAAGACGAAGTCTATATATTGTATTGAGTCAAAAGTCCATCATTGTTATATTACATATGTAGACATAATATAATCTTTTTTAGGGTTGGTGCAAGGGTTGAGTTATTTTTTTTTACTATTTTGTTATGCACATATATCCGGATCTAAATTTAGTAACATAGCGTCAATATAGGTAAAAATAGAAACATAGCTTCAATATACCAAAAAAGCACCGCTTTGATTTCAAAGTAAAGAAATACACTAAATATCCAAACCACGTGACTAAATAATCCTATGAAAATGTAAGAATCATAAACCATATGTAATGTTATCCAGTATTTCCTGGTACTAGTATGTCAATGTATCCAGTATTGCCTGGTATTTCATAACATTCAGTATTGCCTGATATGTTAAATAGGCTTCAGATTTTATATAATTTCAAATTTAGTTTAAAAAAATGTTATCTCAGGGTTTATATCTTGTTAATAGTTACAAATATTTCCTTAAAGTTAATCTCATAAACTAGAAGAATGTACTGTAAGTATGTATCCAGAACAGAATGAAGAACATTTTGAATGAAGTGGACTCATAGTTACCATGATGTAGTTAGTGGGGTCATCAGAATGTTCACTTCTTTGCGTTTTTGATTGTAGTTGCAGAGATTTTCATTTAATTTTTGTCAAATTTGGTAAAATCTGTAAAGTATAATTTTTTCTGACAAAAATCTAAAGAATGTGTCAAGATTAGCTGAAATAATGAACAAAATTAAATTTGATTACTTTACCCTTGTCCCCATAACAATCATCCCTGGAACATATCTTTCACTTCTCCCTTTCCAAAGTTTGTTGTCATATATAGAGTTATGTATTAGCAGTCCTCCACCATGCTGTCCTAGAACTTGTGGTGGTATTCTCTCATATATAGCTGGTTTTGAACAAACAGATTTCTCATTGTTTAAGGATTCACTACTCGACGAACCCAATACTAATGTTTTCCCTTGTTCAGTTTCTGCATCTGAACTGTACAAAGATACATTTTTTACCTGAAATAAATAATCTAGTTCCAGTCATCTTTGTTACTAAAAAATAATAATGTTGAAAATTTTACACTCTACATGTATTTCGTATGCTTTTATCATAAAAAGAAAGCATCTCCACATCATATCACAGCAAAATTTGGTAGCATTTGTGTTTGTCTATATTCTTAAGACATCCCATTACACATTTTACAATTTTCTTTGTAAAAGTGTGTTCAGCAATGATCAATTGTTTTTTTTTATTCAAACTTCAAAATAAAAAAAATCTCGCAGATATTGTGAACACTACAAAACCCCCTCCCTGAAGCAAGGAGGTTATACAAAATCATATGTCATCTACATGTATAAGATTGATAAATATACTAATTCAGAAATTTTGAAGTGAAGTTTTAAACTTCTAAGCCAAAAACCTGACACTGATTTTTTTAGAAGTTTAATATAAAACTGACAATGGAGGTACTTTTCATGGATTGGCTAGAAAAAGGATCACAATTAGATCATTAATGGAGGTACAACTACAAATGTACATGTACAAAATTTGCAATTCCAAACATTCTAATTAGAAGTGCAATAAGGGTTAAGCATTCTATTCATGATTTTTCCCCTCTCTAAGGCTCATGGCAAAATATTCATGAATAGCCTACCAATATTGAAATAATCAATCTGACACATAATAACATAACTCGGAAATAACTAATGTATCTACATTATCTCACCTCAGCAATGGAAACTACAGACACTATATTTGTTTCTTTACAATCATCTCTTGGCATTATAACCACATCAGATTCAGAAACAACACGCTTGTGATTAATAGAGCAACTTGACCTCCATGATGAACCTGGACTAAACAGAAATTAAAAAAAAAATTATACATTGACGGCAACCAATCAACTGTAGTATTTATTCTGTAAATACAACAAATTTATTTGTGTACTTGTAACTACACTTTTAACTAGTTTATATTGCTATCTATACTCTACATTATAATTATAATTAAAGGCTAGACCAGCTAACTAGTATTAGATTTAATATTCAAGTTTGATTAATCTTGCTCAGATGATCTAAATTTGAAGAAAATGTTGTTAATTTAACAAATAATTATGTCCCTTTTGGATTGAGCAAAGGGATTACTGAACACTCTTAATGGTTCATGGTCATTTTGTTCAAATTATTCAAGTGAAGAACATTAAATAAGCAACTGACAGACAGACACCAGTTATAAAATCAATGTTGAACACATGCATTAACATGATGTAGTAAACAATGACAAAAAACTCAATGTTGAACACATTTATCTAGTTAACAATGACAAAAAATAGTACTTTTAATGGTTGTCAAAACCTTGGACAAGACCATAAAAAATTTCTATGCAAGAAACAGTCCATCATATTTTAACAATGATCGTAAGTTAACTTATTAAGAAAACATTTCTCCACAATGCCATATGTTTTTGAAAGGCAGTTGTACAAACATGTGTTAAGCTGACTTAGTTGACCATTACATCTATGTAACAAATGACAATTGATCTTTTCCATTTGTTGTAAACACATTCATGTTACTCAATTTTGGTTTGTGTTGTGTGTCTGTTTGTATTGTTGTTGTCCTTTCTTTTGTTTCACCATGGTTTTGAATGACCTTGACTTTTCATGTCCTGAATACTACTCGGTGTCTTTGATTCTCTTTTCTTGCAATGAAGTATTATGTTAAAATATTATTTAAATTTTAAACTATTGTCTACAGCAATCCTGGGAATATTATTTATAACTGATTTATATGTTCCCAAGGTAACAAAAAAAATTATAAAGCAGATACATAAAGTAAGGGTTGTGTATACATGCATATTTATAAAACATAACATTTACGCAGGTTTAAGGCGGCACATCCTGACAAACAATTTAAACATGTCTATAAACACATCTTTGGGTACTGGACATCGTTCCCTCACCATATATTCAGATAAATGTATTAACATATCTTTTGTTGTCATAATGAACTCCTCCACGACTGAAGGAAATGGTGTCCTGAAAGAGAAACCAGAAATTCATCAGCTGACAAACATCTTGTAAACTGGTACAATACATCTCACCTGCAAACAAAAAATGAAACAGACATAATATAAATATAGAGTGATGATAGATTATTCAAAATAAAACTATTGTAACACATGACCTATTGTCTATTTACAATCAAAATGACAACAGAGTAGAAACCATGAAATGTTCATTAATTGTATAGTTTTAGTGTTAAATTTTTGTTTTCACAGATTTAAATATTCATTCGCCATAGGTTGTAGCATAAAGAATGTGGACAAACTTTGGTGCTTTAATGACCAAAAGATCTTCAACACTATGCCTAGCTTAATAAACTCATGCAATAAATCACTGGGTCATTCCCAGTACTACATGTAAAATATTGAAATATCGTAGAAGACTTTTATTTAACAGTATATATTCAAGAATTGACTCAACTCAAGATATACAAAACAATGCTGTAGCAACGTAACGTCATAATAGAAAAGCATGAAGTACAAAAGTATGTTACGTACTTTCGCGGAATATTTCTGATATTACATTTATTCTAGTCTATTGCACCAAAGCACCATTTAAAATAACTGTATACTGCATGTCAGCATTACCACACCTGGTCTGTTAGCACGAATGCATGGCAATATTAAGCCATTACTACACCCTATCTATTTACTAGTATACAATATGGTCTATACATTTACAATGTAACTGCATGTCAGACTTACAACCGCTCATTCATTTAAACATTACCATGGGTATCTTTCAGTCACAGAGCCCATTTCAACTATACTAGTATACTACATGTAGTAAATGTAAATATAAATATTTATGCAAGCTATCGCTATGATACATGTATGATTACTCATTTTTTTCCAATATATAGAAACCAAATTTCATTACTGAATGTACATGTACTGGTCAGAGAGTAGTTCTCGCCATAAAAATGACAGAAGCAATTCTCGCCATTTTGGTGACTGTGCCGTTATTTTTCCATTAAAATCTACAAAAAAGGTTTCATTTGATAGATTTCACTATGTTTAATCCAAAACAAATTACGATTATCCCTTTTAAAATTCTAATTTTTCACAAAAACTGTCAAAAAATCGGGTGGCGAGAATTACTTGCCGGCGAGAACTACTCCGTGACCAGTATACTAGTACACTTGAATTTCTGCTATGAAAGTGTGTCTGTTTCACGGATGTTAATTTCATTGAAACACACCATATTTTATTATTTAGGAGTCATTTGGTTAGAGCAAATATGAATTATAATTAGGAAGTAATTTAGCCTTGGGTTCATTGTTTACATTGCTGAATGAAGGAAAATTGTCGAAAATCGAGAATAGACAAAATTCGAGTGTGTGGCCATAGGTGGTTCCTCAAAAACTAGGGGTTTTTTCCTTCAATGTATTTTTCTGTTTTATCTTACTCGAGATTCCAATCACTCACCGAGCTTGTTTATGGATAATTTTAATATCCTCCTTCATTTTCTGTACATATTTATTCTGATGAATTTGTTTAATATCAGAAATATTGAAACTGAAGTTTATGCCATTCTGCAATTCTTTGACATACTCTTTCTGTTCTACAATCAGTTGTCCAAATGCCCCCGTTTCTTTGTAAACCATATCCAATATATCAGAAGGCAAGGGAAAGAATTGTTTGCTGTAATATATGCCCAATGATTCAAGGCAGAAAATATCCC
This sequence comes from Limnoperna fortunei, assembly GCA_944474755.1. Lineage (NCBI taxonomy): Eukaryota > Metazoa > Mollusca > Bivalvia > Mytilida > Modiolidae > Limnoperna > Limnoperna fortunei. Next base: position 80,677,235 of record OX104113.1, read on the forward strand.
AGTTTGATGTTGAACCAGGCAATGGCGTACAAATTTCGCTACCATATGAAGAATCTGAAGACGATCTACCATCACGAATACTGCCAGTGGTAGATGCTTTATTTACTCGTGGTCGTGAACGTTTAGGGGCATCAAAATGTGATTCGTGCACATGAAATACATTTGGCAAAGACAGATCTTTTTTATTCTCGATTTCAGATTCAGTTTTACGAGACATGTTTACAGTCGGGGGCATTCATAGAAAAGGGGATTGAAACGGGTGGTTGTTGGAGACTTCGTACCACTAGGCCTACAACTTCGTACCAAGTAGATTTCGTACCATTCTTGGAGACTTCGTACCACACATGTCAAATTAATTTAATAAATAACAAATTTGTACAATATTATTTTATTAGTTATTTATTTACATTTAAATAACAAATTTTGTACAAAATAAACAAAAACAATGTTATTTATATAGTAAAATTCATTATAATGATTACAGAATGTGTTTACATTGTTATACATGTTATACATTATTTAAAATGCAGGTTTTCAAACTATAGAAGTCAGTCAGCAGAATGTATTATAAATTTAATCGTCAACATAATCCACAGATGTTGTAACGGGACCCAATCCTGTTATGTGGCTCACAGTTTTCAGCAGCTGGTTTGTGGTCATCGAGTCTTCTTCGTATGCCTCCCATGCCTTAAATAGAGCCTCGTGAGTCTTCTTATACTGTTTCCTGTGTATTCTGTTCAGGACATGTGCGGATACCAGCCTTACTTGTATGTCGACGTATTTTGACTCACCATAAAGAAGGGGCACCAGCACGTAGAATGGTAGCTGAGCACCTCCAGCTCTGGTGTTAAGGCGCCGGTGCCAGCCTTCTACGTCGTTGTTAGTGCGGACTGTCTCCAAGAAGACAGACCAGTTGACTGGAGACCACATGCGTCCGTTGATCCAAGTTGTGTCCACGTAGTTTATCAGGCTAACTACCCGCTGGCTTCCAGATTCTTCTGCTTGGTCACGCAAGCTGTCGAAGGCGGATCGAATGTGTTCTGCCGGAAGGTATGGAAGTGCCATGATCTTTCTCAGAAAGTGATACACACTTTGCCTTTCCATGTAAGCTGTGGCTAGGCCCAACTGAGTTATCTTGCGATATATACGTTGGCCCCAGTGGAAGGCACACCCTTTCACAACTGTGTGCGGAAACACTTCACGGAAGGCTTGCCAAGCAGCAGCTTCAAAGTCCAACATGACCCACTCGACCATGAGATGACCCAGGCGCTCCTTTAATGAGGTTAGGACAGCAACATAATCCTGCTTCCTTCGACTGGACATCATTGCGAAGAGTAGTGGAATCTGTTTGGCATTATCGCCACTCCGGACGAAGGCATGTATTGAGAGGAGCTGGTAGAACGGACGTCGGACAACCTTGAAAGTGCCGTCCATGAACCAACGGCGAGCTATTTTCAGGTGTTGTAGTTGACTAGGCCGGGCGAACATAATATGGCGCTGATTATCAATACGAATGTCGTCAACAAGGAACTCATCTGCATGGATGTAGTCTTCTTGTAATGGAAAGAATAAATCGTCATCTCCTGGTTCGGTCGGACGCAGCTTCTGTCGGTGTAAATTTGCAGCTCTGATAATATTGTCCGGCTTTGGTGGGTTCGGTTGTTGGTTATCAAACTCAACCATAGCCTCCTCCACTATTTTCGATGCTGGTAGATGAAGTTGCTCCCGTGCTACCTTCTTGGCCTTGGTGTTTACTTTGATCTTGGTACCGATACCAGGATTTGCAGCGTGGATGTGTCCCTGGCTACTTTCAACAAATGAGTCACCATACTGCTTGACCCAGGCTGGACATCGCATTTGCTTGTTTCTTACTGCACATACCCAGTATGTGAAGTCATTCTTTGCACGCCTCACTGTGAAGTTGTAGCCGTGGCTACTTATCAACATACGTCCACCGCGTACTGTACCTCCCGTTACGACCTCATATTTTGGGCTATCATCCACAGTAATGCCGTCGTTATCTATGATCGTTTCAGACAGAGACTCATCAGTGATTTGAGCAGGACGCTGAAAATTTCTATCCGAGATATCGAACGTTGTGTCAGGTAAACTAGTTGTTGCGGTGGATTCATTGGCTTCTTCATTGACCACATCAATAGTATAAGTTGTGTCCGAGACATTGAACGTTGTGTCATGTATACTGGATGCGTCAGTTTCTTCAATAGCTCGGACTTCGACATTCATCGCTTCTTCTAAGAAGGACTGTACCTGACTGACTGTATTGCATGGAACGCATGTCCATTGCAACTCCTGCAAGCCCTTCACAATTCTTCGATACGTGTCTTGGCTGATGCCAGTTCCACATACTCTGTGTTGCCAACGCATACGAATATGCTTTATGAGTTAATTGCTTTTGTGAACACAATTCATGTTATAATTAAATTATATTAATTAATAATTATATCATTATTGGTGATTAGTGTTTACAGGTTAAAAGACAATTATTTATTTTTTAATTATGAGAAACATACTTTAATTAGGAGAAATCTGTTAATTTTGATGAGTATTTGATCGACTAGAAACGTTTCCGGTCAACTTTTCTATACTTTGTCGTTGATCAATTTTTAAAAGTTATAAATCATTTTGTAGCTAATGCTAAGGGGAACACGAGGCCCTATTCACATTTTGACCGGGTTGTAAGGTTGTTGAGAAATTATAGTTCAAAGTTGAAAGTTTGCACTTTTACTTTTCATATCAGGTATTTTCCGGCGAATTTTTCTATACTTTCCTTTCAGTAATATTTTATAAACTATATATCATTTTGAAGCTAAATGAATAATCTTTATCAAACACTAAGAATTATTTGACCGGGGTGAAGCATTTTGGAGATATCTGGGTTCTAATCTGAAAATTTGATATGTGCAAACTCGCAAAAAAAACATTTCCGGTCAACTTTTAGGTACTTTATTAATAATTAATTGCATTAAATTATATATCTCCATAAAGATCTTTTAAATATCTTCCAGAGGCATTTTTGATTTTTATTCTATGTTAACCCGTTAAAAAGTTATGAACAAAAATATAGGTGTTTTTATGTTTCCGGTTTTTCATTTCCGCGTTTTAGCCCACGCCGATTGAAACGTACAATTGTGTGCTACTCTTTGTACTAACCTGGTCCCCTGGTGCAATATTTTTCATTTACGCAAGCTTCACTTTCAAATATATATTAGTCTCGATCATCCAGACGCTTAATTACATTTGTGCGTCTGGATTCAACTCTATATTGAACTCGTTATCATTACGCCCAAAACTGGGCGTAATTTTTGATTGGATGATATTTTTATTGTCTAAAAAACTACTTCCGTTCATATCAAGAAGTGTATAAAAAATTGTACCAAAGTTAACATTTGTATATTTTTATAAAATATTACTTTATCAATTAATTAAACAAATATTATTGTTGTGCACAATCAAGAGTGAATCAGAATGTGACGTCATATTATAAGTATACATGGTTTTCCTTGTTTAAAAATAGGGCCCTAAAAATAGAATCATTGTTTTGTCTCCACCTATTGGTAGCGAAATTACAACAAGGTGATCCCAGACGCTATTATATATGCGTCTGGGTGATCGAGACTAAATATATATAAGTATATTCGAACTGGAAGTCCGCTTACGGTATTGAGAATATTTAGTCAGGATCCCAGACTACTCTTTGTACACTCTCCGGCACAGAGAACATAACTGGTTCCCAGATATAACCTCTGCCACACGCCATCCTCTGCTTGACTACATATGTCGTCTGCCCGTGACGTTTGTAAACAAAAAACGATGTTTGTAAAAATAATACACGAGATCTTATTTATTTTTATATAGTCTGTTTAAACACTTTTGATACAGTTTTACATTGAAATTACCGTGTTTATACTCGAAGCTCCACGAGAGATATCTAGTCCACTGGAGATATCTCTCACAATGTCAACCAATGGTATGGCAGAGGTGATTGTGGTTGACGTAGGTTACCCAGAATCCTTTGCGTGGAGATTGCTCTTTGTATTCTCATGAGCCTCGGCGGCAGGCTCAATTCAGATTACTACATATTTTATAGGCCTCATCCTGCTTGTTATTTCTGCGTTTTACAGTTTCACTCTTATATGTATTGTTTTATCAAGGCAAAAAAGAAACATTTCATGAAGAATTGCATCCTCATAACATGTCAATGTTTTTATCAATGATATATTTTCAATTGTTAAACATGGATCCCTATATAACTATGCTGATGACAATACTTTATCTTTTTGTAGTCCAAATTATGATGAGTTGATCTCTGCTTTACAAACAGATTCTGTAGAACTTATAAATTGGTTTAAAGTATTAAATAAGATGCAAGCTAATCCAGAAAAATTTCAAGTTTTTTCTGTTGGAAAGAAAACGTTTTCAAAAAATCCATGTATAAATATATCCAAAGTGCAACCATATCTTGTGAATCAACTGTCAAATTAATGGGAATAGATATTGATTATCAGTTAAACTTTGATGCTCATATAGGCAATATCTGCAGGAAGCCATCACAGCAACTTAACATTTTAAAACATTTAGGACCATTTTTGTACAGACTCAGCTAACTCACCATTTTTCATACTTTCATTCTCAGTAATTTTAACTTCTGCCCTTTGCCATGACATTTTTGTACCGAAAGGAATTTCAAAAAATTGTAAAAGGGCAAGAAAGGGCACTACGCTTTGTTAATGAGGACTATTCAAGCTCATATGACCAACTTTTGGAAAAAGCAAAGATGCCTTCCTTACAGATTCGTCGTCAGCGGGTTATGGATTTGGAAACTTTCAAAATACTTAGTAATAAACAAACTTTCACCAGTGTGCTTTCAGTCCTGGAATGGAACGGAGTTACGCCGTCCATTTGCAAGTAAATAATTTTAAATATTATTGTTTTATGCTACTCACTTATATGTACACATATATGCTCTCATGGTGCATTTTAGAATTTTAACAGCATGTTGCTAATACCTACATAGTGCTCTCTTATGTGTGCTTTTAATTTATATGTCATAAACACTTTTAACCTGTGCTAGTTTATGTTACCACTGCTTTTTATGTGCCTAAAATGTAAACGACGTATGTTTTTGTGTTTTCATATATATTTATTGTCTTACGTCTTATTGTCGCATTGTCATGTCATATGTATATTTATGTCTTGCGCAAATTATTGTTGTTATGTATTCCTTATGTGTCTTTGAATAGTTTGTTGTATGTTCTTATTCGATAAAAAGCTCTATAGAGCTTGTGTTATATTGTTATATATTGTGCCAAATGAAAATAAAGCTTTCTTATCTTATCCTCACAAGTCAGGGTTTCTGTGTCCACATATGTCCACGCTGGGACTAGTATAACTATTGATTTATAGGTTCCTGGTCCACGAAACACATGTGAACACAGAAACCCTGACTTGTGAGGATGGAAGAATTGTCAGTCGTGGACAATTTCATCAAACAATTGTTAGACAATGAAATGATTTGTATGCCTTGTATTTCTGATTATCATATCAACGATATTCCTTGTATATTTGATACTAACTGTAGACTAGTTTTACTCAAAGATATGTCTATGTTTGTTGATAACATACTACTTTTTTTCAGAATCACCTAATGGACAGCAACAATCTATTGTTAGACTACCTCTGTACTGTGAGAAGTGGCAACTTCCGATAAATGCAAACAAAACTAAATTTATGATATTTCAACCAAAAATATCTGAATACTAAGGATGATTTCTATTTAAACACAGAAAAAAAGAAAAACTATTAAAGTACAAATATTTAGGAAACATCATAATAAAGATACATACTCCTGGTTTTCATATGTACATAATATATGCAGTTCAAATAATATGGAGATAGAAGGACTAAAAATATTAACTATAACAAAAACTTAACTTTTTTTACAAAAACATTAAACAAAAATTTTAAAGATAACTATGTTAACTTCTTTAAAAAAAAACAAAAACAAAAAAAAAACTTACACCAGAAAATAAAATATAATTAGTAAAATTAAAACTGATAATAACATAGATGACTATTTATTAAAAACAAACTTTGATAACATAAAAATATCTGTAAAATGAGAATAAGTGATATTTCCTTGAAAAAGATACAACAGAATCCATCCTCCCAAGTCAGGGAAAGTGGACTTGTTCCTTGATGTTATCCATGCTTATACACACACAGACAAAACAGTATACCCCCTATGGGGAGAGAGAAAGTATAATAAATCCCCCAATATGGTATGATCCTGCAAAGTTTTTGACAAAATTTCAGTATTGTTTCATTTATCATTATTAAGAAAAATGTGTTTCGGTATTGCATCATGGCATTTATGGTTGCTGAGAAAAATGTGACAGAAAATGGTTACGGACGGCTAGAGATTGGTCGGTAAACGGAAAGGATTGAAAATAAATCGCACAATATGGCATGATCATATCATTGCTGAGAATAGTGTTACTGAAAATGATTACAGACGGACGGTCGCACTTACACACTAACACACAGTCAGACCGAACCAGTATTTCTCTTTTTTCCCTATGGAGAGCGGGGGTTAGAACGAATAATCGTGCCCTCGCTTGTTTTGGCGACAAATCACAAAACTAACTTCGGATTATAACGGCAGTAAAATTCGGCTTGAGCGGGTTGGTTATCAAACTCAACCATAGCCTCCTCCACTATTTTCGATGCTGGTAGATGAAGTTGCTCCCGTGCTACCTTCTTGGCCTTGGTGTTTACTTTGATCTTGGTACCGATACCAGGATTTGCAGCGTGGATGTGTCCCTGGCTACTTTCAACAAATGAGTCACCATACTGCTTGACCCAGGCTGGACATCGCATTTGCTTGTTTCTTACTGCACATACCCAGTATGTGAAGTCATTCTTTGCACGCCTCACTGTGAAGTTGTAGCCGTGGCTACTTATCAACATACGTCCACCGCGTACTGTACCTCCCGTTACGACCTCATATTTTGGGCTATCATCCACAGTAATGCCGTCGTTATCTATGATCGTTTCAGACAGAGACTCATCAGTGATTTGAGCAGGACGCTGAAAATTTCTATCCGAGATATCGAACGTTGTGTCAGGTAAACTAGTTGTTGCGGTGGATTCATTGGCTTCTTCATTGACCACATCAATAGTATAAGTTGTGTCCGAGACATTGAACGTTGTGTCATGTATACTGGATGCGTCAGTTTCTTCAATAGCTCGGACTTCGACATTCATCGCTTCTTCTAAGAAGGACTGTACCTGACTGACTGTATTGCATGGAACGCATGTCCATTGCAACTCCTGCAAGCCCTTCACAATTCTTCGATACGTGTCTTGGCTGATGCCAGTTCCACATACTCTGTGTTGCCAACGCATACGAATATGCTTTATGAGTTAATTGCTTTTGTGAACACAATTCATGTTATAATTAAATTATATTAATTAATAATTATATCATTATTGGTGATTAGTGTTTACAGGTTAAAAGACAATTATTTATTTTTTAATTATGAGAAACATACTTTAATTAGGAGAAATCTGTTAATTTTGATGAGTATTTGATCGACTAGAAACGTTTCCGGTCAACTTTTCTATACTTTGTCGTTGATCAATTTTTAAAAGTTATAAATCATTTTGTAGCTAATGCTAAGGGGAACACGAGGCCCTATTCACATTTTGACCGGGTTGTAAGGTTGTTGAGAAATTATAGTTCAAAGTTGAAAGTTTGCACTTTTACTTTTCATATCAGGTATTTTCCGGCGAATTTTTCTATACTTTCCTTTCAGTAATATTTTATAAACTATATATCATTTTGAAGCTAAATGAATAATCTTTATCAAACACTAAGAATTATTTGACCGGGGTGAAGCATTTTGGAGATATCTGGGTTCTAATCTGAAAATTTGATATGTGCAAACTCGCAAAAAAAACATTTCCGGTCAACTTTTAGGTACTTTATTAATAATTAATTGCATTAAATTATATATCTCCATAAAGATCTTTTAAATATCTTCCAGAGGCATTTTTGATTTTTATTCTATGTTAACCCGTTAAAAAGTTATGAACAAAAATATAGGTGTTTTTATGTTTCCGGTTTTTCATTTCCGCGTTTTAGCCCACGCCGATTGAAACGTACAATTGTGTGCTACTCTTTGTACTAACCTGGTCCCCTGGTGCAATATTTTTCATTTACGCAAGCTTCACTTTCAAATATATATTAGTCTCGATCATCCAGACGCTTAATTACATTTGTGCGTCTGGATTCAACTCTATATTGAACTCGTTATCATTACGCCCAAAACTGGGCGTAATTTTTGATTGGATGATATTTTTATTGTCTAAAAAACTACTTCCGTTCATATCAAGAAGTGTATAAAAAATTGTACCAAAGTTAACATTTGTATATTTTTATAAAATATTACTTTATCAATTAATTAAACAAATATTATTGTTGTGCACAATCAAGAGTGAATCAGAATGTGACGTCATATTATAAGTATACATGGTTTTCCTTGTTTAAAAATAGGGCCCTAAAAATAGAATCATTGTTTTGTCTCCACCTATTGGTAGCGAAATTACAACAAGGTGATCCCAGACGCTATTATATATGCGTCTGGGTGATCGAGACTAAATATATATAAGTATATTCGAACTGGAAGTCCGCTTACGGTATTGAGAATATTTAGTCAGGATCCCAGACTACTCTTTGTACACTCTCCGGCACAGAGAACATAACTGGTTCCCAGATATAACCTCTGCCACACGCCATCCTCTGCTTGACTACATATGTCGTCTGCCCGTGACGTTTGTAAACAAAAAACGATGTTTGTAAAAATAATACACGAGATCTTATTTATTTTTATATAGTCTGTTTAAACACTTTTGATACAGTTTTACATTGAAATTACCGTGTTTATACTCGAAGCTCCACGAGAGATATCTAGTCCACTGGAGATATCTCTCACAATGTCAACCAATGGTATGGCAGAGGTGATTGTGGTTGACGTAGGTTACCCAGAATCCTTTGCGTGGAGATTGCTCTTTGTATTCTCATGAGCCTCGGCGGCAGGCTCAATTCAGATTACTACATATTTTATAGGCCTCATCCTGCTTGTTATTTCTGCGTTTTACAGTTTCACTCTTATATGTATTGTTTTATCAAGGCAAAAAAGAAACATTTCATGAAGAATTGCATCCTCATAACATGTCAATGTTTTTATCAATGATATATTTTCAATTGTTAAACATGGATCCCTATATAACTATGCTGATGACAATACTTTATCTTTTTGTAGTCCAAATTATGATGAGTTGATCTCTGCTTTACAAACAGATTCTGTAGAACTTATAAATTGGTTTAAAGTATTAAATAAGATGCAAGCTAATCCAGAAAAATTTCAAGTTTTTTCTGTTGGAAAGAAAACGTTTTCAAAAAATCCATGTATAAATATATCCAAAGTGCAACCATATCTTGTGAATCAACTGTCAAATTAATGGGAATAGATATTGATTATCAGTTAAACTTTGATGCTCATATAGGCAATATCTGCAGGAAGCCATCACAGCAACTTAACATTTTAAAACATTTAGGACCATTTTTGTACAGACTCAGCTAACTCACCATTTTTCATACTTTCATTCTCAGTAATTTTAACTTCTGCCCTTTGCCATGACATTTTTGTACCGAAAGGAATTTCAAAAAATTGTAAAAGGGCAAGAAAGGGCACTACGCTTTGTTAATGAGGACTATTCAAGCTCATATGACCAACTTTTGGAAAAAGCAAAGATGCCTTCCTTACAGATTCGTCGTCAGCGGGTTATGGATTTGGAAACTTTCAAAATACTTAGTAATAAACAAACTTTCACCAGTGTGCTTTCAGTCCTGGAATGGAACGGAGTTACGCCGTCCATTTGCAAGTAAATAATTTTAAATATTATTGTTTTATGCTACTCACTTATATGTACACATATATGCTCTCATGGTGCATTTTAGAATTTTAACAGCATGTTGCTAATACCTACATAGTGCTCTCTTATGTGTGCTTTTAATTTATATGTCATAAACACTTTTAACCTGTGCTAGTTTATGTTACCACTGCTTTTTATGTGCCTAAAATGTAAACGACGTATGTTTTTGTGTTTTCATATATATTTATTGTCTTACGTCTTATTGTCGCATTGTCATGTCATATGTATATTTATGTCTTGCGCAAATTATTGTTGTTATGTATTCCTTATGTGTCTTTGAATAGTTTGTTGTATGTTCTTATTCGATAAAAAGCTCTATAGAGCTTGTGTTATATTGTTATATATTGTGCCAAATGAAAATAAAGCTTTCTTATCTTATCCTCACAAGTCAGGGTTTCTGTGTCCACATATGTCCACGCTGGGACTAGTATAACTATTGATTTATAGGTTCCTGGTCCACGAAACACATGTGAACACAGAAACCCTGACTTGTGAGGATGGAAGAATTGTCAGTCGTGGACAATTTCATCAAACAATTGTTAGACAATGAAATGATTTGTATGCCTTGTATTTCTGATTATCATATCAACGATATTCCTTGTATATTTGATACTAACTGTAGACTAGTTTTACTCAAAGATATGTCTATGTTTGTTGATAACATACTACTTTTTTTCAGAATCACCTAATGGACAGCAACAATCTATTGTTAGACTACCTCTGTACTGTGAGAAGTGGCAACTTCCGATAAATGCAAACAAAACTAAATTTATGATATTTCAACCAAAAATATCTGAATACTAAGGATGATTTCTATTTAAACACAGAAAAAAAGAAAAACTATTAAAGTACAAATATTTAGGAAACATCATAATAAAGATACATACTCCTGGTTTTCATATGTACATAATATATGCAGTTCAAATAATATGGAGATAGAAGGACTAAAAATATTAACTATAACAAAAACTTAACTTTTTTTACAAAAACATTAAACAAAAATTTTAAAGATAACTATGTTAACTTCTTTAAAAAAAAACAAAAACAAAAAAAAAACTTACACCAGAAAATAAAATATAATTAGTAAAATTAAAACTGATAATAACATAGATGACTATTTATTAAAAACAAACTTTGATAACATAAAAATATCTGTAAAATGAGAATAAGTGATATTTCCTTGAAAAAGATACAACAGAATCCATCCTCCCAAGTCAGGGAAAGTGGACTTGTTCCTTGATGTTATCCATGCTTATACACACACAGACAAAACAGTATACCCCCTATGGGGAGAGAGAAAGTATAATAAATCCCCCAATATGGTATGATCCTGCAAAGTTTTTGACAAAATTTCAGTATTGTTTCATTTATCATTATTAAGAAAAATGTGTTTCGGTATTGCATCATGGCATTTATGGTTGCTGAGAAAAATGTGACAGAAAATGGTTACGGACGGCTAGAGATTGGTCGGTAAACGGAAAGGATTGAAAATAAATCGCACAATATGGCATGATCATATCATTGCTGAGAATAGTGTTACTGAAAATGATTACAGACGGACGGTCGCACTTACACACTAACACACAGTCAGACCGAACCAGTATTTCTCTTTTTTCCCTATGGAGAGCGGGGGTTAGAACGAATAATCGTGCCCTCGCTTGTTTTGGCGACAAATCACAAAACTAACTTCGGATTATAACGGCAGTAAAATTCGGCTTGAGCGGGTTGTAAAAAATAAATTGTCCTAACTGTAGGGAGTGTTCATACAATTTACAATATCAATCTGGCTCTCGTTGTTTTAAAGTTATATTGCAAACACTGAAAATTTTGTCAAAAATCGAAAATGTATCAACATACAGTAGCCGAACAAATCGGAAAATTTGTACAGCTTGATGTGCTCATATGTTGAGGTAAGGTTTTTTATTAGCTATTATAATTTTATAAATATCGACTGAAAACGTGTGACTCTATGTTTTATTTTTAGCAACAGCTTCCGTGTTTGTCCATTGACCAACCACCTGGATATAAATTTGAAATAAGGCACCCGAATGATCAACGGTGCCAAGTTTGTAAACAATGGGTTTACTTCTATTTGGTAAATAGCCCTAAAAACTGATAACGATTAACATGTTAACAGTACGAGTAATAGGGTAAATGTTTCTCAGTTCTAAGCTGGCCAAGATTTAGTTACATAACAAAAAATTTTCAATATAAACCACAATATATATCAAGTCTATTCTTTCTTGACTGGGCTTTCACACCACTTAATTAGCTATATCTTGCCTCGAGCGTCGATTGTTATTGTCAGAGGAAGCCGTAGTACCAGGAGAGTACATCTGACTATCTGCAGAAACCTTTCCAGTTCGGGTTCGACTCAAATTTACCTCACAAGAAGTCGGACTCGAACTCAAAACATCAATATTGAAACACATATGACCGATAGTAAATAACCACTCGATCACCGATGCAAATTAGTCTACCAGACGTGTAATCAAAAATTAATTCTTGTACCTTTATTGCACAGCAAATATAGATACTTGGCGTTCAACACCTTTATACGACCAATCATGCTATTGACGTGACCCGCGTTGCAGACCAGCGAGTCCCTGGGTAGCGGATCGGGGAGACTCTCTCATTATACGGAAGCCCGGCCGCGGACCGTAGTGGTTACTGTGTTTGGAGAGTGCCACGCTCCTTGCACGATAAAGACCTCTTTTGTAGATTTCGAAAAAGACTAGGCTCCTTGTAGCCGATACAAAAGGATAATTTTCCGCCCCTATACCCCAAACGCCATACTTTTCCTGTTGAAGTCTAAATTGTGTTCCCTGTTTCCCATCCCACCCCCTTGAGCCGTTGTTTAATTAAGAAATAATTCATTGGGGCACGAACATACACAGATTTTACCACTGGTTGGCCCCCCGAGCGTTTGCCCCATTGAATTATTTCGATTCTAATAGAGCATAAATATTAACTATTTTTTTAACGAACCTTTGAGTTGCAAGGACTTGTTGTCGGCCATTAAGGACACAAATTTGATTGTGACGTATTTAAACTATGGGAAAAATATTACTATGACGTCGCCATAAGAGTCTCGATCGTTTATGACGTTGATTAGGAGTATATTCTCGTTTTACAACTGGTGTGGACCCGAAGCGTTTTATGCACGTCATATTATAATTGTTTGTTAACTTGTTTTCGTCCTAAATACCGGAATAAGTATACTGCTCGCTTGACATACAGCAAACATCCAATCAATCGACAGTCTATTTTATATAAAAAAAGAGTGCATTATAACGGTTCGATGATTCACATTCTTTATCACAAACATTAGCAGCTGAAATCGTTTCCACTGATTTAGAGTTCTATAAAGTTAGTGTTAGCATCATTGCCATGGGCGTCTTGATACAAAAAGTTCATTAAAAGGCACAATTATATGTCAAAACAAATGATATTTTAAGATTTATGACCAAACAATTTATCAAAATTCGGCGAACTATTTAATTTGATATTAAAGGAAGTCATGTATGTGTCAATATAGTGGTGATTGAAATATCAACCAATATCGATCGAAACAGGAACCATCCGGCAAACCATTTTCTATATTCCGCATCTTTAATGTGAAATTGATAGTGAAATATTGAGGAACTTGAAATACTCTCTAATAATCGGAAAGTATATTGTACACAGTATCATATTATCAAATCTGAAACATTCGTGGTTTTGATTAAAATGAAAATGCCATAATGAGGGATTTTAGGAAAGAATTGCTATACAAGAAACGCAGTTCTGATATCGATCGAATCTTGATGACTCATTCTAAGAAATAAACAAGGATACCTACACTGCAAGAAGGTAAGTGTGTAATGTATAGCTCTCTTAATAGTTGACATATTTTACGACAAACTAAATAAATATGATTCGTATTCAATAAACTGTTATCAAAATTAGCCAGTTTGGACTTGTTTGTAGAGAGCTACCAATGTATTATCATGACTATTTATGTCTGTTCTTGATTTTGTTTTATCATAATCTTTTGGTCTTGGTTTTGATTGTATGTGCGACCCTATTTGATCTTATTTTGATTAGAATATGAGAATAAGGATGTTTCCATTTTCAGCATGTTTACAGTATGTCTGATGTTATTTTCTATGTTTTTTTCAGAACGCGGTTTTCTATTTTCTGACCTTTTTATTATGCATTTCTTTTCTCTGTATTTTTAAAGTACGTTGGTTCCCCAGAATCGCAAGTTAAGGACAAATGATGGATTGATCGTTGATTAATATCCAGCAAGCAATATTTCATTTATGTACAGGAGGTTGATCTTAATACAAACTAGGATCGGCGAACATCATTTAACAGATTGTATACGTCCCAGAACCTAATATATAAAGGCACTAATTGAATTTTTTGTAAACTACAGAACAAAATCGGTTATAACACATGCAAGATTTTGCTGTATTATAACTCATTTGACCTGCATCAATTGTGTAAAACGGGCTAGGCTTTGTAATGAGTTTATAAGTGATCATAAGTCTAAAGCGGAATCTTAACAGGATCGATTCGTGTGTGGGTTTTTTTTTTATTAAAATGCTCCAAACGAAACAAATCTCCACGTGTCTCCGATTTGCTGTTATTTTTCCCGTCGTGTAATAATTTTAATTTGAATTTAGCTTCACAGCAGGATGAATATATAATGAATTGAACTGAAATGAAATAAAGAAATGAAACGAACAAGATAGGAATTAAATACTACTTTAATTCCAATGTTTCAATATTGACTGGAATGTCAAACGAAAGAACTCTATAGTTCTGACACAAGAGTGTACAATACGATTATTAATGATTAGTGACGAGAACTCACCACGACAACATTAAGTTATTTTCTTGGAATAAATCACTTGTCGTGTAATATTTGCAACTTGGGAGGAGTTTTCAGAGCTACAAGATTTTAATCTAATATGTATGTAAAAACGCAATTTTCTTGCATTGTTCAAATATATTTTGGGAATAACAAGTAGACTTAATCTAACAACTCTGCATGGTCTAAATGTAGAGATTCATTCATGAGTACTGCATATTATGTTTTCTTCAGTAAATGACCGATTTCAGGTTAAAATGAACGAGTTAAGATAAGTTAACATGCACTCATCTCTACTCCTTCCGACATGCAATCAAAATGCCTTTAGCAAAAACGTTGTCTTGTTTTAGTCGTTCTTGTTGGATGAGGCTCTATGAGATGGCGATGTGAAAGTTGTGGCTGTCGCAAAATTTAGGTACTTTGAAGGCGTTTTTCTATAACAATGAGTAAATTTTATAATACAGCAGATTTGATAAAGTCGGCTCCATATTCTTTACATGAACACTGACGAAAAAAGTGAGTGGAAAGCAATGGAACGAGAGAAAAAAAACTTTTACTCATGAAAGCTCACAGTCTTCCTAAAACACGCCTTAAAGTACCTAATAGTCTCTGTTATATTTATATAGAAATGATCATTGAAATCGTCTTATTACCGAAAGTAATTAAAATTGATAGTGAAAACTTGGATGGTTTGAGGTAGCCAACAACTAAAACAACTCTTGTTGGTTCTATGTTGATTTGTAAATTTCAATGAAGGATTCGTGGCAAATGAAACTTAATTATAAAATGTATTATTTTGTTTGTTTGAAAATTAGATACAACCATTTTAATTTGTTTCAGGGTGTGCATTTTATTCAGAGCAGAGACGAAAAGCATAACATCTTCGTTTTTCTGATTAAGGTTTTGTTTTTTTGAGTGGTGTTTAATGCCACTTTCACCAATTTTTCAGCTATATCGTGTCGTCTAGTTTTTATTGGGGGGGGAAGCTGGAGTACCCGGAGAAAACCCCGGTCCTGCAGTAGGAAAACTGGCAATCCTTGTCAATTAAGATGGAGTCGAGTACACCCTGTATGCAGTGAAAATCGAACCCGCAATCTCAAAGTTGACAGACCACGTGATCAATAGTAAACGATCTACCTTAACCACTCGGCCACCGAGTCCCCTCTGGTTAAGGTAGTCGTCATCTACTATTGATCACGAGCATGTCAATACTGATGTTGCGGGTTCGAGCTTTATTGAGGGCAAGGTCTTTAAGGATTGGGAGTCTTCCTACCGTAGGTCTGTGGTTTTTAATGGGTTTTTGCCCCCTTTTTATATTTGACGACATGATACAGCTGGAAAAAATTCTGAAATTGGCGTTAAACCCAATTCAAACAATTTTTACAGCAATATACAATATAACACAATAATCGACTAGACGTATTCACCATGATATTGACTACCAATAACAACAAATACAACAAGAAAAAAATCACATAATTCATTCTAACTTGGACAATATCGGATGACAACCTATCAATAAAGTTTAAGAAACCCACTTTAAGTGACACGAAATATTTGTGCACGCAGCTAACGAGCGTTCTCAGCTGTGACGGAATAATCGATGGAAAAGTTATCTTGCTGGAAGCAATACGTATTGATCAGTTGTAAAAACTCAATTACCCAATACTCCAAAGAAAACGAGAAAATTAGCGCATTGACTTTAAATGATGGCAAAAAGTAAGAGATTTTTGTTTCCGTATTTCTAACATTTATTATTACTTTATGTACGTTTTATGTGCTGTAGTTGCAATTGTGAGTGATTTATTGTCTGCTGCGCCATTAATTTTGAGCTATTTACATTAATAGAGTTAAAGTAATATTATTGTCATAAAAATAAGCTTTAGTGGCTTGGTGCAGGTATAATAATAATTTACACTTCAGACTGCAAAAATATTGTTTCAATACATTGATCTTCTATCTCTTTTCTCTGCATATAGGGGCGCTCGCGTTTGATAGCAAAATGCCATGCAGTCTATTATGCTATTGCAAATCTTAATGTTATTTGTGAATAAACGAAGCAAACATGCACAAAGTTATGAAAGCATAAACAAATCATGACTGCGAGATAGACTCCATAGCGTTACATCAGTTCATAGTGACCGTAGAACTTCAAGGGTGAAGGCTACCATCCCCAGTTTAAGTAGTTTTCTGTCAAGCTACAAACATACAGATATATGTACAAGCCTTTGAAAATATTATATTAACTTAGATACGACAACTTTATATGTAGGCGGTACTTCTAGAATATTGCAAACTTAATGGCATGCTCTCAAGTTGAAGTCATCTTGTGTGTTTTATTACTCTAATCTCAATCGGTCATAGCCGTCAATTTTCGGGTGAAGAATAAGGCAAGAAGCAAACAGAGAATCTGCTGTATTCCTAATTTCAACCTTATGTTATAGAAACGATTTAGAAAATCAACAAACGGCGAATTATATAAAGGTTCGATATAGTCTATAAAGTGGACAATGGACGCTAAAATAAAAAAAAAAACTTTTTATTTTCTATAGAATACCACTGGAAAAAATCGGGGTCATAAGACTATAGAAAGAAGGGGAGCACAAATAGTACCCCAAAACCGCACCAACAATTACGCAATATGCGATATTTATAAAATGTTGAGCGTTTTTGAAATTTCAGAGTACTAATCGTTGGCACAAAAGTTATTCATGAAGTAAGGATTGTCGCTGCCTTAATAAGGTACCGTTGGTCAATTGAAATTAAAAAGCAAAGTTGCATCAATTTCTTTAGTTTGGTTTGTGAGATTGAACTATAAATGAAGTCAAATGATAAAATACTGATGTAAAAGAACATTGGACCATACTGTTTATAACGAACCAGGCGTTGTAATGTACTATATGACTGTTGTATTACACTCATGAGGTCACTGATGTAAGATTTGCTTCTCCTAACTAAACAAGAATGTTGGACATCGTAACTCACAGATCAATCTAATTAAAATTAAAATGAACATAAGACAATATTTAGCTAGTGTCACAGTACATATAAAGGCCAGATTTGACTACAAATAAAAGCTGTTAAAAATTCTAAAAGAGGTTTCGTGGAATATTTGGCTTACACGGCCATATACCAGATATTACGGAATAAGATCCATATCTTCTTCGGTGGTAGGATTGTTCAGAAATTTTAACTATGATTGTTAAGGATTTTTCGGCGTGTATATATGACGGTTTTACAACTGAATTGTATAGTACAATGTTACACATAATATAATGTTATATGGGACCTTGTCAGTTTGAACAGCCTGAAAGTACCTGTGATGATGGTTAGATAAAAATCCTGGTCTTTGAAGATGGATTTAGCATCATTTGCTATTTGGTTTTAAACATTTGTTTTTGTATCAACTACCAGTCAAATTAAAATATAAAATCTGTCAATTGCTTCACGGCGCGATAATAACAAAATTAGGAGCAAATAAAAGATTTTCTTCTTATTAGATTGTATAACTACCTTACATTTTCACCCATTCTAAAATGTCTTTTACTATGAAGCTGATTGTCTGCCTATCTTTAACATAATCCACATATAATTATTCGTTATCTTTTCAGTTAGTTTATTTCGGCTCGCCATGGTTTTGGTTCTTGTCCTGACACGTTCTGAAGTACATATATATGTTTGCAAATTATGTTCATGTCTTTAACTACCAGAACTGTATATGGGAATTGTCACATTTGACTATAAAGATACCTAAACAGTAACTTATTGTTACAATAGGTTGATGTCATGTCTACAAACCAGCTGTGGCCATCATCTGGACTTTTTAATTGTTATGGGATAATCTATTTCTGAAAACAAAAGATCAGACATTTTCACCGAGTCATATGTAGTCTTTCCTGTTCCCGTATTTGACATTTCCTTGGATATGATAATGAGTAACTGGACGTGTATGGACGAGCATGCACTGCTTGCTCGTCCATAACACCTGTTTTTATCCATAGTTTATATCGTCTTCGGGATACTCACTTTTGGGGGTTTTTTTTAATTTCTGTATTGGGTCGTGAGCGTTTTTCTGAATTAAGTACTTAAACCTACTCCTAGAAATAGACTTGGAGGAAAACTACAAACTTAACTCCGCGACGAACATAATTACTTCATCTTTCTTATTGCCAACTTCAAAGCAACATTCCACATGCTCTGACATATGATGTTTACATTTTGTAACTTACAGGTTATGCTAGATCCTGCAATTCGCATTTCGATTTACTGACCGGTCACTACTGTTGAGTGCGAAGCTATTAAAACAAAGGTCCGTTGTAGTTAGGTTGGTATTATCGCTTAAGAAGTTCTATGGCCGTCACCATAACTTAATTTGATCATTATAAAAAAATCCATCTCTCAAATACGATTATACATTTTCGCTAAATCATAGGTAGTTTTTCTTATTACTACTTTTCTCCTAGACACGGCCATATGTAACTCAACGGGTGTCTAATTAGAGCCAGGCACTGCTTACTCGTTAAGCACCCGAGTGCGGCATGAGTTCGGCTTACTTTCTGTATTTGTGATTTTGGCTTTTGTTTCGTGTTGTATATGTTTGTCTAAATCCGGAATTGTAATCGTCCCTGATTGTCTTCTTTTGTTCTTTTTATTGCTTGTTATTTTTATCTATAGATTTTTAAAATATGTGCTGACCAATATTCAAAATAAATTAGTATTTTAATTTTTAGCTCACCTGACCCGAAGGGTCATGTGAGCTATTGCCATCACTTGGCGTCCGTCGTCGTCCGTCGTCGTCGTCGTCGTCGTCGTCGTCGTTAACTTTTCTTCAAAAATCTTCTCCTCAAAAACCACTGAAGGGATTGCTTTGAAACTTTGCATACATCATCAGTAAAATGCCCTCTACCAAGTTTGCCCAAATCATGGCCTCAGACCAACCAACATGGCCGCCATGGCTAAAAATAGAACAGAGGGGTCAAAATACAGTTTTTTGCTTATAGTTCAAAAAGTATAACAGATACAGGAAAACCGATGAGACCTTCCTTCTTCAGCATCTAAAGCTCTACCAAACACTCCATTGGGTCAAAGTTGTATGATGACTCCTTGTAGGAGTTATTGCCCTTTATTTGTCAAAATTGATTATTTTTGCCATTTTTGCCTCAAAATCTTGAAAATTATTAGAACTAGAGAAAAAGATAGCATTGCTTAATTGTTCTGCTCTATGAGGGCTACAAAAATGACTTTACCGTCAAGATTGTCTGATAAACCGTTTAAGAGTTATTCCCCTTGAACTGTTTTTTTTATCGGTTTTAATTGATTTTTTAAAATCTTCTCCTCTGAAACAACTGAAAGTACTGCTTTGAAACTTTGTACACATCATCTGTCAAATGTCCTCAACCAAGTTTGCACCAACCATGGCTGCAGATTAACCAACCTGGCCACCATGGCTAAAAATTGGATTGGGGGGGGGCGGTAAAATACAGTTTTTGGCTTATATTTAAAAAAGTGTAACAGATACAGGAAAACCGAAGAGACAAGTCTTCATCTGCATCAAAAGCTCTACGAAACACTCCATTGGGTTGAAGTTGTATGATGACTCCTTATAGGAGTTATTGCCCTTTAATTGTCGAAATTGTTGATTTTAGCCATTTTGCCTCAAAATCTTGAAAATTATTAGAACTAGAGAAAAAGTTAGCATTGCTTAATTGTTCTGCTCTATGAGGGCTACAAAATTGCCTTAGGGTCAAGATTGTATGATTACACGTTTAAGAGTTATTCCCCTTGAACTGTTTATTTTAATCGGTTTTAATTGATTTTTTCAAATCTTCTCCTCTGAAACCACTGAAAGTACTGCTTTGAAACTTTGTACACATCATCCGTCAAATGTCCTTAACCAAGCTTGCACCAACCATGGCTGCAGATTAACCAACATGGCCGCCATGGCTAAAAATAGAATGGAGGGGGGGGGGGGGGGTAAAATACAGTTTTTGGCTTATAGTTCAAAAAGTATAACAGATACAAGAAAACCGAAGAGACATGCCTTCATCGGCATCAAAAGCTCTACGAAACACTCCATTGGGTTGAAGTTGTATGAGGACTCCTTATAGGAGTTATTGCCCTTTAATTGTCAAAATTGATTATTTTTGACATTTTTGCCTTAAAATCTTGAAAATTATTTGAACTAGAGAAAAAGTTAGTATTGCTTAATTGTTCTGCTCTATGAGGGCTACAAAAATGACTTAGGGTCAAGATTGTCTGATGAACCGTTTAGGAATTATTCTCCTTGAACATTTTTTTAATCAATTTTAATTGATTTTAAAAAATCTTCTCCTCTTTAACCCATGAAAGGACTGCTTTGAAACATTGCACACATCATCTTTAGGACGTCCTCTACCTAAATTGTGGAAATCATGACACCTGACTACCTATATAGCTACGTTAGCTTAAAATAGAAAATGGGGGGGGAGGAGTCAAGAGAGTTTTCGACTGATAGTTAAAAAAGTATAACAGGTACAGCAAATTTGAAGTGAACCTCCCTTCTCCCTCTAAGCATCAAAAGCTCCTCCTTATAGGAATTATTATGACTTTTGCAGAAGTGTTGGGCAATTCCTTATAGCAAAGAAAAGCTGTATAGAAAAGGGTTGTTTGGTTTCAGGTTCAGGTGAGCAATACAGGCTCCTGGGAGCCTCTAGTTATTATTGTAAAATTTGTATAAATTAGACTAAGGATCTGTGCCTTTCCAATCTGTAGTGCACAAATACTACAAAGAGTTCATGTTATTTAGTTGGTAAAAAATGCTGCTTATGTCCACTGCACACAGAAAAGTCGATTCTGAAAAAATAGTTTAGATGTTGTTAGTTTAGTTTTTTCACTATGTTTGTTTATTATTTCAGTGTTGTAATCGGTCCACTATTTTGAAGACTATATGTATAATGCAGAGGTATCAATTCTTATTCGACTTCATCCTTATAAATACCTGGGATTTGTAATACCACAGAACACTATTTGTAATAATTGAGTGTTGTATAGTTACTATACAAACTAATAGGTTGATGGATTTGTTGTGTTTTCCTCGATGTTTTACTTCACTTCAAGCAATTTTTCAGTTTATTTTAGCTTCCAGTTTGTATTCGTGCACGAATCCGTTCAGAACGTCATGCAAAACGGAGAAAATCTTTAAATTTCTATTCTACACCTGAATTGACAAGCAGTTAGGGACCGTAGATTGATGACGTTTCGGAGACATTGTTGATAAATTCAACATTGTGTTTTGTTAATTATATACGGTTAGAGTGTTTGTCTGTTAAGAGTTGATATCCTGGAGCTTGAATTCTTAACATGAATTGGTGGATGTAAACACCGCAAGAGCAGTAAAACACGTTAGCTTAAAAGCATATTTCAACAGAAATGGTTTTTTATTGAGTTAACACGGTTATGATGTGCTGGTAGGTACTTCACTATTATTTTACAATAGATAATTCTGAATTTAAACATTGGTTAAACAATAAAATGAAAATCCAGAATACTATACTAAAATGTCCATGCTTTCTACCGTATTGGTTCAACACTCCACATTTCTATTAATTTCATAACGTTTACAGGCGAATCATTGATTTGTACATTGTCTGCTATGAATAATTAAGTAAATTTATTATTGTAAGTAATACCATTGCCAGGCATTTTACCGTCCACATGAATAATACACGGAACTAAACGGTTAAATGAGCCCTTAATCTAAGTGAGGTTAACTGTTATATGAGAATGGATTATATTTATATCAAATATGACGTTCAAGAATTATATGAAGATTTAAGCAGTTAATGTACTATTTATGTAAGTCCAGTTAGCCATTAGAGGGATAACGTTTTCTAATTTTAGGTGTTTCTCTACATTGGATGTTGAGTACTTGTTATGTATAGCTATGGCTGACAAGCTACGATAACACTTCCGTTATAAATACCTGACAGTAAACAATCCTATCACACCAACAATTGAAATGGTGCAAATAGACATTAATTGGAAATTAAAGCTTTAAAAAATTCAAGTATTCATGAATTACCATTAGCAAATTATTTCTGCTAGAGGAAATTACATCATTACGACATTGTATGTCATTTATGGGTCTGTTGAGATGTATTAACGCAAAATATCTTTATGTAAATGTATATTCATCTGGTATCTTAGATACAGGTCGTTCTTTAATGAATAGTGAACATGAAATGAAAATAATAGATATTGATCATTTTGCCTTTCAAGTACTTCAACACACTGAGGCGTAATTGAAAACCAGTGAAAAATTGATTGGAAAATGTTGTCGATTGTTAATGTTTTAAATATAGACACAGATTCACAATACCGTAAGCACTCAAACGTAGAGTTAAACAGAAATATTACACAACTATAGCTTTGTATGAGGCCGAAAAGTGGCTTTATTGACCAAAGACTAATTAAATGAATGGTCCTTTATCTTCAGAGAGCAACACTTCAGCTATATTTAGAACTAGAACAAGTGAACTAAAGAATAAAAGTATAAATCAAATAAGGGAAATGAATAGACAAACGAGGAGAAAATTTCAAGTGCAACTGAAAAAAAACATGGCGAGTTGGGTTGGTACAAAGAATTCCCACTGCTATTTTTTTAAGCCTACGAAAGGAATCTTTATCTGACAAGGAACGGTGCATTCTACAAACATGTTACATCCACAAAAAGGGGTGTTTTCGTATCATAACCTTACATGCAGGCTCGCCCTCATACCCAACTAATGGTAATTTTCGATCCACTACCTAGAGCTATTGTTTAATTAGATGAATATCGAAAGTGGACGAGGTCAGAGGTAATTATACGTCTGTCGATCGTTGTAACAACGTATGAACCTAATACAACACCTACAACTACTTGTCATGCCGGTGACAAACATTAGTCGTTGACTAACTGAAACTGGTAACCTCGGTGATGAAACTAATGTCATCTGGTTAAGCTAAATCAAACTGCTAATGTTGGCGAAGTAATTTCTATCATTGTGACTAACGTAATAACGTACAAGGTCCATCAACACAACATCACTATGAATACTAATACCGCATCAATCTTGTACCATCAGTTAATACCATTAATTAACGGTTTCGCCAACTTTCAGATCAGATGCTATGGAAATCAGGAACAAATAACTTCACACTGGAGGCTAATTATTTCATTTTTTCTCTATAAGCACGAATCTCCTTAAGCATGATTAAACAACCAACCAGAAATACCATATTGGTCTTATTTCTCACAAGAACGATTTTGCGCTTAATGGATAAGCTGAATGCTGATTTGTCCAATAAGTGGGATGATGCAGCACTTGAAAGTGTTGTATAACGTTGTTTTGAACAATTCAGGCTAGATGGTCTTGAAGGTGTTATAGTTTGATTGTTCATTTAATTACTAAATATGAATATCGGATAACTTAGTATGAAGTATAAAGTACATAGTGTTATCGAACAATAATAAGCAACTAAAAGATATATTATTCAGCTAAGTTTACTGTTTCTCAACAAAAAAAAAGAATTCCTTACATGACTACCAGTATATATTAGTCTTCTATCCCAAATAGTCTATTAGTCAAATTTGTTGCAATAATATTACATCATTATATGTACCCAGAGTCTGAGCTGACTAACTGACGGGGTAAAAACAGGACATTGACACAACATAACTTATTGTTCAAGAATAATTTCCATATGCAGAAGAATTGTTTATATTGTTTTATTTCTTTTGTAGACATCGTTATTCTAAAAAGTTGGCGTCATCAACAGCAAAACAGTCCAAAATCAAAAAGATGTCGAGTTGTCTCCCTTCTTGCTGGGGTGACTGTAGATGTAGGAGCGCTGCTAATGAGAATACAACCAATACTACAGAAACAAGAACCAACAGAACCACCACAAGTTGCAAAAACTGTGAAGCAAAGAATAGGAAAAGTGGCCTTGGCTGTCGAAGGCGAAACGATGACGCTAGAAATAGCAAAAGGAACAGTGGAGAAAACCAAGAAATTGTCGGGGGATGTTGGGGTGGTGGTCATGGATGCTTTATTACATGTAAATATAAGGATTTAAGTAAACAAAGATTTAGACTTTATTTCTATAGATTTTTCTGCTTTAAATATTTATACTGGGAGAACTGGTTACCAGCATTTTTGTTCATACATTTATGTATAATTATAATTATATTATTGAGAGTAGAGATTTCTAGAAAGTGAAACTTGTGTGATTTTGTTTAAAAGGTCTACTCATTAGTGGAATCATCGATTATTGTCCAACAAAAATACATTTACTTGCTTCTTAAAGACAAATCTTGCGTTTTGTCGATTATTTCATTATGCAATACCTTTGTCCGATATACATTAATACATGACAGCCTAATCTATACGGTACACATTGATTATTTGAAAATATATTTAATAAATGAAGTAGTCAAAATTTTAAACTGTATAGTATTTAACGTATACTACTACTTACTAACAAGCCATGGCCAAGATAGGATATTAAAAACGGAAAAGTACACTTTTAAAGCTCTTAAATCTTGTGTTTCAGCAATGCATCCCCCAAAGCCTAAGACAGCATGTAGCATTTGCGAACAAAAAAAGAGATCGCGAATAACAGCTGAAACATTTTGTCCAGAATGCGAAGAAGCTCTTTGTAAAACATGCGCTGAACACCACAAGATCTCGAAAATATCCAAAAATCATCACACGATACCAGTTCAGCATTATAGTGAGATTCCAACATTTGTCCTCAAAACAGAGCAGTGTTGTCTAGAACACAAACTTGAGTATGAGATGTATTGTCAAGACCATAAACACCCGTGCTGTGTAAGGTGTGTCTCGGAAAACCACGTGGACTGCCATAACTTAAAACCATTGAACGACGTGGTACACAACGCAAAGTCATCAGAACTCCTGGGTGACATAGAGAAAAGTATCGACGACATTTCAGCGTATTTGGAAACAGCACAAAAGGAGAGGGAAGAATACGTAAGAAAATTCGAGGATCAAGTCGCGCAATGTCGAAAGCATAAAAATTTGATTCGAAGTCTAATTACAGATCATTTGGACCAGTTAGATCAGAAGATGGAAGCAGAGCTGAATACGCGAGAAGCAGACTACAAAATAGGTTCAGAGAAAACTATAGGGGAGATCGAGAAAAGGCGGGAAAGTGTAAAGAAAATTGCAGACGATATATCTGCAATGAGAAAGTACGCATCAGATAGGCAGACATTCCTTGCGATGCATTTACTGAACGATTCCGTTAACAAAGAACAGAACGCGGTTTATGAATTATCCAATAATATGGAACACATCGAGTTGACCGTCAATGAACCAGATATAACTGCTGTTCTTGAAGCCCAATCTTTGGGTACGTTGAAAGTTGTTTCTTTACCTGTAGAATCCGTTTTTAAAATAAAGAAGAAAATGCAGGCAAAGATGGCCACGAAACAGGACAATTCCCGTGATAAACGGCGGTCACAGAATTCAGTAGAGAAGCAAGGTAACAACACCTAGAAACACTGTACATAAATATACAATGTCTTTAACGAACATACACGTTTTTCATAGCAGGAAGTAGGAAAATAGACTATTGTACAAATAAGAATATTTTACTGTGAATAAATCAGTCTTTGCCTTTATTTGTGAACAGTAAGAACATTTTAGAAAAACTATATAAACTATTTTGTTCGATTCATCATTTCAAGTCACTGCCAACACTGTAGACCTGGAAAGTAAGTTCTCATCTACTACGATATTAGAGAACATGCGAATACTGTTTTAAACATGACATTGTTTATAAAAGGCTTTTTTGCCTAAATTGATTGAACTGATCGATGTATAAATTGTGTACATACAAATATTATTTTTCTATTGACACTGCACTCAGGGGAAAATCTCTCCTTCTATATGTTAAAAAAATTATCTATAAAATAACACAAGAACACCTTTAAAGCTTTATCAACAGGCCGAACCAAACCAGGTACGTTATACGAAGATTTTTTTTTTACAAATATCGGAACGGTAGTTTATGATTTTAACTATTTCAAGGCCATTGATTTTTTTCTAAGAATTAAACAGCTACTATAAAGAAGAGTAACAACATAATCTTGTAATATAATTCGTGTAACACATATACAGTGAATGGAATGACCATCAATGCTATCAATTTTTGATTTAACGATAAAGCACAATCAGTACCTATTATTGTTTAACAAATGAATACAAGACTCAATAATTACTTCACGACCTCTTCAGATTCATTTAATACCAACAATTTACTGCACGAACACAATGACCAGTGCTGATCAATGACACTTCATGTCGAAGTTGATAAACAGCAATAATTGTCTTTTATTTGAGGATAAATTTGTTATAGAATGGAGCAAACAACACTAAATTTTCAAAAGTCTATTAACGTTCGCTATTGAAATAGAAAGCAGTTAGTTTCTATTGTTCGTTAATTGTAAATGGTTGATTTTTTCTTCAATTAATGGTGTAAAGGGGCGGAGATTTTTAATCGATATTTGATTTTAGAACAAAATACTTGGTTTAGAAAAAAATATATATGGTAAAAGGAGACAAATTTGTTATTGGGACCTGGAGACAAGTGGGATATTCTGGAACATCAACTTAAAACAATAAATCTCAGATCATACCTTACAAACTGTTTAGTAAGTTGTGCGTTCGTTTAACAAAAAATCTACACATATTACATTTAAAATTGAACAAACTTACAGGGTTCTGTCAACAAATATGAGCTATGTCAAGAGAATAAAATTTATCCTTGCATTTAGCCATCGATTTACCAGTAGGATTTTAATTAATCGTCCTGTATCAAAAGTCCTGATTTTTTTAACATAGAAACAGCCGTCTCGATAATACTGTAGCTATCTTGGTAATCTATTGTGTTTGTATTGGATATGAGTAGGATGTAATTTTTTGATGTTTTACTGTTCTGTATAATAATTAGAATCTCATCCTGTATGTTTTAATATTAGCTTTTAAGAAATATACGTCAGCGGATGAAACAAACAAGAACTCACTCTGGTGTCTGTAATCATGTAATTCTATTTTAACACATATTTACATTACTGATAAATTGCTTCCGTATTAACATTTCACACAAAATAGTTTAGCATTTTTTGCAATATAAAAATATGTGAACTTCCGCTAGCACGTCTGATCATGTATCGACCAATAACAACAGTTACTAAAAAATTCTTAATGTGTTCCTTGTCTCACTTGATTGCTTTCAACTTACTGTCTCACTTGATTGCTTTCAACTTACTGTCTCACTTGATTGCTTTCAACTTACTGTCTCACTTGATTGCTTTCAACCTACTGTCTCACTTGATTGCTTTCAACTTCTTGTCACTTTGATTGCTTTCAAATTCTAGTGTCATTTTAGTGCTTTTTATTCTTTTTTCATTTTAGTGCTTTCAGTATCTTGTTTCACTTTAATGCTTAAATCTCTAGTGCAAGCATCATATCACCCATAGTACCAGCAAAGATCTATATGATAGCCTTTTTTATAACATGATTTGTTTTTGATATAAGCCAGAAAAACCTCGATGAGGTGGATGACAGAGATCTCCGCCGCAATAACACTTAAAATTGCATATAAAATATCATCCTTATGTTGTAACATATCATACGACTGTTATTCTACATGTAAGTTTTGGTCCTATAAAAGTCTTAGTCTTGACTCATGAATTCACAATAGCAGTTAAAATATTTGCTTACAGCTGGTACTGCGTTAACAAATATATTTCCTGCATCGAGGATATGTTGAAAAAACCCATAATATATGTAATTGAAAACTTCCTAGTATTCACGTGTATAACTCAATGTCTTTACAACAAAGACCTTATCATCCGTATTTCCCACACAATCGACCTACATGTGACTTGTTTGTACTGTATATAGAATAACATAGGCAGCTATCAAGTTCATTATTAGTGCCATAACTTTAATAATTTCAATCAGGAGACGCGTTTAATTGTTGTAGTACGTCTTGTGGTCACTGTCATTGTAAATTTACAGTATTTAGAAAAGTCACGTGTTATTTGTTAGTATTTGTTATTTGTTGAATAGATATTAAATGTTATGACACAAATAAAATTCTGAAAATAAAGTTTTTCTGGTGTTTCTGCAGTTTCAAACACTGCCGCCGATGTTTGGTCACAATTTAGCGTCATAATTATTGATTATTTGTTGTATATAAACTAGAGTTGTACATAGACATAAAATAAATATAGGCGGAAGCTAAATGCGAGCATAGACAATTTTATGATTCATGACGTTACTTACGAGCGCTCTAACAGTGCGTATGCATTCCAGTGGTCTTTCTCCATGCAAAAGATTCTAGGTACCAAATAAACTTCAACCGCAATTACAGGGAACCAGTTACCCTCTCTCTGCGGAGAGTGGTATTCTATAATGCGTTGGTGATGTCGCATAAATGTCATACGATTGAGCGCTTCAGAGATTGCAGAAATTTCGGCTTTTAGTTTTAATCTTATTTTTATATGCATTTCTTTTCTTGCAATAATGACTTCAAATTATTTATTGAGATGTATATTTTTAACACAATTTACTATGAAAACCACTGCTAAAAAAAATTAGATGTTAAGTGCAATAACCCTCTTTTTTTAAAACTACACGTGGCTAAAATAACTGTTTGGGAATTTGCAAATTTGCAATGTCACGTGCAGTTTTGAGCGAAAAAAGAGGGTTATTGCTCCTTACATTGAGTACATCTTCCACACTCGTGAATGATAGGATTTGTGCCTCTGTTTTGTATACTTGATATTTAGATACATCTTGACCGAAAACAACAAATCTGGAAATCAATTGACGGATTCACACGTCAGCAAAATACAAAATCTAAACGGAAATGCCACCTAACGGCGTTTTAAAATGAGGGAAATAGAAAATGATAATTCAGTCGTGTTAACTATCATAAATATAATTAACAAAACAAGGTTTAATATTCAATTCATCCCGCAATCATACATCTTTCATATATCTTTTTATACCCAATTTTTATGAAAATTGATTGGCGACGGATGCGTGTTGTGTCGTGTATGTGATTTTCGTTCTGTTGCTTTTTAGCACGTAAAATGTCATCAAAGCAAGGTTATAAATTTACTAGCTAGGTGCGCATTTTATTTTAAAAAAGATACAGTTGCGCTAAACCTATAAAATATGTTGCCGGAACAAATAAGATAGACGTTTTAGAAAATGTTATACCAAATTTGGATATGTTCATCTACACCTTGCGATTGGAAAAATCGTAGAATTTAAATCCTATTAAAATGTTTAAGGCCATCATTGATAGAATCAACGATATTTGTATCAGCACCGAAAAATAATACTGGGCTGGTAATACCATAAGTGTAAACTAGCAGATATGTTACAAAAATGTCACAAAAGATACCAAGGTAAAAGAAAATTTATTGTATAGCATCTTAATGAATCTGCAGGATAACACACAAATATATGCTTGGTTTGGAAGTATATCTTTTTTATTTTACTCTCTACAATATCAGAGAGAAAAGATAGACAAAGCGTTTTGTCTGAACAGTTTTTAAAGCATGTACAAACACACAATTTACGTATGTATTTATTCGGCGTTGCTAAACAGTCTATTGCTAAACATGTAAACGATTCTATTGCTAAACATGCTCATCGGTCTATTGCTAAACATGCTAAACGGTCTATTGCTAAACATGCGAACAATTCTATTGCTAAACATTCTTAACGGTCTATTGCTAAATATGCTAAACGGTCTATTGCTAAACATTCTTAACGGTCTATTGCTAAATATGCTAAACGGTCTATTGCTCAACATGCTAAACGGTCTATTGCTAAACATGCTAAACGGTCTATTGCTAAACATTCTTAACGGTCTATTGCTAAATATGATAAACGGTCTATTGCTAAACATTCTTAACGGTTTGTTGCTAAACATGCTAAACGGTCTATTGCTAAACATGCTAAACGGTCTATTGCTAAACATTCTTAATGGTCTATTGCTAAACATTCTTAACGGTCTATTGCTAAACATGCTAAACGGTCTATTGCTAAACATTCTTAACGGTCTATTGCTAAACATTCTTAACGGTCTATTGCTAAATATGCTAAACGGTCTATTGCTTAAAATGATAAACGGTCTATTGCTAAACATTCTTAACGGTCTATTGCTAAAAATGATAAACGGTCTATTACTAAATATGCTAAAGAGTCTATTGCTTAACACTCTTAACGGCCTACTGCTAAATATGCTAAACGGTCTATTGCTCAACATGCTAAACGGTCTATTGCTAAACATGCTAAACGATCTATTGCTAGACATTCTTAACGGTCTATTGCTAAATATGATAAACGGTCTATTGCTAAACATGCTAAACGGTCTATTGCTAAACATTCTTAACGGTCTGTTGCTAAACATGCTAAACGGTCTATTGCTAAACATTCTTAATGGTCTATTGCTAAACATTCTTAACGGTCTACTGCTAAATATGCTTAACGGTCTATTGCTTAAAATGATAAACGGTCTATTGCTAAAAATGATAAACGGTCTATTACTAAATATGCTAAACGGTCTATTGCTTAACACTCTTAACGGCCTACTGCTAAATATGATAAACGGTCTATTGCTAACCATGCTAAACTATCTATTGCTAATTATATGCTAAACGACTATTGCTAAAAATGCTAAACGGTCTATTGCTTAACATGCGTAAAGGTCTAATGCTAAACATTCTTAACGGACTATTGCTAAATATGTTAAGCAGTCTAATGCTAAAATGCTAAACAGTCTATTGATAAACATTCTTAACGGTCTATTGCTAAATACGCTAAACGGCCTATTGCTAAACAAACTAAACCGTTTATTGCTAAATATACTAAACGGTCTATTGGTAAACATGCTAAACAGTGTGTTGCTAACCATTATCTACGGTCTATTAGTAAACATGCTAAACAGTCTGTTGCTAACCATTATCTACGGTCTTTTGCTAAACATGCTAAACAGTTTATTGCGAAACAAGCTAAACGTCTATTGTTAAACATGCTAAACGAGCTATTGTTTAACTTTCTAAACGGTATATTGCTAAATATATTTAACAATCTATTGCTAAACATACTAAACGGTCTATTGATAAACTTGCTAAACGGTCTATTGATAAACATGCTAAACGGTCTATTGCTAAAAACGCTAATAGAGAAATTGCTAAACTTACTGAACGGTCTATTGCTAAACATGTTAAACGGTCTATTGCTAAACATACTAAACGGTCTATTGTTAACATGCTAAACGGTCTATTGTTAACATGCTAAACGGTCTATTGCTAAACATGTTTAAAGGTCTATTGCTAAACATTTTAAACGGTCTATTTTAAATAAACAAATAGCGTAACGCCAGTTTGTATCTGATGCCTAGCATTACCTTAAAAGCACCACAGTATACTATTTCTGTACATTTATCTGTCAAATTTTGTTTACTGCGCAGTTATTCTTTTTTCCATTTAATCACTTTTAGCATCAACGTTGTTTCGCCAAAATTTGTCCTAAGACGACTCTTATATGAAAAAGTGCCACTTCAACGGCAATACTCTGATAGATTGGAAATGACTTCACAATAAAGTGTCTTTAACCAACAAAAACGATTGTTAATAAAGTATAAAGTATAATAACAGAAAAGATAAAAAAAAAAGTAAATGTTTTGTGACGGGTGTCCATATAATGCAAAAATTACGTGCAACCTTCACATGCAAGGCATTGTAACAGCCAGAGGAGAATTATAATTTACCGCTGTTAGGCAAATGTATAATTTTACCTCCGATCGACGAGAGTGGGGGAATATAGTGGTCTTCATGTTCTTCGTTAATTCGTTCGTTTCCGGGTGATATTTCAAAAAGCTTGCATTCGAATTCAATGAAACTTTGGATTATCAGATGGGCAAGAAGCCTATTGATTCTAGAGGAATAATGATAAAGGTCAAGGTCAAGTCGACAAAACAACGTTAGAAAGTTTTACCAAAAGCTGTTTCCGATCAATAACTCAACTCAAAAAGCTTGCATTTGATGTCAATGAAACTTTGGAATATAGTTGCATATTAGGTGGGTACGAAGCCTGTAATTGGATTTGGGGAGAAATCTATCACATTTTTACATTTCAAGTTCACAGTTACAAAAAATGTTAGAAATGTTTACAAAAAAAAAGACTTTTCCGTACAATAACTCAAAACGTTTGCATTTAATTTCAATAAAACTTTGGGATATAGTTTTATATTACATATCAGGTTGGTAAGAAGCCTATTGATGCTGGAGGAATTCCATCAAAGGTCGTGGATACCAGTCGACAAAAAGCGTTAGAAATTTTTACCAAAAAAAAAAATTTAGCGGGGGTATAATTGATCGCTAGATCGACCTTTTCTATTTTTTTGTATAAATATAAGATGGGTAATAAATTTCTTTTCGTTGCCAGGCGAAATGTATCGCGTAGTAATTTGCACGGGTGTATCCACCCGTCACATACAGCAGGAATATAAATCATTCGACGGTTTGCATTCACTCTGCCGTCCGACCAAGGTCATTGAGTTGTCGGTGTAGTTATACTAGTCCCAGTTCTCGATCATTCCTGTCTAGGAAAAAAGAAGCTTTTAAATCCGCAAGAAAATTCAGTTCCGATCAGAAACTTGTTTCATGAATTAGACGAAAAGGTACTACAGCTATTAACACTCTCTGGAGGTCATTATCCATTTAGATGGCCTGTGCAAAAGTCACCGAACGGGCGAGACATCAACATGTTTATTAAAAAAATCTGTCTTTCACTTAAAATTTCATATATGGGACACTACACATAAAATGCTAGGAATTTTACCTTAAACTTTAAGAATGGTTTTTCTACTTTCATTTCAATGTTGTGTTACATTTTACCACATAACACACTTAGGAAGTGCTTCCACTGTAAAGACATTGACTGGAAAAAATATATTCTTTTTCTACAGTAATGCCCATCCTCACAAGTCAGTTTTCTGTGTCCACATGTGTCCACGAACCCCTGACAAACATAGCTAGGAAATTACCGGGCTAGAAGTCACTATTTTAATTGGCTACATCGTATCTTAATGTACAGTAGCCAATCAAAAGCTCGCTTTCATTCATGAATTGGTTAGGGGATATCCCGATGTCGATTGTAAATAAACCAAACGGATGTGTTGCGTAGACCATGTGACAGTCAGCGTATTTTGTACAGTAGTGTTGATAGTTTGTTATTACCGCGTTATTATTTAGTTGCGTTACGTTTTCTTCACACTCCAGAATGAGTAAGAATGACTACTGCCAAACACTTGCTTCTTTCAAGCAATTTCATTAGTTGATATTGTAAAGGACTGACGTCATACGAAAATCTTCTAGCCCGGGAAGTTCCTAGCTAAGTTTGTCAGCATCCTCACAAGTCAGGGTTTCTATGTCCACATGTGTTCACGAACCCCTGACAAACTTAGCTAGGAAATTCCCGGGCTAGAAGTCACTGTTTTGATTGGGTACATCGTACCTTGATGTAGCCAATCAAAAGCTTGCTTTCATTCAGGACTTGGTTAGGGGATATCCCGATATCGATTGTAAATAAACCAAACGGATGTGTTGCGTAGACCATGTGAAAATCAGTGTATTTTGTACAGAAGTGCTAATAGTTTGTTATTACCGCGTTATTATTTAGTTGCGTTACGTTTTCTTCACACACTCCAGAATGAGTAAGAATGACTACTGCCAAACCCTTGCTTCTTTCAAGCAATTTCATTAGTTGATATTTTAAAGAATTGACGTCATTCGAAAATCTTCTAGCCCGGGAATTTCCTAGCTAAGTTTGTCAGGGGTTCGTGGACACATGTGGACACAGAAGCCCTGACTTGTGAGGATGCAGTTAAGCCATACCTTTCAAAATATCCAACTCTTAAGCAATGATAGTTATAAGCAAAAGCAGAAACAAAAAGAGAACATCGGAACTATTCATGCACCGGAAATTCATTCAATTAATAGGATAATGAACCCTCTGGCACAGATAACATAAATGGTTCTTAGATATAGCCTTTGCCAGAGGTTACTCCTAATTTACTGCGGGACTACATTGTGGTCTGCTTGTAACATTTGTAAAGAAAGAAGGATGTTTGTAAAATACTACACGAGATCGTTTTTATTTCTATATAGTCTAATACACTTTTGATACAGTTTTACATTGCAATTACTGCATTTGTACGCGAAGCGTATCCCCTATGCGATATATATCTCTCACAATATCAACTTAAGGTATTACAGAGGTGATTGTGTTTGACGTAGGATACCCAGAATCCTTTGCGTGGAGATTGTTATTTAAGCATTTAACCAGAAATCCCAATATATTGTAGAAAACTGACATTTTCTGTATGATTTTCTAAACGAAAATAAATAATAAATCTATTGTAAATGTTAAGGAAATTTATAAAAAGTGTATTAGAAACTCTATTTTTGCAAATAATTCTTACAGTCAGCAAGATCGACAACACCATAAAACACTTTTGACAGATCAATATTTAGCACAGACGTAAATGTTTAAATTAAGAGCCCTAGGGTAAATGATTCACTTATAACTCTATTGAAACTTCATAGTTTTAATGTACAAAGATAAGAAAGCTTTCATCCTGACTGGCATTGCGTTGTAATAAAGACAGATGTCTTCGAATATGGCTTCTAATTTTGTCGACGCTATTCTTTTAGTCATAACACAAGCAACAGATTTTTGTTCGAATTATAAAACAGTTTATACATCCGATAAGCAGAGAATAAAATAGATTCATTCAGTCGCATTATGCTAACGTTGCTGGTTATGGTAGTTGTATTGTAGCCTGTTGTGACGACCACTCGGGCAACCGAGACCACTACTGTTAATCATAGCTATAACACATATTATATAAGCATGTTTCAAAACCACTTTCGCCATAAGCGTATCCAACGTGTCGACTATTGCGCATAACGTACTTTTATTCCGCAACTAACGTTCCACTATACACGAACCTATGAATAAAGCTAAGCTTTATTTGTAAATAATTACGTCAGTTCCTGGTATCCTTGTCCTTACTTCTAACAGTATATACTATTCTGTTCTGGTTTACGGCATGTTATCGAATACTTTGTTTGTTATGTCAAGCTATCACTCGGCTAGAAGTGCACTTTTCATGTTTTTCATTAGTATAAAATGTATTTTCTGGTTGCAGAATAATAACAATATTCGCAAATTGTCAGAAAATATAAAGTTTATTTGTACTCGCC
The DNA here is from genome assembly GCA_944474755.1 of Limnoperna fortunei. NCBI lineage: Eukaryota > Metazoa > Mollusca > Bivalvia > Mytilida > Modiolidae > Limnoperna > Limnoperna fortunei. The sequence continues at coordinate 80,713,447 of OX104113.1, forward strand.
GCGAAACAGGTAAGAATGCGAGGCTCTACTGTTTCTAAGGCTCGTACAAATAAACTGTATATTTTCTGACAATGTAGGAATATTGTATATTAAGTCTTCTATTCTATACACACATAATTGTCCTGGTATTGTTGTTTATCTTTTTTTAATATACATTTCACGTTAACCAAAATTATTATATTCTGTACTCAATAGCTTTCTCTCGAGTCCAGCTGAAAGTTGATTACATTTTCATTCAGCCCGGAATGTCACATCAAAACATCACATAATTCAATAATAAATAAAATGTTGTCTCTATAGTCCAACTAATTACATATCTATATCGTTATTTTATTGTTAAAAACCAATTTTATATCATTCTTTAAATAGTAAATATAATAAAAGAAAGATCTGCTTGATTTTGCTGGTGATGGATAATTGTTTCTTCGGTTTGTTCCTCAGGGGAACAGCGCATTGATAGCGAGCGCACATCAGAAAAAAGTAGTGCCATTATAACTCTTTAATGTGGAGGTAATAAAAATAATCAGTTTCACATGTACACAGTTTCACATGTTCCCCAGGGGAATTGTAATGTTCCCCAGGGGAATTGTATCAATGTTTAACTTGACTTTTCTTGTAATGTTCCCCAGGGGAATTGTATCAATGTTTAACTTGACTTTTCTTGTAATGTTCCCCAGGGGAATTGTATCAATATTTAACTTGAGTTTTCTTGTAATGTTCCCCAGGGGAATTGTATCAATGTTTAACTTGACTTTTCTTGTAATGTTCCCCAGGGGAATTGTATCAATGTTTAACTTGACTTTTCTTGTAATGTTCCCCAGAGGAACTTTATCAATATTTAACTTGAGTTTTCTTGTAATGTTCCCCAGGGGAATTGTATCAATGTTTAACTTTGATCAATATTGATAAAATTCCTCTGGGGAACATTACAAGAAAAGTCAAGTTAAACATTGATAGAATTCCTCTGGGGAACATGTGAAACTGTGAAAACTCAAGTTAAATATTGATAAAGTTCCTCTGGGGAACATTACAAGAAAAGTCAAGTTAAACATTGATACAATTCCCCTGGGGAACATTACAAGAAAACTCAAGTTAAATATTGATAAAGTTCCTCTGGGGAACATTACAAGAAAAGTCAAGTTAAACATTGATACAATTCCCCTGGGGAACATTACAAGAAAACTCAAGTTAAATATTGATAAAGTTCCTCTGGGGAACATTACAAGAAAAGTCAAGTTAAACATTGATACAATTCCCCTGGGGAACATTACAAGAAAAGTCAAGTTAAACATTGATACAATTCCCCTGGGGAACATTACAAGAAAACTCAAGTTAAATATTGATACAATTCCCCTGGGGAACATTACAAGAAAAGTCAAGTTAAACATTGATACAATTCCCCTGGGGAACATTACAATTCCCCTGGGGAACATGTGAAACTGTGTACATGTGAAACTGATTATTTTTATTACCTCCACATTAAAGAGTTATAATGGCACTACTTTTTTCTGATGTGCGCTCGCTATCAATGCGCTGTTCCCCTGAGGAACAAACCGAAGAAACAATTATCCATCACCGATTTGCTGAATATTACGGCGGCTTATTCGTGCCAAACAACAAAAGGGAAAAAAATTATTTCGTTTGAAGGGTTTATTAAATCGTTTGTACGATTTATTAATCCGTTTGTACGGTTTATTAAATCGTTTGAACGGTTTATTAAATCGTTTGTATTTTAAATCCGTTTGTACGATTTATTAATCTGTTTGTACGGTTTAAAAATTGGTGTACGGTTTATTAAATCGTTTGTACGCTTTATTAAATCGTTTGTACGGCTTCTTAATCCTTTTGTGCGGTTTATTAATCCGTGTGTACGGTTTATTAAATAAACCGTCAAACGTACAAACGATTTAATAAACCGGACAAACGAAATATTTTTTTTTTCTTTTTGTTCTTCGGCACGAATAAGCCGTCGTAGTATATTAACAGTTAATCATCAATCATTTAATCTTTTTGTACGTTACTTCGGAATTACAAAATTCCCAATATATTTTTATTACTCTTTAATAGTGTTAAACGAGGAATTGTGTAGATTCAAGTTTAACATCAAAGATAGTGACAAACACACCTTTCTGAAGGAAACAAAGCTCAAACATTTCTTTGAGGAAGTTAAAACACATATATTTATTCAATTTGATGTCGTCAACGGAGACTTCTATAAACAAACAAAAAATCCGTTCAAATTTAGAGTACCTTAGTTGTCGAGTGATTAAGGTAGTCAGTAATCTACAATTTTTAGTTTAAACATATTTTATTTGATCAAATTTGCAAAAAGGATAAAACACAAGTTGGACAAACTTATGAAGTCTTCTCCAAATATACAATATGTTGCAAACGAACATTTATGGAGCATGCATACAATTTAATACAATATATATTATATGTGTAAGATAAGATCTGTACAGTACATGAGATAAGTGGAATGAACCAGAAAAAAAATTAGCAAAGATAAACGAATAATTAGAGAATAAGGGGGGGGGGGGTGGTGATGAATTGTGTGCTTCAAGAGCCCTATGTACAAGTTATTAATCATCGTGGAATCTTTCTGACCCTTTGATATACTCAAATACATGTTTAAAAACTTGTTTGTTCTGCTCAGTGGACAATAACGGGTTACCACATGTTAAAAGTTCTAGATTTATTGGACAATAATTGGGCAGCCAGGAAAGGTTCTCAAATAATCTGTCTCTAATGATGGTATATTTAGAACATGCAAAGAAATAACGATATGAATCTTCACGGTTAGATCCACAACGACAGGATGGATCAGAAATAATATAAACTCTGTAAAGATCAAAGTTTAAAAATGAAGCTAAGCATCTTAGCTGGGTTATGACAATATTACATTTACGCTGTCCATATTCATAATGCTTCGGAACTTTCATACATGGGTTCATGTTTTTAAGTTCGGATTTGAATTTAAATATAGAATCGACATTACAGATCGTCATATCCAAACTGTTCCACTGTGCCTGTAAACGCTGAGGTTGCGAGTTCGACTCTTACTGCGGACAGGGTTTACTCGACTAGAGTCTTAATTGACAAGGATTGCAAAAATTTTCTGCCCACAGTGGGGTTTTTTTCCTGGGTACTCTGACTTCCTCTAATAAAAACTGTACTTCACGATATAGCCTAACATTTATGAAAGTAAAGTTAAACATCATTCAAACAAACAAAACAATAAACAAGTGTGGACACAGAAAAACGTCTCGCCTGCATTCCGCATCAGTAACGAAAATAAATTTCGTCATAAGCATTACGTAAATAGCATTAAATATCAGCAGCGGCCTGTATACGAAATATTGTTACCACACCATGCATAGTTACAGGGGAACAGCCGTAACCCAAAAACTTTAACGTAGTCGCTGGACCATGAAATTGAGGTCAAGGTCAGGTGGAACCTACCAGACAGTCATGTACTAGTCATCAGCAACCTATATACCAAATACTGTCATCCGACCATGCGTAGTTACAGAGGAACTATTGTAACCCAAAAACTTTAACGTAGTCGCTGGACCGTGAAATTTAGGTCAAGGTCAGGTGACACCTACCAGACAGTCATGTACTAGTCATCAGCAACCTATACACCAAATATTGTCATCCTACCATGCGTAGTTACAGAGGAACTGTCGTAACCCAAAAACTTTAACGTAGTCGCTGGACCATGAAATTGAGGTCAAGGTCAGGTGGAACCTACTAGACAGTCATGTACTAGTCATCAGCAACTTATATACCAAATACTGTCATCCTACCATGCGTAGTTAGAGGAACTATTGTAACCCAAAAACTTTAACGTAGTCGCTGGACCGTGAAATTGAGGTCAAGGTCAGGTGACACCTACCAGACAGTCATGTACTAGTCATCAGCAACCTATACACCAAATATTGTCATCCTACCATGCGTAGTTACAGAGGAACTGTCGTAACCCAAAAACTTAAACGTAGTCACTGGACCGTGAAATTGAGGTCAAGGTCAGGTGACACCTACCAGACAGTCATGTACTAGTCATCAGCAACCTATACACCAAATATTGTCATCCTATTATGCGTAGTTACAGAGAAACTGTCGTAACCCAAAAACTTTAACGTAGTCGCTGGACCATGAAATTGAGGTCAAGGTCAGGTGACACCTACCAGACAGTCATGTACTAGTCATCAGCAACCTATACACCAAATATTGTTATCCTACCATGCGTAGTTACAGAGGAACTGTTGTAACCCAAAAACTTTAACGTAGTCGCTGGACCGTGAAATTGAGGTCAAGGTCAGGTGACAGGTGACTGACTGGCAAGTACTCATCATAAGCTACCTCTGGACCAAATTTGATGGACCTAGGGCTTGGGCTTACAAATATATGAAGCAAGATGTCAAGTGTTTACGCCGCCGCCGCCGCCGGATTCCCATACTTATGTCTCGCCTCCAGCGACTTTCGTCGCAGGCGAGACAAAAATTAGAAACCTAATGAAAATATTCTATCCACAACACAGCGATGGTTAAAAAGAAAAAAAACCAGAATTTATATATTGTTCATGTCGACTATTCCCTTACACGACCTAAACTGATTAACACGAACTCGCAGGTCGGTTGTTACTAGATAACCACGAACGTGATAACATTCCGTCCTACTGTTTGTTTTCTTTGTTTTGGAAATTTTAAACTTAGGACAATAATATATCGAACGCTTATTTTACTTTTGTCTTCTTTTTTAATATAAACTATTTTTTATATATTTTTCTTGTAAACATAAATATTTATATTCATTTTACTGCAAGCTGAAAATATGACGCACGCGTCTGCCTGTTCAACACAAAACAATAAAGAATTGGAATTCACTGCACTTTCCTACTAGTAAATTAGATAAACAGAAATATCAATTGTTTATTGGCAACGTTATTGTGACATCAAGTGGAGATTCCTGTCAATAAAATATATTTTGTTTTGTAATCACTCTTAACATAGCACGGTACAGTACAAAAATATTGATTACAACTGATTATGATTTATCAATTTGTCTTGACACATATACCAACGTACCTTAGTAATGAACTGTCTCGTGACCTTCAGTCTTGACACATATACCAACGTACCTTAGTAATGAACTGTCTCGTCACCTTCAGTCTTGACACATATACCAACGTACCTTAGTAATGAACTGTCTCGTGACCTTCAGTCTTGACACATATACCAACGTACCTTAGTAATGAACTGTCTCGTGACCTTCAGTCTTGACACATATACCAACGTACCTTAGTAATGAACTGTCTCGTGACCTTCAGTCTGGACACATATACCAACGTACCTTAGTAATGAACTGTCTCGTCACCTTCAGTCTTGACACATATACCAACGTACCTTAGTAATGAACTGTCTCGTGACCTTCAGTCTTGACACATATACCAACGTACCTTAGTAATGAACTGTCTCGTGACCTTCAGTCTTGACACATATACCAACGTACCTTAGTAATGAACTGTCTCGTGACCTCCAGTCTTGACACATATACCAACGTACCTTAGTAATGAACTGTCTCGTGACCTTCAGTCTTGACACATATACCAACGTACCTTAGTAATGAACTGTCTCGTCAACTTCAGTCTTGACACATATACCAACGTACCTTAGTAATGAACTGTCTCGTCACCTTCAGTCTTGACACATATACCAACGTACCTGAGTAATGAACTGTCTCGTCACCTTCAGTCTTGACACATATACCAACGTACCTTAGTAATGAACTGTCTCGTGACCTTCAGTCTTGACACATATACCAACGTACCTTAGTAATGAACTGTCTCGTGACCTTCAGTCTTGACACATATACCAACGTACCTTAGTAATGAACTGTCTCGTGACCTTCAGTCTTGACACATATACCAACGTACCTTAGTAATGAACTGTCTCGTCACCTTCAGTCTTGACACATACCAACGTACCTTAGTAATGAACTGTCTCGTGACCTTCAGTCTTGACACATATACCAACGTACCTTAGTAATGAACTGTCTCGTGACCTTCAGTCTTGACACATATACCAACGTACCTTAGTAATGAACTGTCTCGTCACCTTCAGTCTTGACACATATACCAACGTACCTTAGTAATGAACTGTATCGTGACCTTCAGTCTTGACACATATACCAACGTACCTTAGTAATGAACTGTCTCGTGACCTTCAGTCTTGACACATATACCAACGTACCTTAGTAATGAACTGTCTCGTCACCTTCAGTCTTGACACATATACCAACGTACCTTAGTAATGAACTGTCTCGTCACCTTCAGTCTTGACACATATACCAACGTACCTTAGTAATGAACTGTCTCGTCACCTTCAGTCTTGACACATATACCAACGTACCTTAGTAATGAACTGTCTCGTCACCTTCAGTCTTGACACATATACCAACGTACCTTAGTAATGAACTGTCTCGTCACCTTCAGTCTTGACACATATACCAACGTACCTTAGTAATGAACTGTCTCGTCACCTTCAGTCTTGACACATATACCAACGTACCTTAGTAATGAACTGTCTCGTCACCTTCAGTCTGGACACATATACCAACGTACCTTAGTAATGAACTGTCTCGTCACCTTCAGTCTTGACACATATACCAACGTACCTTAGTAATGAACTGTCTCGTCACCTTCAGTCTTGACACATATACCAACGTACCTTAGTAATGAACTGTCTCGTCACCTTCAGAATTTCCACGTAGTTTTTGATAGCTTATTTTGTTCCAGAAAATGGCAGATAAATATCCAATAATTTCAATACCTCAAAGAAAAAATAGGGCATCATAATTCCTGTATATATCTATACCTACAAGTATGTCAGTACTAAATAAAAAATGTATGGAATTCCGTTGTGCGGTTTTAAATAAGTCGTGTTGACAATCTTTTCAGTTGCATGTTTTGGTATAAATTTTAAGTTTATATGAATTACTCCAAGAAAAATACGGAATCGTAAATTTCTGTAAAAATTCACATGTACATGGTATCCTTATTAACTAAAAATGTCAATATCAATTTTGTTTTGTAGTTTCAAAGAAGTTGCATACCCAAGACTGCATTGTGTATTGTATAATAAAATCATCGATGGTAACAAGAAAATAACCCTCAGACAAAAAAGGTGTACAAAAGGACAAATTACAAAATTATACAGCATTAGATGCCTAGTATATAGTAGTAGATAATATACGTCTACAAATAACTGTTAGAAATAGGCTATTAATAATACATATTCATATTTAATACTGTATATTAATTTTAAAAGGTCCAATGATTAGATATAATGTTATCTATTCAGAGCATTTCTGGAGCTTCAGAAAAACACCAAATGTTTATATACGTCTACAAATTAAACCCAACACGGTTAGAATTAGATTTTTCATACTGTCAAATTAATGCTCATCCTCAGCGGGATTTGAAATCGCACCGTTGTGATTCTGTGTCATCCGTTCGATTTTATGATGCTTCAAAAATCCGCTGGATAGATAAATTATATGGCTGCCACAATACTTAGACGTTTGTATATACTTTATTTACTGTGACTGTATGACAAGTAACTGTCATCCTATATAATATACAAAAATGATTAATTAGATTTCAGCAATTTGTCAGCAATATCGTAGCGTCCAGTTTTTTTTTGTTGATTTGAGAAAACTTCCGACATTCGGTAGAATTAAGACAGGAGTCGAGTAAATCCTGCTAGCAGTTAATACTGAAACTAACGTTTAACACGTGATCAACAGTAGACGACCTTTTCCACACAACCAACGAGGCCCCCTGGATCGTTTAGAAAATCGTCCTACGAGAACGTCTTGTCGAAAGATTCACCCGATTTTATGTCTACTATACGAATCGCATTGAAATCTCCGCTTAAATGGTTCCGCGTAAAAAAGTATAAAATTAAAAATAACCATAACACATTATTAATAGTCAAGACAGTATTGTTACATGTATAGAAACCGGGCATTTTCTTTAAAAAATTTAAATTAAATTGCGAAAAGGATCAGAGCAAAAAAAGATTTGTGACTTAACATGTGGAAAATCCACATTAAGAAGGATTGGCAAAAAAATGTAGGACTTGTAGATCTCAACCTTTCGCTGTATAAGCCATACATTTATACACTTAATGAGAGTGGCTCAATGTCCAATGTCAACGTATTTCTGCGATACATCAATATAGAATGCATCACTTCTGCAATAGTTTACTCAAATGATGCCGTTTTTAAAACTACTTAAAAATTAAACAGCAAGTTTATTTCATTGTTGCAACTAAATAATTTTTTTTCTAAGAGCAACTATTGTCCATTTTATATTGGGGTAGGAAAAAAGAGCACATTATGACTGTCCCCAGATTATGCTGTAAATCTGGCTTTTGTCATGTAATTGCATGTATACTTGGACTAGCTGATGCTTTTGTAATCATGACCAAAACCAATTTTGTATTAATTCAACGGTTTCTAAAGAAGCTGCTTGTAGTAATTTTGTATAAAATACCGTTTAAATTTGACCTGCGGTGGTGGCAATTTTTTTTATTTTGAACCATTAAAAAGTAAATTTTGTCGCGTATCGTTGCATCATCTGCTCTGCTTAAAGACTTTTTTAACCCAAGAATAAATTTTCGAGTTGTCAATACACACTGCATATATTTTGGAGTACAGCAGCACAGGTAAAGGTACATTACCTACCTAAAGTTAAGCTACATTAAAGTAGCTTTTTTTATCTATGGAATTAAAAACCAGCTACATTATTGTAGCTTCATAACGTTGACCCATTTCCTGTTTCGGAACACATTACTGGGGGCAGATAATATAACCTACCTTTTGAAGAGAACATTTGCATTAATACTATATATATAACTATGAACTTCTTGTAAAATAAAATTGCATCCGATATATCCCACTGAGGAAGTCAAAGGTTGTCAATTTTGATACTCACGAGTTTTAATAACTAATTTTTGTATTGTGGATATTTCACAAACATTTTAATTAAAAAAGGCATGTTGTTCAACAAAGATCATAAAAGTTCCTCTTTTAAGATAAACGTGTATTGAGTCACCACATTAACGTTTGTGGCTATCATCACATTGTGTCCTGGTGCATTTAATAATAATACTTTATTTCCGTAAGCAATACAGCTCATAGGCAATATAATTTACAATTGATGTAATGAATCACATTTACATACACATAATAAATAATAAAGTAATATAAATACATAAAACATAATTAAGCGGATTATGGTAAACAATAGTACATTCTCAGTATTTACGATTTTTTTCAGCTACATATAAGTATTTTCCAAGGTTGTTTAATTCTTTAATATTTCGAACAGACATTAACTGAACAAACTTAAAAACACTCGGTTTAGTCCAATAGTACGGTTTAATATATTTTCTTCTTGCTTCGTTATATTTTTCACATTCTAAAATAAAATGATACTCATCCTCTAAAACTTGTTTACTACACATTTCGCAAAAGCGATTACATCTGTCTACATTAAAAAATCTTCCAGTTTCAACTTTTAAACAATGTGCGTGTATACGGTATTTACATATCAATGGTTTATATAAATAATTTATTGGACGGCTTAAATAAAACTGCAGGTTATGTCCTTCATGTATGTATCTATAAAACAAACATTTTGGTGAGCTTTCAAAATAAGCATTAACTTCACTGATAAAGTTGTCAATAACTCTCTGTTTAAATTCGCACAAGAATAACCTTTCGTTATTTACGCCTTGAGACAACCACACATTATTGTAGCCGTAAGCGTATAATATATCACGAATTTTACATGCCCAATTCAACTTATTGTTTTTTATAAAACTTGCATCATACATTTCTTCATAACAGTTCTTCAAAATACAATTGTCAGATTTTAACAATTTTAACCAATAATCGATCATTCTTACATACCTAGTTATATACAAGGGTACACGCCCAAGTTCACAATAAACCATATAGTTTGTAGTACTGTTTTTAACTTTCAGGATTCTCTTTAAAAATGACAAGTGTAAGGTTTCTATACCTAAGCCTTTATGATAACCCCATGTTTCGCACCCATAGTTCACAATGCTAGCTATATATGTATCAAACAGTGATAACAAGGTTTCTACATTAAAAGATTCGTCTTTTATCTTACTATACAGACTAAACATAGCCTTTTTACCTTGGTTATACAACATTTTTTGCGTATTTGTAAAAGTACCATTATAATTAAACAAAACTCCTAGATACACGAATTCATTACATAATTCAATTACTGTGCCATTTATGGTCCATTTCTCACACGGATTAATTATACCTCTATTTCTAAATATGACAATTTTTGTTTTGGATAAATTAATATACAGTCCATGTTTGTTAGAATATTCATTTACTGCGTTAATCATCTTCTGTAATTCTTCTTTACTTTCACTAAAGAGAACTGTGTCATCAGCGTACATAAGTAAGTATAGATTTAGTAATTTAAGTTCATATGACTCACAACCTTTTTCAATAAGCTCTACTTCGATATCATTCACATGAATTGCATATAAAAAGGGGGACAGTGATTCTCCTTGCATAAGACCTACTCTACAATTAAAAAAGTCAGAAAAACTTCCATCTAGTTTTACACAAGATTTTAATTTAGAATACATTGATTTCACTAACTTAAGTAAGTTGCCCGACACGCCACTTTTAGCTAACTTCTGCCATAATAAATAATGCGATACACTGTCAAAAGCTTTTGCATAGTCTATGAAGCAACAGTATAAACGTTTTCCTTTACTTAAAGATCTTGCGATAATAGAGTGCAGTGCAAATATGGCGTCACGCGTGCCGTGCCCAGGCACGAAACCAAATTGCGCATCAGTTGTAACACTGTTTTCTTTGCTCCATGTCATAAGTCTTCTATTGATAATGGAAGTGAACAGCTTTCCAATATGTGACAGTAAAGATATTCCCCTATAATTATTGGTTTCATTAACTGATCCTTTTTTGAATATTGGCACAATAACGCTTTTAACCCATAGCTCAGGGAACCATCCAGTATGTAGAATAACGTTAAAGAGATGACACAATAAAGGCACTAATACGGATTTTCCTTCAATAATATACTCGTTTAATATTTTGTCAATTCCTGGGGATTTTTCACGTTTTAGTTTTTTTATACATGATTCTATTTCGTTTTCGGTAAATGGTCTGTCTAGTTCTTCAAAGATGGCTTCATTGTTTTCAAACGTATTTGGACCCTCAATTATATTATCCTTTGATGTCAATGATTTGAAATGCTCTAAAAAAGTATCTAATGTGATATTGTGGTTTACCGCCTTTTTTCGCTTTTTAAATTTTCCATAGAAGCGTTTTGGGTTTTTAATTTTCATAGAGCTTAACATATGTCCCTGTTGGTTTTTGTAACATCGTTTGAGTTTATTTTCCAAATATTTATATCTCTTTTTTTCCCGGTTGAGATGTATTCGGTTTTCATTTGAGTGACAACTGTTAAAATTGAATAGTGCGGTTTTATAGTTTCTGTACAATTGTTTACATTCATCTGTTATCCAAGGCTTATCGTATTTTGGCCTCGGGCAAACCCGAGGTTTTCCTTTAGTATGAGAACACATCTCGCATTGTATATTTTTTGTAATTTCAACTTTTGTATATTTTTCTGCAATATCCGATAAAATGTCGTTTAATTTGTTCACATTTATATCGATTGTTTCCGTATCTAACACAATTTCGTCCATTAATTTTTCAAATTTATCTCCGTTACTGAGTAAGTCCCTTTTGACGTCATCTTTGTATCTTTCGTTCCATTTATAAACATCACATTTTATTTTCTTACATGAACACATATCATTCAGTTTTAAACCTTTCAGTTTTATATCTACAACTAACGGTGCATGACAAGAGTGAGTTGAAAAGTTTCCAACAATAAAATTATTAATTACAGAGAATGCGTCATTTGATAGTAACATGTAGTCAATTGTGCTACATCCATTTTTATTTTGAAATGTAAATTTGCCGCTTTCGACACCAAATCTACCGTTACAAACTCTTAGTCCAGATGTTTTACATAAGTTTAACAGTTTTCTACCAATGCATTTGCAGGTTTCAAATCTTCAGTCACTCGTTCACACATAACATTATCAGTTACATAGTCTATTAAATGTTCACTATTCTGAAGTTGTCCGTTTATAATATCGTTTTCAATATAATCTAATTCTTGTCCTATTCTACCATTCAGGTCGCCCGTTATTGCGACATTACCTAGTTCCAAATAACATTCTAAATTTTCCTGAATTACATCAAATATGTCATATTCATATTTTCTATAATATATATTTTTATCAGGTGGAACATAAACAGCACATAAATAAAGATCTTTTGAATCTGACATAATATGTTTGTCTATTTTCAGCCATATCATGCTATCAGCACAGCATTTAATCAGTTGTATATACGGATCTAACCATTTTCTGTATAAAACAACAACACCACCTCCGTTACATTTTTCTCTAGCTATGAATTTTGTTAAATAACCATTTAATTCAAACTGATTCGGGCATTTAACCCAACACTCTGTAAGACAAAGAATATCATACTGTAAGACTTCTCTTAAAAAATCATCGTCTGCTAGCTTCTTAAGTAATCCTTTTGATATATTCCATGAACATAGTTTCAATACTTGTTTTACACTCTCGTTAGTTTTGTTGTTTTCTCGAATACCAAGTTCCGCTTGTTCCTAACCTTTCCAGATTTTGCCATCAACATATAGCTTATCGCCGACTAAATATGCTGACTTTTTCTCCTTTCTTTTCTCCAACATTATCGGTACGAGTTTCTTTCGATTGTTTAGAACTTCTATGGGATAATGTGGACTTATACCGAACTTTGTATCTTTCAGTTGTTTAGACCTTTTTCGCACTGCCTCTCGGTCAGAGAACCGACTAAACTTAACGACAATCGGTCTCGGCTTCCCTGCGTCTGTTTTCCTTCGACCTAAACGGTATGCTTTCTCAATTTTTATATTCGTCTTTGCGTTTTCTATTTGAAGTTGCTTTTCACAAAAATCTAGGATAATGTCAGAGCAATTTTCCGCTCCGCTTTTTTCCGTAACGATCTGATTTGCCATATCGATATCTGCAGCTAAAGGGTTTTCATCGATCGCGAAAAAAAGTAGGTTGTTACTAAGGTTTTGGGCTTCGACATCAATAAGTCTATCTTGAACTTCTTTGTTTACCGTTTTTGTGTTCTCAATATTTTTCGAGATAGTTTCTAATCTGTTTTTTATTGCGATGTGTTCGTCTTGTATATTAGACAGAAATTGGGCGCTATTTTCCAATGTACTTAATCTTTCTTTACATGATAATATTTCAGTGTCAACAGACTTAAACTTTAAATCAATTTTATTCAGCCGCTGATCTATTATGTCAAGCAATGTCAATTTAGTTTCGACGCCTGCCATACGATTTTAATTAAGTTACCAATGTGAATTTATTTACAGAAAGAACATAACTTCATCAACAGTTATTATTTTACAACATCTTTATAACATTCTTAAAGTACTAATCAATATGTTTTATCTATGTATTTTAATCATAAATTAACATAAATAATCTTTTCGGCATATCCGATTCCATATTTAATACGAACACAACTTTAGTTATAGAATGTAACCAATCAGCTGTATTGAACAATGTATAGTAAATGCAACTGTTATTGTATGTGTCGTTTTTGTCTACACTAAGACAAGTATCAATCATGCTACCACAGTAATTGTCAAATGTTAAACTTCAATCTGAAAAAATGTTAATTTGTATGTAAAAATATTAGAGCTATTCTACATGTACATCATCAAAAGAGTAGTTAATTTGTTTTCCATGTGTTTCGAGACGATTAAACTGACAATTGCCAACAATGAAATGGGCATAAGTTTCAGTCGCTTAACCAAACATTAAGTTTTGATTTGAATGTTAAGCTGAAGCAATACAATAAGCTTATATGGAACCTGTAGAATTCAGTTTACATGTCAATAAACTTAAAGAACTTTACATGTATATGTTATTATATTTAAATGTGTAAAAGTAATGCCATTTCCAATTTTGTACCTTCTTTAACATCAAATTAAAAACAACTACAGAACAGAACCTATGCCAAACAATCCCATTGGCTGATGCAAGTTTCATAAACAATCCCATTGGCTGGTTCAAGTTTCATAAACAATCCCATTGGCTGGTGCAAGTTTCATAAACAATCCCATTGGCTGGTTCAAGTTTCATAAAACGTCTCAAACTGAAGATTTCCTTGTATTTTTTCTAAATTAGGTTTTTTAAATCAAATTGGCCAATATTTGAGTGAGAATAAAGTGTGGAAATTTTTGAAATCAAGACCTTTTATGAAACAGAGCCCAGAACATGGGCTAGCTCTAAGTGGTTCAAAAAGCTATGGTTCATATTTTGATTGTATTTTATTCAAACAAGTTATTTTTAATACAAGTACAGTTATTATAACCAGGTTTTGAAATCAATCATTTTGGTTTTTCTCTTCAAACATTAAAATGACAAAGACATTTCAATAAAAACGGGTAGAAAGTCATTTATTGAACAAATTTATAGAATCTATCGCTGGCGTAAGTAAAATGCTAATAAAAGTGCACTAGAAATAAGGACAGCTGGTACCGCTCGATGAATAACCCAGCTTCCACTTGTCTCTGGTTTTGTCACCACGACCACTGCTTTTTGCCTCTCTCGTTCCCCTTCCTTTTCTTTTTTAACGTCCTTAATCCAGTGGTAAACAACTTTTTCCAATAATTTCAGTGGCATTGGACCATTATTTAACACTACAGAATGAAAGTCTCTGATGTCAAAGTCTTCTCCTAAAATATATAGTAGTACTATTATTTCTAACTGCACTTTGTTCAGAACAATAACAAAATACATGCACTAATCTTATACAGATATCCTTTAATCCTCTAATACTGTCATTCTTTATAAATGGCAGATAAACATATTTGACAATCAGAAATACAGAATGTATTACAGTTGTAAAAATAATTTTGGTGGTATACAAAATAGAATCCTAAAAACCTCTTTTAAGATTTTAAATATTTCTTTAATTAATTTTCAAAACCAAATTTGTTCATTGATCAATTTATAAGGGGCTGACATTAGGGAACAATTTGAATTTGATTTGTGTATGAATGTCATACTACATGTACCTATGGTAGTTTATACCATATAACCTGTGTTACTACCTTGGAGAATCCAATCAGATTCAAATTAAATGAAACTAGATATCAGTGAGATGGTACCCATCTCTGTGGGCTCGCGGACCTTAAGGTCAGAAAGCAATAATGTGACCTAAGGTCAAAGGTCAACAACCATAGTATGCGACACATCGCCTTGATATTATCTACCCACATTCCAATTATCAAAAGCCTACCTCAAAAGATCAAAAAGTTACAGCCCTGACATGAATTTGTCATTCAGAAAGCAATAATGTGACCTTAGGTCAAAGTTCAATGTCAAAGGTCTGCAACCATGGTACGCAACACATCACCTTGATATTATCTACCCACATTTCAAATATCAAAAGCCTACCTCAAAAAAACATAAAAAAAGTTACAGCCCAGACATGAATTTGTCATGCAGAAAGCAATACTGTGATATTAAGGTCAAAGGTGATCAACCACGGTATGCGACACATCGCCTTGATATTATCTATCCACATTCCAAATATCAAATGGTCTACCTCAAAAGATAAAAAAGTTACAGCTCGGACACGATTTTGTTTTGGACAGAAGGATGAACTGATCACTGTAGGGCGTCCGCCACAAAGTGGTGGGGCCTAATTAGAAAACAATGTTGCTGTAAAGCAAGACCCTTCTAGAAAACCAGTGTTATTCCCAGGTCATTTTAGCATCTCTGCACCAAGACGCTATCAAAAGTGCTGAGATGCTATTTGTCGCTGCTGAGATGCTATAATTTTTAGCAACCGTAACCTGCAATATAGTTTGAAAGACGTTTAAAAACTATTGGCCGCTTATAACAACAAAGAACAATGAGCATTTCTCAAACATTTTCTTTTATCACCTGTAATTTAATATCAGAGGTAACAAATAAAAGTAAGTAAATAGGGTTAATTGCCCGATTTGACAATAAATCTTTAGATTATGGTGATCATAAGCCAACACTTATGACATTTACAAAGCCATGTGATCAACACATGATCCAAGCTAAAAATAGCTTCAGAAGGGAGCTTCAAAATGTAAAAAATTGAACCATCCACATCGATGAATATATAGAGGCTGGGTTTTACCGTGACCGAGCATGAAGACAAACAGGAACATAATCATATTATTTTCACCTATAATGTTCCCGAGATAAGAACCGCCAATGATAATAGTAGTTAATAAACAAGTTAACACTACTTATAGCAAATCGGGTGCCTCTGACAGTGACCTAGCCTGGAAGATGCAATTTTCATAGCTGATGAATTAGACAAGATTGATTGTGATCAAACTTTTAGTGCTACAAACTGGATAGAGAGCACAATCTACTAGTCTTACAGTACAACCTTTTGTTATTGACCTTTTCGCGTTATTGTCATACAGCGACTTTCAAGTACTTGGATATCAAGGGATTTCTAGTATCGCCATCTAGTGACGTGATAGTGACAAGATGGTCGACCTCCATAAGTAAATTTTTTACACGTGAATTCAATGTAGAAACTTAAACAATGAAAATAAAATAAAACATCAAGAAGCAAAAGTGTTTCTATTTATTTGAAGAATAACATATCAAATTTTTATTTTCGCAAATTTTAACGAAATCTGTTGACATGTTTTCAAGTTATCATCTGGAAACCCAAACAAAAATTTTAATTGGCCCAAGTTAAAAACTACAAATTGGACTGTGCTGAAAATCGATTGATTGTATGATTCAATGTTTACATAACGTCCAGCAAGCAGTATTTCAGCTATATTCAGAACAACTGAAAAACAACCTTGATCTTCATATTATAGCACTTAAAAGATGTGCAAAGTTTAAACAAAATCTGTTTGATGGGTTTTCGAGTTATCACCTGGAAACCAATGAGGCACGATGGAGAGACAGATGGACGGACATTCATCCGTACGAAGGATATAACACAACACTCCCCAACTTTGTGTGGCAAGGTATAAAAATCATTAAGGCAGTATATTAATAAATAAGATAGGTACAATTAGCATCCCCTTTTGGAAGTGTACAAAGTGTGTTTACCTAGTTCATTGGATGCCTTGTTTCGTAACTCTTTAATCTTAAGCTCCCCTATTTTGTATGCACATGCCTGACCAGGCCATGTAATATATCGATCTATTTCTGTTTCAAGCTCATTTTCTCCAGCAGCACTAAAGTTACTCATATATTCTATAGCCCTATCTCGTGACCATCTACAATGAAGAAGATATTAAGTTAATACTGTATTTACACCTACTTTACACCAAATATGAATGGCGGTACTCAAACCAATATTTTAACCTGGTCTTTGACAATGAAGTACTAGTATGTATAAATTTTTTGTGAAAAATCAAATGATACCATTAGGTTGTGATTGAGAAACAAACTAGAATCCTGTTAGCTACTGCTCACTCAGTATACCCGGCTGTATAAGAACACATACTGATGTCACATATAAAATTTAAAGTGGTTACGAAAATGTTCATCCATTGACCATAAACAGGAAAACAGTCGGTAAACAGGAAGTAGATATGTGACTGAAGTAGTTGCTGAGAAAACTGTTACAAAAGTTATATTGCAAACAGAAGGACTAACAGAGGTAAACCAGTATACCCCCTCTTTGAAGCAAGGATATAATTACTTTTCATTGTGGAAGTCATGGAGGAATTGAACTGAATAAATAAGACAAACTTAATTACAGACTAAATGAAGCAGGAATGACTCCATTTAAAGTTTTTGAGTTCTTTGGCTATTTAATATACCAATGAATTCTGTAAAAAAGCTTTTATTCCTTATAATTCCACCTATTAAAGAATAAGTTTTATTTTCAAGCCTATAATATTATCTAAATGAAGACACTGTCTTTAGCAACATATAAACTAGATATCATGAGATGGTATCCATCTCTGTGAACCTGCCAACCTTAAGTTCAAGGTCAAAAGGTCAAAGGTCATCAACGATTGTATGCGACACATCATCTTGATATTATTTACCAACATACAAAATTTGAAAGCCTATCTCAAAAAAGGTATAGTTAAGACACAATAAGTGACAGATGGACAGACTGTTCACTATCGAGCGTCTGCCACAAAGTGGGAGGGCCCTAATAAAATTCATACATATACATTTGATCAGCTCATATGAAATTAGTTCTAAAACATAAAACCTCCCATTTCACATTTATATTTATCATTTTCATCTGACTTTTACATTTTTTTATTATTATTTGAAATGTGAGGTCTGTCAGTTGATTTTTCTCAGAGCAAAATTTTTTCATAAGTTCTGTATATTTTAACATGTGAAATATCATGAAACTAACATAAACACAAAGACTATACCTGTTTTCAAGGAATTAAGTAATTCATGTTTGAAATATCGAGACGAAATTTTTCTGCGAGCTGATATTTTGAATTTAACGGTTAATCAACTTTACGGAATCAAGTTGTATTTAATGGTGGAACTAATACAATTTGTCGCAATTGTAACAAATGGAAAATTCGTTTCGTCAAAAACGGAGCCATAAGACAGATTTAATTGGGGTCAGCCATTGAATGTAATGGGAGTTAAGGGACACCTCAAATAAAGCTTTAAACAGGACTTTACAAATCCATGATATACTAAGGTAAGACAATTTTTAGAAAATTTAGATATTTTTCTTTAAGTTTAGTGCAGTTTGCATGGTTGTACAAACTTTTTTCATATCAAACTTAACTTAAACATTCCGCACGATTTTCTTGCGGAATTTGCGCACAGAAATGCGTTTAAAGATGAAACTCGAATTTCACTAAAAACATAAAATATCAATATCCGATAAAAAATGTTGAAAATAAACATGAAATGAGAGGTTTTATTAATGGAACTAATATGAAATATAACGTTAATGGTCAACCAATCAAAAACAAAGTAGCAATTAAATTATAACTATTACTCACAGTAAATTTTTTTAACTACCATTATTTGTTTACCTCGGCTGCATCAAGGATATATTACAGCTTCTAAGATCATGACAACAATTGATTCATTAGGATTCATGGAACAATAATTTTCAAGGATTTCGTGGGGATCGGCAAGCAACAAATTTCAGTATTAAAAAAAAAATGTCTGTTGTTCTGTTAGGAGAAAATGTTCAAGCCACAAAATTAAGCATCTTAGCATAAACAGGAACCACAATATCAAATGAATTTATAATATAAATAATGAACAATATTTAATGTCCTGACACAAATAAATATAGATTAATATTTGTTTTATTTCAAAGAGCAGCTTGCAGCATGATGGATAATGAGATCCATTTTAGTTTGAATAGTATTGTCGGCCACTTTTAGCAATTTGACATCAAGATTTAATTACGGGATTAAGCCAGAGCACCTGGAGCAAACCTCCAACCTTCAGTAGGAAAACTGGTAATCCTTGTCAATTAAGATTGGAATCAAGCCTGCAACCTCAGTGTCGAAAAACCATGTGATCAATAGTAGACAAGCTACCTAAATAAAATGTAACAACTTACCCAAAATAGTGAAGCCCTGTATCCACAACCAGGCGTCCAGCTCTGAAGATTTCATCATTGTATCGGCCTAACCTTTTGTTAAAATAATTAAGCTTATTTGAAATAAACCAGCAATGCAAACACTTCCTGATAACATAACATTACATATTTAAAGAAACATCTTACTAAACATTAAAATGAAAAATGCTGCCATTCAAACTTTTATGAAAATTAATAACATTACATTTTTTAACATTATAATTTATACACAACCAACTTACTATTTTGTTACACTTCAAAAGATTAATTAAAATTTTACAGCAAGCAAATTCTGCAACTTACATTTCTTCATCAGTTTTATACATGCCCATTTCCTCACCAAGAAATTCAGCATACAGAGCCCAGCCCTGACAAAAAAGGGGCAACATAAATGTAATACAAGTATCTGTCCATCAACAATATTGAGTCTTCAATTATTTTAACAAGTTGCAAATATGCAAATCAAATCTAAACAGTTTTTTTTCTACATAAAGCTATCAATTTTATGCTACCTTTAGCTACTAACTTCATTTAGCAGAAGCACTGACTAAGGGAGTATTTCCAAGCAATCGGAAATGAAATGCAGATCACTGAGATTTGACAATCATGAAGAGCACAATTTTAATTAACCATAATGTTTGTTACATTGTGCTGCTCCATTACTTTCCATTGAATTTGACTTTTAAATAGACAAAACTGTTCTTGTATAATTTACATCTACCCATTCTGGTAGTTTTTCTTGTCTGTTGTTACTGTTAATTTGGTTGCAGGCATTGTTTTTTTCAATAATTATGGAAAAACCTTACATAACTTACCAACTTGTTTCATACAATAAATTCATTAAATGACAGGTTACATCCTTACCTCAACAAATGCTGTATAGTACGGAAACAATGTCGGAGGTTGAAAATACTTGCTGTCCACTCCATTTCTACGATACCCTGGAATGTCAGCTAATAACTGAACACTGATCTATAAATAAAAAAAACAACAAACAAATAAAAAAACCTCTTATCTAGGCCTTGGTAATACAAAGGTAAAAATATTCTGAATCAAAAACACAACAAAACACTCTAAAGTAGTGATTGGATTAAAATGAGAATACAAAAATTCTTGGCTCAGGTTGAACTTTTTTTAACAATATGATACATAACTATGACACCTTTCTACCCCTTTTTGCTACATGAAGGTCTTATTTTTGTTTGGGTTTAGCAGACAATACTAATTTTTACACTTAAGGTATCCGACCCATAATTCAAGTCACGGTTCAATTTCATTTTTCGACAAAGAAATACAGCTTTATTCAATCAATGTATTGCCAATTAATGATACAAATAAAATATTTTGAGTCAATGTATACATTTCTGAGCAAAAAAAGTTAGTAACTCAAATAGTATTTCCGATGTTTGCCGGAAATTACCGAGGTCTGCTCCATTGAAATATAATGGACATCCGGGACATCAAATATGATCACGTGGTCAATTATGGTCCGGATACCTTAAAATTCGAAATTGGGATAAAGTACTTGACAAGACAGCTAAAAACTATGGGCATTTATATGAACAAAAACATAAATCAATATCCATTTTTATGTTTTGACAGGCTCCAAGATTTTTTGTTTTCTTTGTTCCCAGTCTTTTTTAATGCATAGTTTAATAGTGTACAATTGTGAAACCATGTAAGTAGACTGCAAAAATCTGTGTGCTGTGTATGTAGTAGATGTTTTTTTTATATAAATTCATTTATGATTGTTGGATTCATGTATAAATGTTTTGAATTCATTTGTAAATTCTAGCTATAACATTATACTAGTCTTTGTTTGCAGAAAAACTAATTTACATTTTTGTACAAGTCACATTCTGGAGTATATGTGTTAGACTTAGATCAAAGCATGTCCCCTCAAATCGAAGTCCCTTTCTCCGATCTATGGTGTATGAAATCCCCACCGACGAGTGGCTCCTTTGATAAATGGTCAAAGACATTATCAAAATTAATGAACTATTATATTGATGGCTGATGACTACAGACAACGTCGATGACTTCTCAAATAAAAAAAAAGAAGATTAAACTTCATAAATCATTTGCAATAAAACATTGTCCTTATCAAGTCTGAAAGGTGTATAGGAAAATCCTTTATCACAGTAACAAATAGTAATTCGTATGTTAATGTTTTCCAATTTAATTTTGTTTAAGGTAAAAAAAATTCCTTCCTTCGTATGGAGAAAAATAGGGCATTTAATGGGACTTAACAAATCAGCCTATAGGAACAGCTGAGCATAACAGTCCCTCATAGAAGACAATTTTTACCATGACCTAGGACCTATAAACACAATTTCAAATTGCACAACTCGAAATCTTCAAATGGGATAGTGCTGAAAATTCAACTTTATTTTATAGTACTTAACAGCTGTGCAAAGTTTAAACAAAATCTGTTGATGCATTTTTGAGTTAACATCTGGAAACCACCAATTGATGACCAAAACAAAAATTTGAATTGGCCCAAGTCTAAAACTACACATTGGATTGAGCTGAAAATCAAACTTGATCTTCACTGCTAAGTTTTAACAAAGTCTGTTGATGCCTTGTTGAGTTATCATCTGGAAACCACTGGAGGCATGGATGGATGTACGAACACTCAACGATACGGAGGGTATCACATAATACCTCACCACTTTGTGTGTATAAAAAGACTTATGAATAGATATCGAGTTAAAAAAATATTCACTGAAAACAAATAAAACGATTTAGAAAATTAACTGTGTGATGGTCCTATAAAACACATCCCTGCCAGCAGATACCACAAATTATGCAGTTCATTTTATTTCATTAAAATTGTGTTTCTTTAAAATTATTAGATAGGAATATTAGAATTTGCTCGTTTGGGGGTATTGGGACTGGTTTTAACATATATTTTTGTGTTATTTGCAACCGCTCGACTGGTGTGGAAAAAATAGTTCTCATCACTAGTGAAAATGCTGTTCTCAGCAGTTGATTGGTTTTAAATAATAATGTCATAATAAGAACTATGACCTCATAAACAAAACACCTTCCATTTACCATGTATTCAAGTCATGAACGTAAAAATAGGGTTGGGAGAATTTGCACTTGATAAAGCTAATTTCTACTTCTTTAACAATACAGAAACAGAATCTTACATCATTTGGATTGTGGTATTTCTACAATTTTGATAGTTAAATTATGCAAGATCCTATATTTTCACTTTAAGATAGTAATAGCAAGTTCTAATCTTC
Source organism: Limnoperna fortunei (assembly GCA_944474755.1). Taxonomy (NCBI): domain Eukaryota; kingdom Metazoa; phylum Mollusca; class Bivalvia; order Mytilida; family Modiolidae; genus Limnoperna; species Limnoperna fortunei. The sequence continues at coordinate 80,736,492 of OX104113.1, forward strand.
CAGACTGACTGCAGTGTTATAGATAAATAAAATTATAGAATGTTCGTTTAACGTCCAGCAACAAATATTTCTGCTATAGTTTTAAAACGTAAAATTTTCACTGGCTGTTTGACTTTTAGGCATTGCAGGTCACATTATAAGATTGTGTACAACATTGATTCCACTAATAATGCAGTTATTTCATTTCATTTCCTTGAACATTTCACACATAGGGTTCTTGTTAAATAAAACTTTCCAAACGACATTAAGTAACATCAAACAAATTATGAGGTTACAATACATCTAGTTGCACTCGTTCATTATAGCCAATTTTCCTATTTGTGTTCACAACTGCTAGATTTTTGAGCATGGATTTGAAACATTTATGACATATGTGCCATGGAGTTTGAGTACCTGCAAAATCCATCAAATTTTTAATTTCAATTGCATGACATCATCTGCCATAGATTTGAGAATACGACGTTGATTTGAGGACGTACTTCGATCAGAGTCTAACCATATGTACCAAAACTGATAAATAATATGACAAAGTTTCTAATATCTACTACAAAACAGACACAGCATAGTATTTATTATGTACTTCACAAGATAAAACTGTTTTCTTCGTGTTGTATGGAGGTTACAGTGCACAAGATGGCAGGCAAGGGCACTATACCTCTCCAGACAACATTATAAGAAAACAGAACACAATATTAAAGGTACAGTAACTGGAAACAAAGAACAGGAATTTATGAACCTTTAATATAGTAGCCTAGGCGAGTACCTGTGGGAAATTTTATAGAACTGGTATGTCGCTAGATATAGTCTCCCGTGGCTAAGATAAGGTCAGTACAATTCAAAAATAGTCAAAGCAAAATATCAATTTATGGAAAATGAAGGTTAATTCTGATAAGTTATGTACTAAAATTATATCATAATGAAAAGAGCAATCTTTTACCTGTGTATGGTGACCAGGAATAGCTTCATGTAAAGCTAACGACATAAAGGTAAATGTTGGACTGAAACATAAGACAAGATTTTGTTCAAAAACTTTCAAACAGTATGTAAAGAAAATACTAAATTTGTAGAACCAGTTAACTAAATTGCATCTATATCCATTACTCTGCTTGTTGAATGAGAATTAATTCCCTGAAATTCACATACAAAGCTCACAGTAATAGATCCTAAAACTGATACAGGACCAAGCTACAATGAACACCTCAATTTTGCTGATTTTTTATATTACGATACAGGTAATTAAAACAGTTGTAGCAGAAACAGTAGTGCCTAAGAAGGTAATATTTTCTGACAATTTCATTACATCTAAGCAAACAACACTTACAGTTCGTCAGGATGCCGTACATTTACTTGGAAAGTGCCAGGTTTTGTTCCATCAGGTGACCCTGTCAAGTAAATCCCTGTTGGTCCGTTGTAGGGCATTGGTTCCACACTGAATATAAATTAAAATAATGTTTGTGATAAAATATAGTTATTTGATTGTTTATTAATGATTTAAAAAATGTGTTTTATTCTGATATTACCAGCTACATCATAGTGTTCAGGTTTAACTGGGGAAGAAGGCATAGCTGTCAGTGATGCATTTTATAAAATAACTGGATAGTCTAAGTATAAACAAGAGGCCTAACTTGACTACATATAATTTAAGTGGAGATATCATATTTAGTTTTGGTATGGTCACTACAAATAGGTTAAGTGCGTTAAGAATAAAAAGAATTTTTATCTAACTATTGACTTTTCAGAAAACTTTAAAAAAATTTATGTTAATTAAAAAAAAAAATTCACATGTTTTCTATTTTAAGCAATGGTAGTCATGTTAGTTGGAATGCAGGATTATAGGATATTGGATATAATTTCGATTCGAGATTCACTAATGATCATTCATACCTGGTCAGCCAAAATTGTCCCTTTCATATTCTGTAAAATCTTCCAGTCGACATTAAGTTTAAATAAATTTTTTTTTCTTGTTAAATTTTAATGAGAAGAAATTAAGTAAATTGACTATTTTACTATATAACATCATTCTCCATCAAACATGTGATATATTTTTCCGAGGTCTGGGTGTAAGAATTGGCAACACTTGATTGAATTGTTGACACGAGTCCAGGTAAAATAAATAATTGGGTTAACTAAAGAAAGATGGAATTAAAACCACAACTTTCTATTTTTTATATTTTTTGGTCTGTAATTGTTTTCACTCCTAATACTTAGGGGGATGTGAGATCAGCTAATGCTACTACACTCACTACTAATGCAAGCAAGTGCACATATTTTCAAATGAAAATTGTTGCTTTTAGAATTCAGACCAGGGCTCACCACACTGGGCGAAGTGGGCGACAAAGTCCCCCTACTAGGACCTGAAGTCGCCCTAAGGTGCCTCAAAAGCGAAGTCGAACTGTCATTTCCCTCAAGTCGCCCGATGGTTCACATAAGATACTTGTGAAGCTGGTCCAAATACTTCACCCTGACTACCAATTTATCAGTAAATGTGTAATTCCAATAAAAAACGGCAAACAATATGCGTATTTAACATATTTTCAAACGATTTACGTCTTTCAAATGTATTACGCGCCATTTGTTTATTTACCAGATGGGACTAATTACCGGAAGTGAACAACGAAGAAAATTAATGTACAACGGCCCATAATGAAAAATCGTAATATTTTTGATAAACAAACACTTTTAATTGGTTTCAAACTTCAGTTCTTTTAAAGAGTATTGTACTTTAACAATTTTCTTTGATAAGTATTTGAGCTTCACTTGAAAGAATAAAGATGTATAGTAATTATTGACATCATGATAAGTTCTGTAGATGGGTGTCCCATGAAGCAATATGGATCAGTACAACTTTGATTAATGATAAAGGTTATGTGCTGTTTGATATTGCATACCATGAATAATAATGAAAAAGAAAGAAAAAAAACTGAATCTAAGTGTGTTACGGTTTTAAAACACAAGAGAAATAATCCTGGAAATTGATGTAAATAATAAAAAAAGGTATGTAACTACAGTAGTCCCCCTCTTATAAGACCACCCCATCTGAGTAATGAAAGTGGTCTTATAATGGGGGTGGTCTTTCTTGAGGGGATATACACACACTAACACAGGTTTATAGAGCTTGGTCGGTTGATTAATTAGCAACAAGAACTGTGAAGTGATCAAGAATCACACATAATAAATATTTGTATTTTATTGTTCAGTATAAATAAAAATAAAAAGAATTCATGCAGTTTTTATCTGTTTAAAATGTGTAATGATAATATAAGAATTCCAAGTCTTCTTATCAGTGAAAGTTTCTGTTCCTGTTTCATCTACATTATCATTATTTTTATCACTTTTATTGTCTGCCCAGGTTCCACTTCGTAGTGTATTAAGGTTCCGTTTAGTTTGGAAAAATCCAGGTTTCTCTCTGTTTCCAGTTTCCCAAGTTTTTGACATCGTTTGTTGTAAATTTTGATTTATGATTATGTTGGTACATTGTACTTTTATCTCCTTGTTGAAATTTTCAGTCTTCTTGTAAGAAACCCAATTTCCGTAATACCGAAATCAAACTGATCTACAATATCCTACTTGTTTTCCCCTTTAATCCAGCTTAAACATCTTTCTTTTACGCGATTTCGACATTTTGTTTACCGGTTGTTGAACTGTTACCGAACTGGTTTATGAGGGTAATACTAAACTCAGAGAAGTGCAGAGAAATGCAGAGAAGTGAAGAGAAGTAATTAAAAAATGGTTTATTTGATTAAATAAAGGTTTAGTATATATGAATATTTTTTATATTGTATACATGAACATAAAGAAGCCCATATTTTTACTAAAAATATCATTTAGTTGACAATTTCAAGCAGTTGGACGATGTTTACATACGATGTAATTCTCTTCACTTCTCTGCGTTTAGTAGGAACCGTTTACGATAATAAAACCAAATCACGTTCCATTCGAAAATTTCAAAATAAACATCCGGTCAGTGAAAATGGTCGTCCGTGAGGGGAATTTATGTTGTTGTGTCAAGAAAACATGGTCGCTGGTCGCGTTTGAGGGGTGGTCGTTCGCGAGAGGTAATTTACGTTAGAAACACTTAATGCATCAGGGTTTTGGCCGGATGAGGCGGGTGGTCATCGGTGAGGGGATCGTATAAGAGGGGGACTACTGTACTGCGAATATAATTATTTGTACGGTCCCCCTGACTTCTCCCTAGTGTCTCCCTATCAGGGCTTGACTTCTCCCTGTTTGGCTGCTAGGGAGAAGTCACTTCTCCCTACTTTTTTAGAGTGTGGTGACCCCTGCAGACAAAAAAATATTTTCAAAATCTACAATTAGCAGAATAAATGTTACTTCAATGCTTTTAAGTGGTATGTTGTGCACATTTAAGAAATTTGTTTGGTTTTAGTACGGTTGTTTTTGTGTGCATGTTGCATTCCTTTATGTTACCGTACATACTCGCACATAAGTCGGGAAATTGGGAGTTAAAATTTGGTTTTAGAGAAGGTTTCCGACTTATAAGCGAGTCATACCACAAGAGGAAAGAATTCCGGTCGAAGTTTGAAGGCAAGGAAGAACAATTTTAATTGTATTGTTACTTAATTCACAACTGTTTATCATACACTCACCTACACCCCCCAAAAACAGTAAACACCATTATTGATTAGATATTTCAATTTGAATTGATAACCTAATCAAAAGAATTGAAAACCCAAGTGCAGTACCTGCATTGTGAAGGTTAATTGAAGATCCACTTATTACTGCAGCAATGATTCTTTCATGTCAATAAAAAATGATAATGATTGAAAATTTCTTTGATCTTATTAAGGATTTATGTAATTTTATTTCATTTCTTTGAAGACATTCTGTTATTTTAGTTGCCATGTGTATTGTTTTCAATCGTCTGTAGTGTTCATTTTAGTGTTTAGGAGCTGCAAGTTCATCAGTGCTTGATTGATTTTAGAGAACAGCAGAGATTTTTTTCTAAAATATTAAGAATATACTCACACAACAGGCAGATTAGGCAGATCTTTGAACAGCAGTTTCAGCTTCGGCTCTATTTGTCCATGAATAACCTCATTAAAGTGATTAACAATATCTTTCTGTTGAAGACAAAAGAAAAAAAAACATAAATTCTACACAATAACATCCGGGACAGGAAAGAAACTATGCTTATATAAATATATTTCCTGCCACAGGGTACTCCTTAAAAACTGTATGCCATTATACAGCTGAAAGTTGCGTTTCAAATGAACAAATATATCTATATAGGTGTGTATTGTATTAATTTAAAAGAGTATATATATACTCTTCATGAGACAACGATTCTCTTTTTTTTAGCAGCAGCAGCAATTGGTTTGGTTGTGGGGCAGGCCCTCAGAAATGATTTTGATAGGAGACCTCCCAAAGATCTGATCTATCATAGTCTACTTGATGTCTGAAATAGCAAAAGGGAACACACCTAAAACAGTTATCCCCAATGTGATAACTTAAATGTATTATGAACCAGAGGCTGTATACATGGTTATGGATGACCATTAAACAAGAATCGGCCATGATTATGTCTTAGAAGTCTATTCAACCAGTTTTAGAGAACTATCATGCATTATTCAAACAAAGTAACACTTCATTAAGTCTAGTATTTTCAGAAAAGATTCAAACAATTTAAGCCTATTAGCAATAAGGTTTCCTCATTGTGGATTTGCAACGCATAAGATGAAATCTATTCTTCAGAAAACACAAAGATACAAACACATTTGATTTGTATATTTAATGGGAACAATTTTCTGAAGGAAGAAAGAACATCCCATCCTTAAATTCTGCAAATTTGAAATCAATTTGATCATTGTCTGAGAGTGGTGTTTAAATTCCTCCAATTAGATACAAGAATTCCTCATGATGACATTGCTTTTTCCCTGGTTAAGGAGAAATGCGAGATTATTGCTGAGGACATACAGCATTTGTATTAAGATTCAATACATGGAAGAAAGTCAGAAATAAGGATTGTTCATAGCAGACATATTTCCAATGAGTGGTATTTGGAAAAGCTCTTACAGACATAATTTGTACCAAATGAGGGAGAGATTAACACAAGTATAAAAGTACTTACTCCATGTTTATAAAAATATTTTTTGTCTTTTTTTAATTTATCAAAGCATTCCTTTATGGTTCCAGTAATACCTAGTTTTTCAAAAATCTGTAAAATGAAGGTAAAATACAGTAATCAATTCAAGAACCAATTTAGAATTCATGTAATAATAGTCTTATAATAGTATAAGTATGAAGTCAGCTTCTGACAACAAACCATCTCACACTTAAAGATTGAGGAATTGCTTTTGCATGATAAACAACTCTTAGTAGATTTTGAAAGAAAGAGATACATATTACGACTGCTACACATGGCAACATTTTTTTGTATCTACGAGAACACTCCATATTGGTCCAATAACAGTCACAATTTTCTTACCTTATGACCATCCTATTTCCACAGTTGATTTGTTTGTAACCTTTTTCTTGTCCTAGATATAGCTGAAATAGTGCTCAATGGATAAAGAAATCACTCAATCTAAATTAGTTTACACTTGAAAAATTGCAAAAGTCTGAAATGGCTGGCAGGTTGCAAAGTGCCTCAATAAATAAATAGGGAATGGTTTACAATCTGTTAAAGGTTTTAAGTCTGTGTAAAAAATTTAGGAGGAATTGATTACACAAAATAGGTACCATAATCTGTAAATGTTCTGAAGTCTGGAAAATCAGAAAAAAAATCCTAGAACAATTCCATAAATACAATACTCAAGGCCACACAAAATAATTTTAAGGTTCTCAGGCCAAATTTTTTAAAAATTGTTGGAGGTTTTTTCAAATCATTTAATTGGTCTAACATTAGACACAAGAGGCATTTTTTAAATCTTGATCTTGCACAGAATGTAACTGGTAAAGCTTTCAATCCAAACAAGGAACATTGTTATATTAACCAGAGGCTCTTAAGAGCCTGTATCGCTCACCTGATTTTATAGGCAATGAAGATGGCATTTCCCTGATGTTAAAGTAAGTCCTGTAATTTTCAATAAACTTTAAATAGGACCATCCAAACAATATTACTAGAAAGCTTTGTTTCATTGGTTAACCAGTTGTATAGAGATTTTGTTTATTTGCCCATAGGGTCCTATGTTAAACTAAGTCCTGCGGGGGAGGTGGCCATTTTGAATTTCCAATTGCCATAAAAAACATAAACTTTATAAAGGACCATCCAAACAATATTGCTAGTAATTTTTTTGTTTCCATTGATTAACCGGTTTCGGAGAAGAAGCCTTTAAAAACTTTTTCCCATAGGGTCGTATGTTAAATTAAGTCCTGCGGTAGCGGCCATTTTGAATTTCCAATTGCCATAAAAAACATAAACTTTATAGAGGACCATCCAAACAATATTGCTAGTAAGTTTTTGTTTCCATTGATTAACCGGTTTCAGAGAAGAAGCCTTTAAAAACTTTTTCCCATAGGATCCTATGTTAAACTAAGTCCTGCGGTAGCGGCCATTTTGAATTTCCAGTTGGCATAAAAATCATAAACTTTATAAAGGACCACCCAAACAATATTGCTAGTAAGTTTTGTTTTGATTGGTTAAACGGTTTCAGAGAAGAAGCCCTTTTTAACCTTTTACCCATAGGGTCCAATGTTAAACTAAGTCCTGCGGTGGTGGCCATTTTGAATATCAGATTGGGATAAAAAACATTAACTTTAAAGAGGACCTGATCCAAACAATATTGCTAGTAAGTTTTGTTTCCATTGGTTGGCTGGTTTCAGAAAAGAAGCCTTTCAAACTTTTTCCCATAGGGTCCTATGTTAAATTAAGTCCTGCGGTGGCAGCCATTTTGAATTTCCAATTGCCATAAAAAACACTAACTTTATAGAGGACCATCCAAACAATATTGCTAGTAAGTTTTTGTTTCCATTGATTAACCGGTTTCAGAGAAGAAGCCTTTTAAAACTTTTTCCCATAGGGTTCTATGTTAAACTAAGTCCTGCAGTGGCCGCCATTTTGAATTTCCAATTGCCATAAAAAACACAAACTTTATAGAGGACCATCCAAACAATATTGCTAGTAAGTTTTGTTTTGATTGGTTAACCGGTTTCAGAGAAGAAGCCCTTTTTAACATTTTTCCCATAGGGTCCAATGTTAAACTAAGTCCTCCGGTGGCGGCCATTTTGAATATCAGATTGGGATAAAAAACATTAACTTTATAGAGGACCATCCAAACAATATTGCTAGTAAGTTTTGTTTCCATTGGTTGGCCGGTTTCAGAGAAGAAGCCTTTTAAAACTTTTTCCCATAGGGTTCTATGTTAAATTAAGTCCTGCGTTGGCAGCCATTTTGAATTTCCAATTGCCATAAAAAAACACTAACTTTATAGAGGACCATCCAAACAATATTGCTAGTAAAATTTTTGTTTCCATTGATTAACCGGTTTCAGAGAAGAAGCCTTTTAAAACTTTTTCCCATAGGGTTCTATGTTAAACTAAGGCCTGCAGTGGCGGCCATTTTGAATTTCCAATTCCCATCTAAAACACAAACTTTATAGAGGACCATCTAAACAATATTGCTAGTAAGTTTTGTTTTGATTGGTTAAACGGTTTCAGAGAAGAAGCCCTTTTTAACTTTTTTCCCATAGGGTCCTATGTTAAACTAAGTCTTGAGGTGGCGGCCATATTGGTTTGCCAATCAAAATAAAAAACACAAACTTTGTAAAGGTCCATCCAATGAACATTATGGCCAAGTTTGGTTTCAATTGGCCAAGTGGTTTCAGAGAAGAAGATTAAAATGTAAAAAGTTTACAGACGCCGACGCCGCCGCCGCCGACGACGGACGCAAAGTGATAACAATAGCTCACATGACCCTTTGGGTCAGGTGAGCTAAAAAGTCAGACAGTTGTATATTAAATTTCTTGTGTAATCAACTCATCCTATAGCTTTAAACCCAGATCCCTAAAACTTTTTCAGTAAGATTGCACACATATTCAGGGGTCACCACACTCTAAACCAGAGGCTCTTAAGAGCCTGTATCGCTCACCTGATTTTATAGGCAATGAAGATGGCATTTCCCTGATGTTAAACTAAGTCCTGTAATTTTCAATAAACTTTAAATAGGACCATCCAAACAATATTACTAGAAAGCTTTGTTTCATTGGTTAACCGGTTGTATAGAGAAGATTTTTTTTATTTGCCCATAGGGTCCTATGTTAAACTAAGTCCTGCGCCGTGGTGGCCATTTTGAATTTCCAATTGCCATAAAAAACATAAACTTTATAAAGGACCATCCAAACAATATTGCTAGTAAGTTTTTGTTTCCATTGATTAACCTGTTTCAGAGAAGAAGCCTTTAAAAACTTTTTCCCATAGGGTCCTATGTTAAACTAAGTCCTGCGGTAGCGGCCATTTTGAATTTCCAATTGCCATAAAAAACATAAACTTTATAGAGGACCATCCAAACAATATTGCTAGTAAGTTTTTGTTTCCATTGATTAACCGGTTTCAGAGAAGCAGCCTTTAAAAACTTTTTCCCATAGGGTCCTATGTTAAACTAAGTCCTGCGGTAGCGGCCATTTTGAATTTCCAATTGCCATAAAAAACATAAACTTTATAGAGGACCATCCAAACAATATTGCTAGAAAGTTTTGTTTTGATTGGTTAAACGGTTTCAGAGAAGAAGCCCTTTTAAACTTTTTTCTCATAGGGTCGAATGTTAAACCAAGTCCTGCGGTGGCGGCCATTTTGAATTTCCGATTGGGATGAAAAACATTAACTTTATAGAGGACCATCCAAACAATATTGCTAGTAAGTTTTGTTTCCATTGGTTGACTGGTTTCAGAAAAGAAGCCTTTCAAACTTTTTCCCATAGGGTCCTATGTTAAATTAAGTCCTGCGGTGGCAGCCATTTTGAATTTCCAATTGCCATAAAAAACACAAACTTTATAGAGGACCATCCAAACAATATTGCTAGTAAGTTTTTGTTTCCATTGATTAACCGGTTTCAGAGAAGAAGCCTTTTAAAACTTTTTCCCATAGGGTTCTATGTTAAACTAAGTCCTGCGGTGGCGGCCATTTTGAATTTCCAATTCCCATCAAAAACACAAACTTTATAGAGGACCATCCAAACAATATTGCTAGTAAGTTTTGTTTTGATTGGTTAAACGGTTTCAGAGAAGAAGCCCTTTTTAACTTTTTTCCCATAGGGTCCTATGTTAAACTAAGTCTTGAGGTGGCGGCCATATTGGTTTACCAATCAAAATAAAAAACACAAACTTTGTAAAGGTCCATCCAATGAACATTATGGCCAAGTTTGGTTTCAATTGGCCAAGTGGTTTCAGAGAAGAAGATTAAAATGTAAAAAGTTTACAGACGCCGACGACGACGACGACGACGACGACGCCGACGGACGCAAAGTGATAACAATAGCTCACATGACCCTTTGGGTCAGGTGAGCTAAAAAGTAGGGAGAAGTGACTTCTCCCTGGCAGCCAAACAAGGAGAAGTCAGGCCCTGATAGGGAGACTTCAGGAAACACTAGGGAGAAGTCAGGGGGACCGTACAAATAATTAATTTCGCAGTAGTTACATACATTTTTCATTATTTACATCAACTTTCAGGATTATTTCTCTGTTTTAAACCATAACACACTTAGATTCAGTTTTTTTCTTTCTTTTTCATTATTATTCATGGTATTCATGGTATGCAATATCAAACAGCACATAACCTTTATCATTAATCAATGAAAAAATATAGGGACTATTTTTCTATCTACTTTACTGTGTCTTTAGTACTTGTGCCTGTGGCCATACAAGGTATTCACAAATAAAAATAGATCAACAAAAATATTTGTATATGTGTAGACATAAACTTCATTTATGAGTACAATATTCTTTGAAAGAACTGAAGTTTGACACCAATTAAAAGTGTTTGTTTATAAAAAAATTACGATTTTTCATTATGGGCCGTTGTACATTACTTTTCTTCGTTGTTCACTTCAGGTATTAGTCATATCCGGTAAATAAACAAATGGCGCGTAATACATTTGAAAGACGTAAATCGTTTGAAGATATGTTAAATACGCATATTGTTTGCCGTTTTTTTATTGGAATTACACATTTACTGATAAATTGGTAATCTGAGTGAAGTATTTGGACCAGATTTACAAGTATCTTATGTGAACCATCGGGCGACTTCGACTTCGCTTTTGAGGCGCCTTGGCGACTTCAGGTACTAGTAGGGTGACTTTGTCGCCCACTGTGGTGAGCCCTGCATATTGTAGTTTTGAAGTTGTGCACCTGCTATGATGGAATGGTTTGAAGAAATTTTTCCAGACTTGGAAACATCAACTCCTTCAGTTTAAACCCAGATCCCTGAAACTTCACTGAAAGATTGCACACATATTGAAGCTGTGCACATGATCTTGTTCGAGGAATGTTTTCCCCCTTTTCTAAAAACGGCCATGGGAAAATCTTTCAGTTTCAGCAACTTTATAGATGATTGTTTTTGTGCAATCAACTTTTTCATTTTTGACACAGACCCAAAACTTTCTTCTCACAAATTGTACACGATTCCCTTTTTAATAAGGCACATGTTTTGCAATTCCGCATTTCAGACTTGTACGATTTTTTAGCCTAATTTATACATTTACCTTCTTCATTTGTGTTGATATACGTTTCACTTCTTGTAAACCTATCTGGTGGACCTGTTCCGGAGTTAATGTTAAGGATATATGCCACTCCAAACATGCTTTGTAAAACTCTGAGCCACTGCTCCAGGAACTTACTCCATATCCTGTTCTAACATGTGGCTGGTAAGACTACAGCAAAATATAAAGTAAATAATTCTTTCATTAGGGAACGTAACGAAAAAAATATCAGTCAATACAAACACATGGTAAGGGCTTTTCCAGAAAAAATGTACAGGGTGGTCAGAACTCAGCTCAAAAAATGGGGTACCACCAATAAAATTTTAATTTTTTTAGAGGCACAACCTAACAAATGTTTTATGAAAATTACTTGCCACCTATAAAATAAAACTGATATAAAAACTGATGTACAATAATGAAGTTACCCTTAAATTTATCTGAATATTGTGATAGGCCATTGGTATTAAATCAACGGCAAATGTCGTAAACACTCAATTCTACAATGTTCATTCTGGCATGTGGTTGCATTTTGGGTATACTCTGGCTTTTACAACATCTGGTTAATGAGAGAGCAGAGCAAAATAGAAAATCGGCAACCAGTCCCATTTGGAACTTTCGGCAGTAAACCATTCAAAAGTTTATAGTGATCGGTTATTCCTTTTGCATTCATTCCGACGAAATCCTCAGTAAAAATTGAGCGGACGTCGCCAAAAACACAGCAATTTGTGAAATAGAAACAGAAAACCACTGACAACCGTGATTATTTTAATAAGAACGTACCTACACCCACCAATATAGAAATACCCTTAAACCCCCACCCCAAACAAGGTAAAAAAACCTGCGTTCCGACCTCCCTGTACATTTTTTCCTGGAAAAGCCCTAACCTCTTTATAGTTATAAAATAATGGAAATGCTGTTATGAGGACCAATACCGTAAAAATCAAATTGTGCTAAAAGGCATACAATTATCTTGATTGTTAATTGGCGAAACTCAAATTATACTGAAATATAACAAAAATGTAGATGCAAGTGCTGTACATTGAAGGGAGTGATGACTATATAATTGTTAGCCAATGATCACATTGTACCAATGAAAGAAGAACAGTGCATCATGCATTCCTACATTTTCTAGACTTGTCTATGGTGGAAAGTCATAGTTCAAAACATGTGTCCAACACTGAGCTGACCACCCTAGGCTTCATTTCAAGTTGTACGCTCAATGCAAATGCCATCTTCAGAAACCCATGTCCAGTGCTGTTCTCGCTTTGCTACAACTAATACCAACTGTGGGTAAACTTGTAGATATTTTAATGTCCTATTTTGATTGGTTGCTTAAACTTCTTGCAATTGGTTCACAACTAGTCAAAATAGTTTTATTAAATAGAAGTGGTTCCCACTAGCTAATTAAATTTAATGAATATTCATGAAAACGAGAAAATATCTTCAAGTGTGCCCACAGTTTATAAGTGGTAGCAAGCCAAGACTGGAGGTGGGTTTCCCATGATATGCAAATGCATGTAAACATAAAATTCACTACAGATTCTTGAAACAATCTAAGCTGGGGTAGAGTTTAAATTCCTGGTTTAGCCAATCCAAACCTCACCAGATTTGTGATGTTGCTATGGTATTTAAGCAAAAACCGGAATCTTAAATCAGAAATTTGAGTATGGTATTTAAGCAAAAACTGAAAGTTAATCAGATATTTGACTAAGACTGTAAAAAAATTTAGGCTGTGGTCCTAATTTATTTTACATAATTAAGGTACAAATGAATCTATAAGTCAAACTGTTCATATTAGACAATAAGAAACTAAGTTTTATCATTCATTTCATCTTTCCTGATATAAAACAAGGTGACAAAAGAAAGTTAGAATCATTCAGATAGTTTTTATTGATACATTTTTCTACAAAAATAACATATTATGTGCATTTCTTACCTGTCAAGTACTTTCCTAAACATAACTGATTTATTTAAGGATGCTTAAACACCAATCACAATGGCTACTTACATTATCAAATGACAATTTTGCAATTGTGACCACACATCATTTTAAAGTTTTTCAAAAACATAAACTTTGTACACTACCATCCAATGAGAATTGTGATTCAACACTTTCTTAAGTATTTTCCCTTCCATAGCTGCACAAACTTTAATTTCCCTTATGAAGAGACCATGACTTTTCAGTTTAACAATCTCCCTTTATTAAAGGATACGTTGTAGCAAGAAATTAGCAAAAAGTTACCAGAGAAGATGTTGAAATTGTGACATAATAATTGAACATTTTGTTTTGATTTCCTTTTTCATATTTTAAAATTTCTAAATTATTCCCTCTTTGAAGAGGGTAAACCCCTTCATTTAAACATATGACTTTGAATCCCCTTGTCTGATTGAAATTCTGGAGATGATGACAAAAATGTGAAATGTTATAACAACAAGCAAATTTGACCTTTCTGCTTGATAAAAACACCCCAGCACAATTTTACACTCAAGTTTCATATATATTAGTTAAAAAGGTTTAATGTACTGATTCTAGACCTCTGTCATGAAAATATATTATTAATTGATAAATACAATCCTCAAAGCACGAATCCAACTGATGCACTACAACCGATATTATGGTGGTAAATTACAGGGCTGAATGTCTAGTAGATTTTCTTGTTCAATAATTTACACGAGTAAATGTACAAAATAGCCGATATATGATAAGTTTATTATCTGTATATGCCTTTATTTTAGGACAGAAAATAAAATAGGAACCCACAAAGATATCATTTGTACAAAGTGTGATAATTGGCAAGAAACTTTCAAAATGTTTCTTCTATTGCTCCATTTTCGACACTAGTAGGACAGTATTGTATGAGATTTATGGTTGCTTTTTGTCTGGGCCATCACTGAAAGGCCGGTAAAAGGAAATTTACAAAGACAGAAATGAAAGGATGTAACAAAATATGAATTATCACAACAATGTAAATTTATCAGGCCTTGTATATCAGAGAATAAAAAAAATGTGTTTGTGTTACATTGATGTCCTGATTGGTACATATTAGTAAACACCCCCCTTTTAATAACTCAAGCATGAAATATTGGCACAGACCTACAGAATTTTGAAGGTCAAGATTGTTTGTTTGTTTGTATGTTGTTTACTGCCACTTTCAGCAATTTTCCAGATCTATCTTGGCGTCCAGTTTTTATTGGGGGAGGAAGCCGGAGAACTCGGAGAAAACCCCCGACATTCGGTAGGAAAACTAGCAATCCTTGTCAATTAAGATTGTAGTCGAACGCACCCTGCCTGCAGTGAGGCTTGAACCCGCAATCTCAGTGTTGACAGACCATGTGATCAATAGTAGACAAACTACATTAGCCACTTGGCCACCCAAGCCCCTTGTCAGTCAAGAGACCTCATAATGTTGTAACTGTGTACATAGTTTCATTATGATGTGAAGTCAGCCTCATGAAAAAAAAAGCTTCAACCCAAACATTAACATGAGGTAGGACAGACTAATGAACAAACAAAAAAAAAAGACCAAAAAGCTTCAAGTACCCAAACTTTTGCTGTCGGAGATAAAAAAGACCAGGTCTTTTCAGTTCACAGGTCTTACAAAAATATAAAAAAATTATGTGATTTTAGAGCCACAATACTTATGATGATGAGTTTGAGGGAAACAAAGTTTACAAACCACAGAATGACAGGAAAGACAAACAGAGGTGGACACATAGAAGGCAATAAGTATAACATTGAGTGGCAGGGTCTTCACAAACTGTGTCATTTTATAGTAAAAGACCTACTTCTTCAATGAAGGTGCTGATGTCGTCCAGTGATGTCATCAACTTACTTATGGCTGCTTTTGCCCTGGTTCGCATCTCTTCCCTACAAAAAAAATGAAAGTTTTACCACTTTAACAAGACTACATTAAAACTCAAAATTTATCATTACTCATTACTTGCATTCATTAGGACGCCTAAATATTTTATGACATAGAATATAATGTGTTATTGCTGTAGTTTCTGAGTGAATTCTTTCAGTAGTTTTTTATATTTTTTAAATATTTAAAACATTACATTTATGCATATATAACTACATACATGTAATATACTAGTATAAACAATTAATTATAACATAGCTAATAATATAAACAATATATAGCATTGTGTCCATCTTTTAAATTAAAGTACATGTTGAATTTTTTTTAATGAGAAAGGAAAAACAGAATGTACATGTACATGTAAGTTAAAAAACTAAAGAAATTTTCTGCAGAAAAATAGAAAAAAAGATTAAGTACAGCAAAAGATCTCAATAATGTTTTGTATTTGTTAAAAAGAGATGAAAAGAAAACCAGAGAATCTTAAGAGCCTGTATTGCTCACCTGATTTTATAGGCAATGAAGATGGCATTCCCCTGATGTTATACTAAGTCATGTAATTTTCAATAAACTTTAAAGAGGACCATCCCAACAATATTGCTAGAAAGTTTTGTTTTGTTTCCATTGGTTAACTGGTTTTATAGAGAAGAAGATTTTTTAAAATTTCCCATAGGGTTCTATGTTAAACTAAGTCCTGCAGCCATGAATTTCCAATTGGCAATAAAACATTATTAATTGTCACAACTTAAAACAACAGGTTTATGAGTTAAATCTGAACTTGACTTGTATTTTACATATCTGAAACTACTGTTCATATTTCAAGTCAATCAAATATTTGGAAATCTGACAGTTTAAATTCAGAAACTAATAAAACTATCATTTATTTTACTAGGTTAAGAAGAAAACTAATAAGAAACAAAATAAGTATGATATTTTAAATATAAACTTGACAGCTACGAAAAAAAAAATTCAAATCAATGAGATGATAATAAAAAGCAGATTCCCCCTTCCACAGCTTTATCAAATAATTGACAAGTACGAAATGGTCTTAGCAAAACATATTTTATTAAAGAACTGTCCTAAATTTCACTTGAGAACATTTTCATTAATAGCGAGCATTGCAGGAGCTTTACCTTTGCATGTGTGTGTGTAAAAAAAGACTTGTGAAACACATGTATGAACAAACCCATAGCAGATGCATATGGAAGATAAGTTATCCAAAGAAAGTAGTGTAGAAGAGCACTAAAATTAATTTAAAAATAGACAAAAAAATTTTTTTTACATCAGTAAAATTAAGGTGTTTATTTTTTAAATACCAATACAAATTTCAGATAATTTATTTTTTTTTGCAATCTCTGAAGCACTGTATTTTAAATTGAGATTTTTGTCACACAACATTTGAGAAAGACATCACATCACCACTGATAAGCACAGTGATTGGGAAGGATTTTTTTATAATGGGACAATGGCACCATCTTAGAACAATCCAAAGGGCCATTTTTTATATTATGGGGCCATTGACAGACTTTAAAGGGCCATTTTTTTAACATGGTGGTTACTTTTATGATAGCAATATAAGGAACACATTTGTAGTTTAATATGACATGGATGGGTTGCTTTGCATAAATTTGGGGTCGTTGTCTCTCAGAAATTTACTCCAACCTTATACACATTGACGTGCGAACTACCGCTTTAGACTTCAGTCACGTAAAGCAAGTGAACAGTTTGTTCCTGTTTAAATTTAGCTGGCTAATTTCAAGAAAACGATTGAAATCGAAGGGATTTTCACCAGACATGTCTGGAAGGTCCTGCGAATTTTGTTTTCACATTGATCAGGACTAATATGACATTTTAAAAGAAGTAAAGCTATTGACTTCCGCAGTTATGCTTTCCCTGATTACTAATTTACCTCATAATAAATGCCTTTTAATTTCATAATCGACTTTATCGATATTAACATTAAATATTTTTAATGCGCAACATCAAACTGAATGTAACCTTATACATATTGAAGTACGAACTACAGCTTTAGACTTCCGTCACGTGAAGCAAGCGAACAGTTCGTTCTTGTTAAAAAAGAACTAAAGTTACGCTTTCACTGATTACAAATTTACCTCGTAATAAATGCCTTCTAACTAACAGTTGCCAGTCGGGTAGGCGTACGTTTGTTTTGTACCCCTCACGGGAATCCCGGAAATAAATTTTTAAATTTAAAGGAGGACCGTATCCGGTACAAATTTGCGGACGTAATTCATCGCTAATTGCCTAATTATTTAAAGCAATAATCGATTTAAAAATTAAATATTTTGCATATGCTACATTAACTGCATGTAAATTTATATGGGTATTTCTCTGCGTTTTGTGATGCGTGCTTAAAAAAGGGGTCTATAATTTTAGTAGTATAGATTCATGTTGTACTATTCGATCACATTAAAGTTCGAGTGAATTTCTTAGTAAATTTCTATTTTTAAAATCAGTTCCGAGAATTTTATTTCTTTAATCCATTTGATTGGACGAGTATTTAAAGTCCTCTATTTTTAAAACGAGTTCCGAGAATTGTAGGCAATTACGATATTTGATTGGACGAGTATTTAAAGTAATCTATTTTTAGTATCGGGGAATTCAAATTTCTACGCTAAGTGTAGGTAGTCGCTGAAATTACTATCGCGCACTCGGGCCCTTCCCTGTTGTTCACCAATGGGCCATTTTAGTCACTGAAGCGCCAATTGTGCATGGCGCGTGGCCTTCCCAATCCCTGTAAGCAGAGAAACTATTAGGGTGCTCTGTGATCTAAAGTAAAGTATGAACCATAAAATGTGCAATTCTTGCATTTAAGCTGCACCTATATTCATATTAAATTTCCCAATTAATTCTAAGTTGTTTAACTGTGGTATGTGACCCATATTACTATATATGTTCAGATATAAGTATCTTCCTACTTTTCTGCTTTATCTATGGATGTAAGCTTATCCAAATCAGTTTTGAAAGGTTTGTAGAACACAAAATCTTCAGGTTTCTTTTTTACCATAGCCTTTATTCTTTTTGCCACCGATTCCTGCCAAAACAAAAATATAGTAGTAAGATTCTTCAAGAACTTTTGGAATGCCATTCTTCAGTTTGTGCTGCAAAATTATCAAATTTATGGAAATTACTTAGTACTAGTTCATAGCTACATACTCATAGCAATAATTACGGGTTTTGTAAACACCTTCCTTTTTCTAAGTTCCCTCAAGCATGAAGTATTTGGCACAGCCCTATAGAATTTTGCTAGTGAAAATATCTCATCATGTTGTAACAGTGTACCAAGATTAATGCAGATGTTAAGTCATCTTCAATGAAAAGGTAAACCTTAAGTGGGAAAGGCAAACAGACAGAAAAGCAGTTTGTACCTCAAGAACCAAGTTTCGTTGGCCGGACATAAAAAGTTATTGGACAAGTCAACAACATTATACCCATTACAACTTTGTTGCAGGTAGTATAAACATTTTCCTATTCTTTACACTTGATTTTCTGAGGGATGTTAATTTTATTACACTTCAATGACTGTTGTCAAAACAACAAAATTCAGTTATCGTTTCTTGCTCAATATTTAGTGATGTATAAAGGATATATTCCTTGACATGTCTGCCCATTATATATATATATACTTACAATGGACACCATATGGTAAGTGTGATTTGTTTCTATAGCTTTCTGAAATCTTTCTTTCATGTTTTGAATCTAAAATATATAATATGATACAGTAAGAATAATTAAAATATTAAATTACAAAAAAACAGAATTAATGATGTTTTTTTTTTCTTTCAGATCAGAGACTAATAGTAAAATATATAGACACAACACTCTGTTTGTAATTTTTGTACATAAAAGCTTAACAAAGGCTGATGACTGTAAAAGAGGTCCTTACTAATGGTGTGTGGTTGTCTTAATGGAGCTTAATGCAACTCTCTGTTATTGTCAGCTACATCTTGGCATCAATATTTTATTGGGTGATGAAGTCGAGTACTCAGTGAGTCCCCTTCCCCTTTTTGGCAGAATATTCATATCTGATGTCTGAGTTACGCAGTATGTTGCTTTCAATTGGACACTTTCTGTGAAATTATTTAAATCTGAAGTAGCAACTAAGAAAGACATAAAAAAGTGAAACGGGTTCATTAACACTGATCCTCCTAATTTTTAACATTCCACAATTTAGTAAACATCTTGTGTATTGTAGTTAAATTTGAATTTGTTATCAGATGAATTAACTCGCATGAACAAATACTGATTAACCTGCACACAAGTTTCATGTTGCACAAAGTGAAAAACTGATTAGGACATTTTTGTGGGGGCTTTAAAATGAAATAATGAAATTTTTTAAAAATATATTTAAGAAATAAGTGATGGAGGCTGTGGTTTATCATTGTTTTACAAGGGAATGGCCATTTATGTGGCATTATTTTATTATTATCTGAATACTATTGTACAAAGCAGATGAACATTTGTAGACAATACTAGATCCTATTAGAAACAAATATGGCTGACTTGCAATGTAGAATTCCCTTAGAAAAGTCAAGGACAATGAGACATGTAAACAGAGGCATATTTTAAAATATGTTCAGGTTATCGTGGATTAACTTTTTCTACTGGATTTTCGTAATAAAAAAGTACAATTTGGAATAAAAAAAAATGCTGGCAAAAAAGGCAATCCACAGGTCTTTGAGTATAGCTATCTGTCATCAAAATGGCAACAAATATCTGCTATCCACTTCACATATAATACAACATTAAGAAGTAAATCTGTTTCTTTTAATTTTATTTGTTGATTTACTTGAGATTTGTATGTCTTTTTCAGAATTATAATAGTTTCCAGTTTGTATTGAGAGCACCAACCTTTGGCAGACAAATCTAGCAAATTGACAATAGATTAATGTATAGTCAGTATTCACCCCTTTAACTTGAAGAACACTATGTTAAATTTTAAATTTTTGAAGTTTCCCTTCAATACAAATCACCATCATTCTTAAATTACATGTTATGTTAAATATTACATCCCGTTTTCTATTTTCCCATTCAAACCAATACATTACCTGTTTTGGATACTGTTTTATTCGCACCAGAAAATTTTCAAAATTTCCTTTGGTATATTTAGGCATTGTCTTTACTATTGTCTCTGGATCAGCCTGTGGACCTTCCAAAAAGTTTATAGGATTCAAAGCATTGAACCTGAAATGTAAATACTTACAATGTACATGTATATTTAGTCACTATTTCAGTCAAATCTAATTAGCTTGTCAGTTTGTAAACAAATAAACCTGTGAGCTACTGCTCAATCAGTATAACCCCACTATTAACATAATTGAATAGTCAGTAAACAGGAAATAGATAAGTTATGTAGCAGATGGGTGGAAGGACAGAAGGGGGTAAACCAGTATACCCCCCTCTTCTTTGAAGCAGGGAAATAATAACAAGGCATGGAATGGTTGTCATAGTTTGTATATTGACAATGGAGCTAGTTAAAACAATATTAGGTCAATGTTAATTTTGAGATACAAGTGATTAAAGTTTGAAGAGAAACCAACTTCTCTGGATTTTCACAAGTTTTGTTTGAAATTTTTGTCTCTAAGAAGGACTGAAGAACTTACAAGTATTTCACAATAATTTCACATCTGATTTTTTAATTTAAGATAAATAATGAAACTATGAAAGAAAGTTGGGGGTCATTGGTCACCTAAAAATGAAAAAACTCAAGGAATTAGAAAATCTGACATAAACTTGAGCATTGAACATCCTTTAGTTCTGACATAATAAAGTGGCAGTCCAAGAGGGTATGATATGCTTATCTGAGATAAGGACAAAAGCAATTTAATTCATGGATGCATTATTCTGCACCAACGATACATCACATCAATCAAAAGCAACAATGCATGAAAATTTCAAGAAAATTGATGAAAAGCTTTTTGAGTTCTGAAAACAAAAGACATCCAACTTTTTTTTACGCATAACTATACAACAAAAATTTTGAATTTTAGCAAACATGAAAGGAAGTATACATTTATCAAATAAAAAATTCCCTAAAGGTTCAAGAAAATTGATAAAAGCATTTTATTTTTTTTGTTAATCCCAGAAGTCATTCTCAAGATTCAGTTGGACATGTTTACGATATACTAAGTGACAGATGGATTGAACATTTGTTTTCCATATTATGTTCGTCATAGATGACATACTACATTTGTCTATATGAAGTACAGTAGTCCCCCTCTTATACTATCCCCTCGCCGACGACCACCCGCCTCATCCGGCCAAAACCCTGATGCATTAAGTGTTTCTAACGTAAAATTACCTCTCGCGAACGACCACCCCTCAAATGCGACCAGCGACCATGTTTTCTTGACACAACAACGTAAATTCCCCTCACGGACGACCATTTTCACTGACCGGATGTTTATTTCGAAATTTTCGAATGGAACGTGATTTGGTTTTATTATCGTAAACGGGTCCTACTAAACGCAGAGAAGTTGAGAGAAGTGAAGAGAATTACATCGTATGTAAACATCGTCCAACTGCTTGAAATTGTCAACTAAATGATATTTTTAGTAAAAATATGGGCTTCTTTATGTTCCTGTATACAATATAAAACATATTCATATATACTAAACCTTTATTTAATCAAATAAACCATTTTTTAATTACTTCTCTTCACTTCTCTGCGTTTAGTATGACTGTCGTAAACCAGTCCGGTAACAGTTCAACGACCGGTAAACAAAATGTCGAAATCGCGTAAATGAAAGATGTTTAAGCTGGATTAAAGGGGAAAACAAGTAGGATATTGTACATCAGTTTGATTTCGGTATTACGGAAATTGGGTTTCTTACAAGAAGACAAGGAGATAATAGTACAATGTACCAACATAATCATAAATAAAAATTTACAACAAACGATGTCAAAAACTTGGGAAACTGGAAACAGAGAGAAACCTGGATTTTTCCAAACTAAACGGAACCTTCAGGGCTCGCGTTGGAGGGCGACTCGGTCGAAGAAGTCGCCTTAACGTGGTCCCACTTCGCCCTCGATCATCTTAGAAAGCGAAGTGAAGTCGCCCTTTCATTTTTTAGAATCGCCTGATGTCACCTTTTAAATTTTATTCCCATTTTGTTAAGAAATCTTCGTTTTTTGATACAGCGTCATGTTTTTTGTTTACGCGCCACAAAGTCAACTGGTACCTATTTAACTTTATATGGTATATAAAGCATAGGTTTAAAATTCGACCGGAAACCAGTTCATAACAAAAATACATGAACGTTTCTGGAGCGGATATGAATTTAATGCCGGAGATTGCAAATAAACGATACTAATAATGTTGAAATGAGTATTGCAATGATAGAAACGTAGTCAAAAAAATAGTTTTTTGGAATTTACTTTAAACAAGTTTAAGTTAAATATGTTTAAATACTTTTAAAAGATTTGTCACAATGATGTAATTTTCTACTTCAGTTCTAATAGTACTTCATTAGAATTCAATCAATTTGTAGACCAATGACAAAGAAACATTTTTATAATGAACAGTTTTGTGACAGTTGATACTTTTTTTATTGTTATGTCTAATACATGTATTTATGAAAATGTGTGATAATAGTTAATCAAATCTTTTACTTTATCCTCAATAAATTGAACTGCTAAAAAAACATGTACAACACTAAAAAATTCAAATGCCAAATTAGCACATATTCAAAAAACAAACAAAATAGGACGCTTTCGCGACATATAATGCAACTTCTCCCTGTTGTCCACCCACTTCTCCCTGTTCCATCCTCACTTCTCCCTGTCAGCCCCACAAAAGAGAAGTGACTTCTCCCTATAATTTTGACCCAGCGTGAGCCCTGACCTTAATACACTACGAAGTGGAACCTGGGCAAACAATAAAAGTGATAAAAATAATGATAATGCAGATGAAACAGGAACAGAAACTTTCACTGATAAGAAGACTTGTAATTCTTATATTATCATTACACATTTTAAACAGATAAAAACTGCATGAATTCTTTTTATTTTTATTTATACTGAACAATAAAATACAAATATTTATTATGTGTGATTCTTGATCACTTCACAGTTCTTGTTGCTAATTAATCAACCGACCAAGCTCTATAAACCTGTGTTAGTGTGTGTATATCCCCTCAAGAAAGACCACCCCCATTATAAGACCACTTTCATTACTCAGATGGGGTGGTCTTATAAGAGGGGGACTACTGTATAAAACTACACATCCCTAAATGACATATAATCAATTTTATACACATTCTGCTTGCCCTGGAAGGTGTTGCGTCTGAACCACAATAGTTAATATATCGCCTTAGACAAAGTCAAGGGTGATATAATTAATGAGTGTGATATTCTGACATAACACCATCCAATACTGGCAGATTATTATGGATTACCAAATACATTTTTCAATATATTTTGGGGGACACAATTCTGGTTAAAAGGGTGTTACATCTAGAGGAGTGTGATAAGTCGGGTTGATCTATTTGGTACTATATTGTTGTCTAGAATGTGGAGTAAGTACGGAATAGATTATAATAACTTGTATTTAATTATCCAAAAAAAATTAAGATTTTTGTATGAAGTATAATATATTACAATATATACACATCTGATAGATAAACAGTATAAACACAAGTACAGACCAACTACTTACATTCTCCATTCCCAGCCATCCCGGTAAGTTAGTAGGAAATCTTCAAAAACATCATAATCAATTTGAAGCTTTGGTGACAAACTTTCCTGTGGAATAGTATACAGCTCATCCAAGTAGTTGTCAACTTGATCCTGTAAAAAATTATGAAAGCATTGTGAAGACTATTGACAGTCCTCGTGTTATGACATGGCATATCTACCAATACAACTTAAGTACGGAAGCAATATGATGCTTTGCCTACAGAGCCAATACTGTTTGCGAGTCTTCAAATATATGGGTCATAATAACACCCTGTAGATGGGTTATGGGAGTCAAATGCATTTTCCAAGGGTCAATTAGTTAATGCACTCTTGACAAAATACTATTACCATAGTACAACAATAGTATTACCTTAAATTACACCATATAGTATTATAATATCAACATATTTAAATGGCTCTGTTGTAATGCATGCATATCTCATGTAGCAGGTACTGATCATGATGAACCTGAAATCTTCCATGCTCACTTTGGTCATTTTCTCCCCTAATGCAATTATTAAATTCCAGTGTAATTGATATTAGTTGTTATTTTGTAATAGGATCTTATGCATGGGTCTGGAAACGGTCTTATTTGCCGGACATGACCGAAATTTACACTAAAATGACCAACTAAGATTTGCTCAAATCGGACATCTAAAAAGTAATATTTTACATGCAATAATCATTTGTTGGATTTAATCCCTTTAATTTGTATTATAAATCAACCCTAAGGCTATTTCCTGTCGCTGACATGTGTTTATTGACCACCGACCGGTGATTACGTAATAAGGTCAACAGGTGACAGATCTGTTTCATCCATATCGTAAACATACTATTGCAACAACATTTTGAAGCAACAGAGATTTAATATAATAGATCAATGTGATATAGTTTCTATATCACATTGCTAAGAAAATAAGACATTCAACTTTAATGAAAAACATGTGCAGTAACAATTGTACACTACGCAAGCGCCAATGTTACTAAAGCTGAAGGGGTCATTGTCGACCTGGGTACTATATCAGCGTACCCAGGGTACTTAAAATTTGAGAAATGGTACCCTGGGTACTGTCGCTTAACATAAACGTACCCGGTGTGGTAAGTATCACGAGATTACGTTCATTTCTTTCGCGTATTTGATCCACAATTATAAATAGAAGAATGGCGCTTTGTTACAATTTACAGTTAAGTTTGTTTTGATTATGTTCATGTTTATGAACACTGTTGAAAAATAATGGATTTGATTCAACAATATTGGTCTGGGTACGTTTATGCGAAGCGACAGTACCCTGGGTACCATTTCTCAAATTTTAAGTACCCTGGGTACGCTGATATAGTACCCAGGTCGACAATGACCCCTTCAGCGTTACTAAACGTTACATAAATCAAGAGAAAACCAATTTGAATAAAATTTCATTGAAAATAATGAGAACAAAAATGATTATTTCATTTCATAATAAAAACTTGTAAAGAGCATCCATCACTGAATGACGTATAAATTCAATTCAGGTCCGAACTTGTGGCAATTAGGTGACAACTTCCTATTTCCGGTTAATGAAAAACTTGCCGGAATATTAATCAAAATAATGCAGTTTCCCATTATTTTGTTTCATAGACAACTCGTTTTCCAATAAAGACTTTTTAGGCAGGAGGATGTATCACTACATATATTTTCTTTTTCACATGATGCATACATCGTAGGAGCCATCCCAAATTCCATGGTACAACCCGCTTATGTTCACATTATCGTGGCGAATCGACCCAACATGCAAACAAGTTTCGGTAGGAAACGACCCGAGACCAATATTCACTACCATGGAATTGGTAATTTCTTAGGGGGAAAAATGACCGAAATGGGCAGGGAAAACTTCCAGACCCCTGATCTTATGATATATGGATTGTGTGGAAAGAGAATTATAGGTTTCACAGTGAGTAAGAATTGCATATTGCTTTATATCATCTGGAGTTATTTAGTATCAACAAAATAATAAACAAGCCTATGGCAAGATCTGCATGACATTGTTTTATGTATACAGCGGTATGTCCTGTGATATCGTGGTTGTGTAAAAAATTAAATAGAGGAACAAATTAAGATAATATTTAATATGACACAATTGAAACAACGAAGTTTTGACAATAAAAGAAAACTACCAATCATTGATCAACTCAATATTGATTGAAATTTTGAAGATCGTGTTTTCAGGCTAAGGTTTTTATCGTATCTGGGATATTTAAATAAGCAAATGTTATAAAACTAGAGGCTCCCAGTAGCCTGTATCGCTCACCTGAACCTGAAACCAAACAACCCCTTTTTATCCAGCTTTTCTTTGCTATAAGGAATTACCCAACACTTCTGCAAAAATCATTAATTTTGACCTTTTAAGTGAAATAACTCCTATAAGGAGGATCTTTTGATGGTTAGAGGGAGAATGGAGGTTCACTTCAAATTTTCTGTACCTGTTATACTTTTTTAACTATCAGTCGAAAACTCTCTCGACCCCCCCCCCCCCCTTTTTTCATTTTTTCTATTTTAATCCAACGTAGCTATGTAGGTAGTCAGGTGTCATGATTTAGACAATTTTGGTAGAGGACATCCTAAAGATGTGCAATGTTTCAAAGCAGTCCTTTCATTGGTTTAAGAGGAGAAGATTTTTAAAATCAAGTAAATTTGATTAAAAAAATGTTCAAGGAGAATAATTCCTAAACGGTTCATCAGACAATCTTGACCCTAAAGTCATTTTTGTAGCTCTCATAGAGCAGAACAATTAAGCAATGCTAGAGCAGAACAATTAAGCAATGCTAGAGCAGAACAATTAAGCAATGCTAACTTTTTCTCTAGTTCTAATAATTTTCAAGATTTTGAGGCAAAAATGTCAAAAATAATCAATTTGGACAATTTAATGGCAATAACTCCTATAAGGAGTCATCATACTTCAACCCAATGGAGTGTTTCATAGAGCTTTTGATGCAGATGAAGGCATGTCTCTTCGGTTTTCCAGTATCTGTTACACTTTTTTAAATATAGGCCAAAAACTGTATTTTACCGCCCCCCCCCCCCATCCTATTTTTAGCCATGGTGGCCATGTTGGTTAATCTGCAGCCATGGTTGGTGCAAGGACATTTGACGGATGATGTGTACAAAGTTTCAAAGCAGTACTTTCAGCTGTTTAAGAGGAGAAGATTTTAAAAAATCAATTAAAACCGATTAAAAAAAACAGTTCAAGGGGAATAACTCTTAAACGGTTAATCAGACAACACTGGTAAACCTAAACGGCTAAAATGCCCGACTTTTGGTAAAAATTAGAGTAAAACGGCTAAAAACTCTATTTTTAACCATTTTTCGTTATTTTAACCAATATTCTTCAAAATTAGACACGAACTTTATTTTTAACCGAAAGATAATAATTTTAGCCGTGTCGACCGTAACTTTCTAAAGCGCTCAAGTGATCGCGATTTTCTGATAACGTGATCGATAATCTACAGCTACTAGATATAAAGAAAGCCGCCATAACAGTTAAAATGTCAAAGTTATTCCTAGTTATGGCAACTATTTCAAGTCTGTAGTTTAAATATTATGGAACGTAAAAGCTTCCAAAATTACCACAGACTATGGTAAATTATTGTCGTAATATATACATTGTTTATTTAATTTTGCGATGAGAACTTGTTTTTTGTGACATATAGTTAGACAAACGATTTGCATAGTGTGTTTTTATACTTATTGAAGATAATTAATCCACAGGTGTTACCGGTCATTTTGTCTGAACATGGTTTATGAGTACACATCAGGTGTTAAACGGTGTTTTATTGATAATATCAACACCCAATGCTATATAAAATAGTTAAACAATTCCGGTAAAAATTTTCGAATATTCATAATACGGCTTTATAAAGAACGCGTTTTTTGCTTTACATAATTTTTACTTTTATGTTTAAGCCAAGTAAAATAATATACCAATAATTTTATACGAATTGAGAATAAATATAGAATAATATATCTACGGATGTAGAAATATCCGTTAAAAAATATATACGGATTTAGAAAAAAAATATATGAATACAATCGAATTAAACTAGATCCGTCGTTTCGTTATGTCCGAGAACAAAATCGTACGAGTTTTTTTTCAAAAGCCAGTGACTCATCTGTTACCCGATATCACCGAATACACGTCTATTTTCAATACACAATGTCGATTTCTGTGGTGCACGTGTCATCTTGTCATTGCAGTTGCAAGACAAAATAGGTAAGAAGTTAATAAATTGTAGTTATGCAAAAATGTATAATATATTGTTTTGAAGTAATTTATTGCTTCTAAATATTATGGAACGTAAAAGCTTCCAGACTATGGTAAATGAATGTAATTAAAATTATATATACCTTATTTATTTTATTTTATTTTTTAATGATATATTGCCTTTTGTTACAGATACGGTAAGACAATTAAACAATTGGATAAGTAGTTATATTCCTTGAAGATAATCAATTTAACGGGTGTTTCCGGTAATTGTTATGAATACACAGGTGTTCCAGGTTGGTTTTTTTGTTAACGTTACCTGCATTTTCTTAACGGTACTACATATTCAATGCCTAATAAAATAATAAGTTCAAACAATCGCGGTAAAAAATATGTTTGTATCATTATCGCATGTAATATGGTTTAACAAAAGATTGCGTTTTTGCTTCCGTTTTGTCGTTATGTAAGCGGAAAAATGTTTGTATACATACTTTTCATTTTTATTTAAAATTTAAAGAATAAATTTATACTGGTCCGAAAGAAATCCATAGAAACAATCTACAGAGTTAGAAAATATCCATAAAAAGTATATATGAAAAAAACGTCATTATTAGTTAAACATGGGTTCCTTGTATATACAAATCTTAATTGATAGGTCGACGACACACACTAACGAAGCCATAAGAGTAAATTAGTTGTAAACCCACTTGTAATTAGCATTTTGTATGCTGGCAGGCCTTGTATATTTTATTTGTATAATGAAGCCATAAATGAGTGATAAGTGAACAGTAAATTTACTCATAATTAATTGCAAATGACCGTTGTATTAATTTATGAATCAATGGTTTTTTTTTTTTTAATTTTATAATAAATAATTTTATTCAATGAATGTTGTATCCTTGATAAGGATTGATAACGAATGTTTTTTAAAATAGAAGTTAAATTTACAATTTCGCGGCTTATTGTGTTATTTTAATGATCATTCATTTTTTCCTTGTATCTAAAGTACGTATCGGGTAGTAAATTTGCCCCATCAAATATTTTAAACTTTGACTCTTTGCAAACGTTTCCGTGACTGCAGTATACAAAGCGCCCCCGGAAGTAGAAGTGCAAAACGAGGTAAAACATGTGGTTCGGTTTAATCAGCAGACAATAATTACAAATATTGTTGGTAATTATCAGTGACAACTATCAAAAACTACTTAAATAGATTTAATAACAACAGTAGATACTTGTTAGTTATGTAAGTACCTTCGTAACTTAGTTCATGTTTAATAAAAAGATCGAAATTCTGCTTAATTGAACTACGCATGTGTCGTATGCTAATGTCTCAGGAAAAAATCCAATAAACTGTACCCTTTTAATCCGGTGAACACTTCTTTGATCGCAATCAAACAAATGATTTACACTTGGATTACAATGAACTGAGTATCTTACTAAAGGTGTCTTGTAAAAATAATGTTTAAACGCGCAGACGACATTTCTTTACTTTTATAAAAATTATGACCCCCCTGAGGCTTGATAGCATATACTTGCCAATAAACAATTTTAAATAAACATGAATATTTTAATTACCTGCAGAAGTGTTGATATACCTTTATGTAGTTCAGACACATTAAATATTTTGTTTGGTACTATAACTTGATAGAATTAGTGTTAAGGTTCTGATTTTACCATGTGTTTACTGTGAATTGTTTATATTTAAGTGACCGTTTATATTTTATAGGTGCAGTGGTTAATCACGATGGTGGACAGCAGTAGATATCTACAACCATTAAAAGACATGGCAGAAACTACAATGGATACTTTCTGTATGCTGGGTGCCATAGACCCGAGATAAGATGTGCAACCATAGATGAAATGAGAGCCCTTCAAGTATATTACAACCAAGAATCAATTAACTCCCAGATAACAGTTTACCACCATGCAAAAACAAAGAAAGGTATCGACAGGGATACGTCACTGGAAAATGATGAACAGAAAGAAAAAGGCTCCGTGATACTCTACATGAGTTGTGTTGGAACCATTTCCTATTTTTTCATGCACAACACCAATCAGTTGGCATGGATAAACTGGATTGGCTACTTACAGCCAGACATAGACTAAAAGTGTTATTTTGTAGAGGTCTGCCAAATCCAGTTATCGGTACAAACCAGATGTCACCACCTCTTGTGCATGTGAAAGACGAAGGAAAAATTCGGATTCCTAAATTACCAACAATGTTAACATTTTTCATCTGTGTAACTAATGTGTCTTAATGAATATATTGTAATTTGTAATGTTATTAAGTAATAAAATTTAAAAGCCTATCATGAAAGACCTGAAATGTGCAATAAAGATTTGACCCCCCCCAACTATGATATTTTAATGTCCGTTTCTATGTGTAAATAACTGCATATACATGTCTGATTTATTTGACAGTGGTAAGTAGGTTGCATATATTGTTGCCCGGCGTATTTGAGTCATGTTATATAGATATTGAATTTTGTCACTGCTATTTCGTTAGGACATGATGATCCAGCCTGCTGTTGAAGAATTAATTTTATATGATGATCGGCAATACAAAAACTACCAGTTCCATCGGCACATCGTAACTAACTAGTTATGGACCATCTAATATTTGTCTTGACAATGAAGGTCATACATAAATAGTATATGAAAGAAGCTTAATAATATATACTATGTGCATTATTTTCAGCTATCATATCAATATTTTTCAATTACAACACGTACTGCATCGGTGATTAATGTCCAGCAAGCAATAATTAGCGATACTCGTAAGAGATATGTGATGTAATTGTATATTAGTTTGTTAATTGCTTAATTATTATGTGACACCTGAAAGGTCAAAACGAAAGACTAAAGGTAAAGTTACAATACAATGTCTAAATCAGTTAAAAAGTAATAGAAATATGAAGCAAAATCAATTTCTTTATTATAGAACGTCAAAAAATATACGGAATTATATTTAATTCACGCTTTAATTATGTTATGTAAATCAATTTAAAAACGTATAAATGTGATTAAACATACCTAGAATCTTATTTGAAACCCTTTAAACAAACACGTTAAAGGCTAAATAAAAATTTTGAAAAATTATTTAAAAAATAAAACAATTAAAAAATGTTAAAAGTCGGTAACTTTAGAATAAATGTCATTAACTGTTTATAGTTTTATAACAATACAAAGTTAATTATTTTTAAAAATTGGGTTGCTAAAATACGCCTGATCTTTTTTTGTTGTTCTATTTTATAGTATGAAATTTAAGGTCTTGACAATGTTTATGAACACGAATGTTAGCGAATGAAAATTCAAAATCTTGTGATACCATTTTGATGGCTACCGTGGTGGTTTACCTCTTTTGTCTTGCAATTGCGATGGCAGGTGCACCACAGAAATCCGTATCGTGTATTGAAAATAGACGTGTATTCGGTTATATCTGGTAACGGATGTGTAACTGGCACATAAAAAAAAATCGTACGAATTTGTTCTCCGACATACGGATACGACGAATCGATTGTATTTTTTTATTTTTTATTTTTCCATAATCCGGTATTATTGGTATTACTTGGCTAAAACATAAAAGTAAAAATTATGTAAAGCAAAAAACGCGTTCTTTATTAAGCCGTATTATGAATATTCGAAAATTTTTACCGGAATTGTTTAATTATTTTATATAGCATTGGGCGTTGATATTATCAAAATAAAACACCGTTTGACACCTGATGTGTACTCATAAACCATGTTCAGACAAAATGACCGGTAACAAATGTGGATTATTTATCTTTCAATTAGTATAAAAACACACTTGTCTAAAGTTGTCACAAAAAGCAAGTTCTCATCGCAAAATTAAATAAACAATGTATATATTACGACAATAATTTACCATAGTCTGTGGTAATTTTGGAAGCTTTTACGTTCCATAATATTTAAACTACAGACTAGTTGCCATAACTAGGGATAACTTTGACATGGCGGCTTTCTTTATATCTGGTAGCTGTAGATTATCGATCACGTTATCAGAAAATCGCGATCACTTGAGCGCTTTAGAAAGTTACGGTCGACATGTCTAAAATTATTATCTTTCGGTTAAAAATAAAGTTCGTGTCTAATTTTGGAGAATATTGGTTAAAATAACGAAAAATGGTTAAAAATAGAGTTTTTAGCCGTTTTACTCTAATTTTTACCAAAAGTCGGGCATTTTAGCCGTTTAGGTTTACCAGTGCAATCTTGACCCTAAAGTCATTTTTGTAGCCCTCATAGAGCAGAACAATTAAGCAATGCTAACTTTTTCTCTAGTTCTAATAATTTTCAAGATTTTGAGGCAAAAATGGCAAAAATCATCAATTTTGACAATTAAAGGGCAATAACTCCTACAAGGAGTCATCATACAACTTTGACCCAATGGAGTGTTTTGTAGAGCTATAGATGCTGAAGAAGGAAGGTCTCTTCGGTTTTCATGTATCTGTTATACTTTTTGAACTATAAGCAAAAAACTGTATTTTGTCCCCTCTGTTCTATTTTTAGCCATGGCAGCCATGTTTGTTGGTCTGAGGCCATGATTTGGGCAAACTTGGTAGAGGGCATTTTACTGATGATGTATGCAAAGTTTCAAAGCAATCCCTTCAGTGGTTTTGGAGAAGATTTTTGAAGAAAAGTTAACGACGACGACGGACGCCAAGTGATAACAATAGCTCATACGACCCTTCGGGTCAGGTGAGCTAAAAATTACATTGCAGAACTAAACTGCATGAAAATGGAATAAAAAATTAGCCCAAGGCAGGTTAAAATAATTTTTTTTTCAGAACTTACAGGGGTCACCACACTCTAAAAAAGTAGGGAGAAGTGACTTCTCCCTGGCAGCCAAACAGGGAGAAGTCAGGCCCTGATAGGGAGACTTCAGGAGACACTAGGGAGAAGTCAGGGGGACCGTACAAATAATTCATTTCGCGGTAGTTACATACATGTTTCATTATTTACATCAATTTCCAGGATTGTTTCTCTTGTGTTTTTTTTTCTTTTTCATTATTATTCATGGTATGCAAGATCAAACCACATAAATCAGGGGCCGCGCTGGGCTTCGCCAATGTCGCCAATTGCGATTTTTTTTCATTTGGCGACAAAATATTGCGTCTGGCGATTTTTTTGGCGCCAAGGTTTTATAGTGTTAAACGATGCATGCACGTTTTTAAATTTATCGGTAATCGGCGATTGCATCATTAAAGTTCCTTTGTCGGCTTTTATGGTCGTAAATACAAGTGTATTGTGTAGTATCCAGTGACACGTGTGTTATTTTGAGTTATTAAACGGAAATCGGCAATAAATGAATCAACAAAGTTGTCAGATGAAAATCAGCATTACCTGCATCACATTTGAGTAGACGTGTAATAAAACAACTGATGCTCCCGCTGTTAATTAATTTTTAATAATAACAAAACAAACATATTTTTGTAATAAATTTTTTTGATAATGTAATTAATAAAATACAGGAATGAAAAGTGACGTCGTTGTTGAGTGATTTCCGGACCGGATGTCCGTCTTCATTTCGTAATTAGAAAACTCGTACACATGCGTAGTTCTATTTTCAGTATTTCCGGTTTTATGTTCATTCACGGGAATAGATGTTTCTAATAAATTACTGTACAATTTTGGTTTTCTGCCAACAAGAAATCACTCACACATCTTTTCATGATTAAAATACAATAAGTGTACGGGCTGTTTGAGACCAAACTTTTGAAAAATTAAATAAAGAGTCCGGCAAACTTGGATTTCGTCCGACATTACAGAATATGTCACACATAATATTAAACAATTTCGCCATGTCGTATAGTGATCTAGTGATTTCTACGATGGCGACACTTTTACAAAACTGACGACGGAAAATTGCAGTTGGCGATTTTTTTGGCGCTAGCTTTTTAGAAGCCAGAGCAGCCCCTGTAAATTAAAGTTGTACTGATCCAAATTGCTTCATGGGACACCCATCTACAGAACTTATCATTATAACAATAATTACTATACATCTTTATTCTTTCATGTGAAACTCAAATACTTATCAAAGAAAATTGTTAAAGTACAATACTCTTTGAAAGAACTGAAGTTTGAAACCAATTAAAAGTGTTTCTGTATCAAAAATATTACGATTTTTCATTATGGGCCGTTGTACATTACTTTTCTTCGTTGTTCACTTCCGTTAATTAGTCACATCCGGTAAATAAACAAATGGCGCGTAATAGATTTGAAAGACGTAAAGTGTTTGAAAATATGTTAAACACGCATATTGTTTGCCGATTTTTTATTGGAATTACACATTTACTGATAAATTGGTAGTCAGGGTGAAGTATTTGGACCAGATTTACAAGTATCTTATGTGAATCATAGGGTGACTTCAGGGAAATTACAGGGCGACTTCGACTTCGCTTTTGAGGCGCCATCGGGCGACTTCAGGGCCTAGTAGGAAAACTTTGCATGGAATCACCAGATGCACAAACTCTGGTAATAAATGTTAAAAAAAGTATTCTTTATTGATCTTCTTGTGCAACACTTGCACTATTGCAAGTACCAGATTTTTTTTTTATTTTTAGCCTCCTTGTACGAGCTCTAGTATACATAAGGTCAGGTCTAACAAATTCCAAAGTTACTAAGCACTCTGGTATAGCAGTAAATAGTTTTTGTCGAACCCTGAGAAAACCCAAGATTGAGTCATCTTTGACGCCATAACTTGTGTACCTACTAAAATTGTTACATACTTTCCACCTGTCAAATGCTTCAATTGAAAAATCATCTAGACGGTCATCATATCTACGGTCATTTATCATGGTGGCAAATTCAGGATTTTCATACAGTATCCATTCACTAAAGGAATTCTGCAACTCTGCTAGGTCGTCTGCTGGTGTATCTACAGAACATTAGTAACATTATTTGTACATACACTAATATCACTTCACAGATAAACAACCTTTTACATTTATCATTATATTCCTTTTATCATGCAATCTAATAAATCACACTCTACTAGACTGATATGGATGATTATAAGATTTACAGGGTTTGAAATAAGAACTTGCCCATAGGCCAATGGCCCCTAAAATTTGCTGTGGGCTACTAGAATGTTTACCATTTTTGTATAGAATCATATGGATGGACTACTTTAAATTTAGTTGTGGGCTACAAAGCCAAAATTCTCAAGTTAAAACCCTGATTTGGTACTTTTTGGTTCCAATTACAAAAATGTATTTCTCACTCACCTGTATTTACTGAAATGTTGTATGATTGATGTTTTGATTACAAGTGATAATGTCATAATGTCTGGTTTATTTGGACCTTGTAGAATGATATTGATCGAGGATGAAGTCATATGTCAAAGTCTTTAAACAAGTTTCATATAAACTGTATTGACCAAATTTTAAGTCTTTAATTGTTATATTATTTGTTTCATATAAATACAGTGCAGTCAATTTTAAATAAGATAATAAATGCAGAAAAAATTATGGCAACTGCTTGAGTGTTAATGCAAAGTACTGTTTAAATGGTCATAAAAATAGAGACCTATAATTCTAACAGATAATCTGTTTCTGAAAATCTCAACCAGCCTATTATTTGAGACTTTTATTGATTATAAGAACACCAACACTAGACATGTGCTTTAAGAGAAGAGGATTAAAATGGATGGATGACATAAGCAAAGTGACATCATCTTTCACTCTGACTTTCACAGGTGAGCTATAAAGCTGCTGTTTCAAGGATACTAATGGTTTACTTGACGGTTGTCATTACAACTAGAAAATTACTTATCAATGAAATTCCGGGTTTCCTGGTAGCCATGAAATTGCCAAAAGTTTGTATTACACTTTTTTTAATGCACCAACGTATATCATACCTTCTTCTTCTGATGATGAACTGTCTCTTTCACTTATCCACGAGTCAACAACACTTTCCAATGTTGTCAGAGGCATTGCTCCGTTCTGTAGTATCACAAAATGAAAATTTTTAATGTCAAACTTTTTTCCTACAAGATAAATAAAAATAAATCTTGAAACAGTCTGTTATGAAACACTTAATGTGCAACATGAAAACTATGTCCTGGGAATTAACAGCCGAGATGTAAGTTACCATTTTTGAAAATATTGAAATCATTTCTTAAACAATTTCAATAAATCCTGTGCACACCTTAAATATGTTTGCTTTCTGTGAAGTTTCAAAGGTACGTTTCAAAAGCTGTAGGAGCTGTTTAGTACAAAAGTAAGAAATCGCTTCATTAAAATTTGTTGAAAAATGACTGTTTCCACATTCCACGCTATAAATATGTAAACAA
Source organism: Limnoperna fortunei (assembly GCA_944474755.1). Classification (NCBI taxonomy): domain Eukaryota; kingdom Metazoa; phylum Mollusca; class Bivalvia; order Mytilida; family Modiolidae; genus Limnoperna; species Limnoperna fortunei. The sequence continues at coordinate 80,773,245 of OX104113.1, forward strand.
GTAAAAATAATTGCAATTTAATTCATGCAATATCATGCTTTTGATCTGTTGTGTTGTACAAGTGTATCAAGGTGTATTTCATGTAATAAAGTGAATCAATTACTCTATACCAGAGGACACAAAGACAAAATTAGCTACCCATACCTAGAATTTGTTCTGCTTTTTCTCTTAATTCTCTTATTTTAAGTTCACCAATTTTATAAGCACATGCCTGACCAGGCCAAGTAATGTATCTATTGATCTCTGTTGTTATATCACTTAGTCCATATGCTGTGTAGTTAAGCATGTAATTTATCGCACGTTCTCTAGTCCAGCTACAATAGACCAACAGCAATTAAATTAATTTCATATTGCATATTAAAATTATTGCATCAACAAATACAAAAGTTGTATTGCAGCATACTAACTTAGGGACAGACCATTTAACTTAAAGGGGGGTGGGGGGCCTTGGTTTTATGTTTTGGACAGAAATTTTTTCTGCACAGAGCATTATTAGCATTATTTTATACAGCAGAAATCCTTCTTCAGAATATTTTTTTCTTACCCTCTGCTTCCAAAATATTTTTTTCATCAAAAATCATTTTCAAAATATTTTTTTAGGAAAAAACCAAGATCCCTTTGTTTTTGCATACAAAAACGATGTCCCCCCCCCCCATTTCCAAGTACAAAATTTAAGTTCAAAGTCCAATAACTACCATACAATTTTGAGGATATCGAGATTTATAAGGAATTTTTGGAAAATTATAAGTGCAAAGGGCTACAACTCCCATAAAATTTTGATTATCAGAATTTCCAGGTAATCAGGTAATATGCACAACTACATATGGTGTACTTGTCACATAATTTGGTTGAGTAGTTTCAGAGAAGTTGAGCAAAATAACTTTGTGAAGGACAGGACAAAAACAATATGTCTCCCCACCATGTGGGGGAGACATGAATATGCAACTATGTGGATTTGTAAAAACTGGAATATTGTGTGTTTCAATGGTGTTTAATGGCACTTTCAGCTATTATTCAGCTAACCATTTATTTTTTTTTTTTGGGGGGGGGGGGGGGGGGGGGGGGGTTTTCCTGAAGAAAACTTCGACCTTTGCTATGGAAAACTTGCAATCCTTTCAACTAAGTATGGAGTCTCAGTGAGACTCAAACCCACAACCTAAGTGTTGGCAGAACATGTGATCAACAGAAAATTAACTACCTTAACCACTCCACCACAGTACATTACATGTAGTATTTTATTGTCAGAATTGCCTTACATTATATTAACATAGCTTATTACTTACAGATATTGAGAACTATGATACAGTAATAAACATGTCAAAAATGAGGTTGTTGGAAAAGTTTCTGTAATAACCAGTTGCTTACCTGTAATATCTAAGACACAAACTGGTAAATAAATATATAATATATACTGGATAAAAAAGATATGCTTTGGATAACTGACCAACAGAATTTATACCAAATGAGGTTTTCAAATTGACCCATTTCCAATTTTACATGATTTATCTCCACTTTTGCTTCCTGTTAAAAAAACATCTGCTGTCATCGCTCATAGACTATGATATTGAAATAAAGATTTTGCATTGTTTTTGTATTGTTTGTCTAAGCCAATAAAAATGTATATGTTACTATAGTCTAAGGCAACAGGTTTAAATATTAAACACAGATGACACTAGTAAGCTTGTTTAATCAAGGTATAAAACAACCTGGATTCTACCTTAGATAAGCATCAGGTAAATGGGGTAAAAAGCATCGGTAAATTAATTGACAATCACATTTACACAGCAGGGGTTTTTTAAAACATCCACACTCAAATACTGACTCCCGTTTTTCACTTGAAGCATGAAAATTTATCATAGAAAATTGTTCATTAAAAAAATATTCAACAGGACAAACTGCGGCTGTAGCCCCAGGTTTTAGTACAAGGAGTCAACAATAGGTGACATTTTTTAAATTGAAAAGTCGTCAATTATTTCATTATTCCAGAAAAATCTGTATCAAAAACATGATAAGTATATCATGGATCACCACAGCTCAAAGTCCAAGGGTGGTGCAAGTCGTAAGATGATCCATTTCCTTACTCATAAAAATATTAAGAGTGACATGTATTTATTCATAATAGTGTTATCAGTTTTTGTTTTCCCACTTGTGTTTTTGCTACCAGTCACAATATACATGTAATTTTTGTATTTAAAAACTTCATTGTTTTAGGAATAAAGTCAAACTTTAGTATGGAGCTCAAAATTCAAGGGTGGAGCTAGGAAACAAATTCAAGAGTGGAGGAGCACTGCCCTTGAATAGCCTGTGGTGAACCCTGTTTATATAAGTTTATTACTATTTAATGAATAAATTATATGAAATTGTATTTAAATAAACATCTTGGTGTGAAAAAAAACTGCATAATAAGTAGGAATGTAAACACAAATTAAGGTTAAATTGGACATTTATTTATATTTTACTGGGGTGCAGAAAGTTTCATCCCATAACCAGAACGGACCAACGAAAATATTTAATAGTCTATACAACTATTATCAACAAATAATAATTTAAAATAATATAATAGACAATTACTAAATGTATTTTAATTACAATTAAGAAAAATAATTACCATTATTTCAACGTTTACAATGATGATTCATTACAAACTTATAATATTAAATGATTATAAGAATGTGTTCTAACATAATTAAGAGAAATTAAGATTTAATGCTTTTGATAATAGTTTTACCAAAGTAATATATGCTTGAATTTGGGTTGACCAAACGAGGTTTAATTACAGAAGCAGTAATAATGCGAAATTCTTTATCAAATGAACGAACTGAACTGCCTTATAGAAATGGGGTTCCATTGCTTCATGTTTAAATCACTGTTGCAATCTAGAAAAATTAGTACTTTATTATTAGTATATTATTATAAGTATACATATGTAAAAATAAAATAGACTACGGGCAAATTGTACATGGGGCGAAAACGTTTTAAACAAGGACCCAGATTGTTAAATTTTGGGAGAACTCCAAAATATGATAAGATAATAAATTCCAATAATATCCTTGCTAAACTATTAAAAATAAATAACAGCGCATAGTCACGATTTGTGATACTAAGTTAAGAAAGAAAGGGACGTAGATGCAGACTCAACCTCGAATAAACAATATCGAAATTCGATGCATAAGCTTATCTGTCATACCATGTACATCCTTGCTTCTCCAAGTAACAAAATATCTGCTCGCACCCAAAATATCGAATGATATTCTATACAAAGTTCGTGCACTTGTTGTTTATGGTATCATTTTCCTTTCCCATTTAATTTCACAACGATATTTATTTTATTTCAATCATAGTTTTCCGAAACATCGATATGCACATGTCTTTTTTCAGTTTTTAGTCTGTACTTTTCCACTTCTCGGCACAAAAGTGGTTCAAAACTTTTTATTGGTTGAATTATAAAAGGTCATACTGGTTTTCAGTCCTACCAATCATTAAAATTATCTTTGTTCATTCGTAGCTACAGTAGGAACCAGATTTGCAAGTGCTAAACTGGTACCAGCTGTTGATTATAAATTTAACGTAAAGCATTACCAGAGTCGACGAAGATAACAGTCAACATAAACCCATTTATTAAAAAAAAAGGGGGGGGGGGATAAGAACTCCAGGGATATATTTAATAGATATAGATTTAAAGTCAATAAGTTGATGCTGAAGCCGGAAGTAGTGTTAACATGAAAAACTTTTCATAAATTTTTTTGAAGTACATTGATTTCAAAATTATGTACTTAATGTATTAATTTTGTACACAAGTCTGTAATGATTCTATCCAATTAAACTACTTAATCTAACTTTATTTTTGTAACATAATTTTGTTAACTTCTACCAAATGTTCTTATTTGAATCTCCTGTGCTGTTAAGATATTTTTGGCACAGACATGTTTTTTTAGGTAATAAGGTGGTCAATAAAAGTGAACTTAACATAAAATTAGTATTCTACGAAATGTAATAAGGGTCACCTATGTACAGCACTAGCTAGGATAACCTATTTGGTTAAAGCACAATCATTTGCAATTCATTCCCCATATAATGCCCTTTGCAATTATGATCAGTTGTGGGAAAAACCTCTAAAAGTTACCCTTTTTTAAAATTGAAAACGTCATTATTAACAATTCTGATATGACGTCATGCTACCAGTAGCACATGCATAAGTTGTCAGTTTCATTATGTTGAATTTTATTTTTTTTTTAAATCACTTTTCTAAACATAGTTATTGTTTTTTTTGTTAATGAAATTGTTACTTTTAGACCAAATTCCGAGATTTGAATGATTCAACACACAGCAAATAAATTATTTGTCTCGCTGCTCTACATAATGACAGGTGTGAGCAATGTGGAACAGCCTTACAGTTGTGCACAATTTTATTCCACTTCAATGTACAGATTGCTGCATTTGTCATAATTAGAATCAAAATAATTCATGCATACCAAACTTTTATGTCGTTTTAACATAAATGGTAATTATATTCGTGATATTATTTTACCCCTTACTCGAAAAAAATGACCAAATTTTGGTTGAAATAATCAATCGGAGTGACAATGACAAAATATCTTACCTCCCTCTTTAATCCTTTAAAGCTCAGTTTTACCCCCACTGGCAACCAAATTTTGGTTGAAACAATCAATCAGAGTGACAATGACAAAATAGCTTACCTTCCTCTTTAATCCTTTAAAGCTCGGTTTACCAGGATCTTATAAATTTCCTCCCAAATATCAAAATTTACATCAAAATATTAATAGTTTAAAATTTTGCTATTTTCAAAACTTCAACATCCAATCTGATGCCTCTATTAATTTTCTTCTGCATACTAAATGTACAGTATCTTGGGATAAAAAAATTTGTAAAAAAATAATTAGTCTATTGTTACCCATGTACTACTGTACTAGGTAATATTCAATTGCTTTAACTCTATAATAAATATAGACTAGCTTAGTGTCAATAACACTCAAAGTTTGGTCAGTGCTCCATCAACAGCTTGAACATCCACGAAGAGCAGTGTTTAATATTTTAGAATTTACTGTTATCTAGTACAATTGGTACACAAGTAGCATGACTGCTTTGATAAACACAAGATATTTTAGTTCTTTCATGGAGACACAACTAATACTAAATGAATTTTTGTTATCACTGATATAGAACCAGGGATAAAAACTAAGAGTGAAACATGGTGACCAAAACTACAGCTAGGTGATCAAAAAATTCTTTTTTTTAGCAATTATCCAGGCAGTGACCAGTAATATCTACGTTTTTTTTTTTCAGTTTTTATGCCTTCCTGATTTTCCAATTTGTTTACTCATTATAAGTAGTGTAAAACTTTCTTGTGTTACTTACTAGTACAGTGTAGAGGTACACAATTGAACATTAATGAACCTATTACAAAGGAACATTTTTTTTCCCCAACCGCCGTGTGAATACCAATTTATGGTATGTCTGTTAGTAATTATTTTTTTGGGGCAAGAAGCAGGAGTTTCCAGAAAGAACACCAGACCTCCGGCTGGAAAATTGACAATTGCAATTACAGCACAGCAAACTTTTGAACACCAGACCTCCGGCTGGAAAATTGACAATTGCAATTACGGCACAGCAAACATTGCTCATAATAAAACTCACTCACAACTTAGCATTGACATATCTGATCATTAGTAGATGACCGTCGAGTAACTGCTACATGTTTACAAAACATATGTTAGTTTTTGTAACTTTTTTATTGTCTGTAGTCTTTTGGAGAGCAAGAAAGAAAATAAAAGTACCATATTTGACCTAATAAATGTCCTGGGGTTGTTACATTTTTCCAAAAGGGGGCCTCTATTAAGTAAAAAAAAACAACTTAAGTCCATGTACTGAAACAAACAATACAGAATAAAGCTACTAGTACCATTAGACATGTGAAACAGACTATATTTCACAAAAAAAACAATGTAACAGTTTAATTAAATATGTAAAAAAAATAGAATTGGTCAGTCGCTGTATCGGAGTACAGATTGATTACCGTATGCTGAATTTTACTGCTGTTATAATCTGATGTCAGTTTTGTGATTTGTAAGATTAATCTCACAAAACAATTTTTTTTAAAGTGTTCACCAATAAGTTACATTGGTTAATTTAAAAACAAAGTATAATTCAGAAGTGTTATGCAATGGAACTGGATTTTTATTGGAGGATATATTGGAACTGGCATGGATTTTTATTAGAGGATTTTTTTTTTGATGATATGCATTTGGTACTGGATTTTTATTGGAGGAAAAAATTTCAATAAAATTATAATGGATAAACAGGACATTAAAATGAAAAATGACTAGTTTCAAACTAAAAGTGATAGAATTTCCTGAAAACAAAGAGAAAAATGCAGCCAGGAAAATGCACAATGTAGACAGAAAACAATTTCGGGAATGGTGTCAGAAAAAGGATTTAATTGCAATTAAAATCCCCAAAACGAATATAGGGAACTGGTAGACATATACTTTTTACAAATTATTAGAATGGTTTCATGAATTAGGGATGCTGGCATTAGAATTACCTGGAAGGTAATGTGGATAGAAGCCCTTGGACTTCACAAAGACAAAGGCTGGACTTCACAAAGACAAAGGCTGGGATTGTTTAGACAGTTTTGAAAACATCACATTATTTCATTTTGACATAGTACACATAGCGCAACATTCTAGAACACTAATTAGTTATCCTATGCGTAATTTTAGGTGATATGCAGATCAGGACACTGGCAACATGGAAGAGAGACCAGTATATATGGTCGAGATGCCTAGTAAAGCTACACTGTCAGGGTGAAAGAATCAAACGGTTCTTCTACTTGTCATGAAAAACAGCCCCTAATGGTAACTTTGGTGGCTCTTGCAGACAGTACAAAACTGCCACCATTTGTTAATTGTCTGGGTGTAGTCTATATTTGTGGGTCTGGGGAAAAAATCATAAGCTGATGAAGAGCATTTTTTTGGCAAAAGCAAATATATGGGGAGTATATAATCAAAGGCACAGACTCTTGGTATTAGATGCATTCAGACATTTCAGGCATTTAACACCAAGAAACTACAAACCAAATACAACTCAGACTTGGCGGTTATTACAGGTGGATGCACATAATGACTACAACCAGCTGAAGTATATATTAATTGGAACAAACCTTTTAAGAAGCATCTTTCACAATTTTACATCAAATGGTTATGTAGCGGGCGGATGGATAAAACAATCATTGGTTAAGATAACCTCCGACATTATAAGAAGGTTGTTTAATGTGGAATAAATTTTGCTCTTTATGGTAACGAGGACAAAATTTTTCAGAAGAAATTGGATGATGAGGATTCATTTGAAGCTTTTGACCAGTCTGATGTTGATATAGGTGAAATGCTTGGAAATATCGGCAATAAGCCAGTAATAAAAAATGAAATAAGCGAGAGTGAAGGTCAGGTCTCTGATGAAGAGTCATCAGAGTCTGACTATGACAGTCATGGTCACTAAACAATTACCTGTTGTATTGTAACCTTCTGTAAATAATATTAACAATATATAATACGTAGTATAATGACTTGTGTGTATAGTTTTGATAAAATATTTATTTTTCCATGTGTTGGATTATACAAGTTTCAATTTTGGTAAGTTGTTTGCATATAGGTTTTTTGAGTAAATAGGAGGAGGGCATTAATTATGGAGGGGTGTTTATTAGGTCAAATATGGTACGTGTGCATGTCTTTAATTAGTCCGAAATTCAAAATAAAATGCAGAATTTTATATTTCTATTGGAATTGTTGGATTTTAAATTAAAAATTTCTCCAGATTTACATCCTCACAAGTCAGGGTGTCTGTGTCCACATGTGTCCACGAAACCCTGACAAACTTACATAGGAAATTCCCGGGCTAGAAGTCACTATTATGATTGGCTACATCATACCTTGATGTAGCCAATCAAAAGCTTGCTTTCATTCGCGGCTTGGTTATTGGAAATCCCGTTGTCGATTGTAAATAAACCCAAACGGAGGTGTTGCATAGACCATGTGAAGGTCAGTGTATTTTGTACAGTAGTGTTAATAGTTTGTTATTACCACATTATTTATTAGTTGCATTACATTTTCTTCCCACTCAAGAATGAGTAAGAATGACTACTGCCAAACACCCGCTTCTTTCAAGCAATTTCATTAGTTGATATTTTGAAAGTTTGACATCATATGAAAATCTTCTAGCCCGGGAATTTCCTGGCTAAGATTGTCAGGGTTTCGTGAACACGAAACCCTGACTTGTGAGGGTGCCAGATTTACTGCTTTATGCAATTATTGCAACCATAATTTAATTCCTATCTTTAGCCCTTTGGAAATTTATATCAATCTGATGTTAACAGATCAAGTTTTAAAAGACACATAGACAACATTTTACAACAGTGTTCATGCATTTCTTCTTATCAATACATTTTTCTTCTGCCTTTTCTTCACAAGTCCATTTATAAATAAATAATACTAGTATTCGGTAATTGTTCACAGTTGTCCAAGCATTATAGGACAGCTACAGAAGATATTAATTCTCAAAACTGTGTGACCTTTAACCTCATAATTACTTAGAAAATGAAAATGGATCTGTTTTTTTAAATCACAATGTGAAGTGCTGAACCCCACCTCATTTGTAAACAAAAAAAAGTGCTGAGGAAATTTTGATTACTTGCAGGCAAGAGAGTTTGCAACAATGTTCAAATGATTGTAAATATATTTAGCTAAAAATAATGTCATTTTTTATGAGACTAACAGAAATTCTCAAAGAGAACAAATGTTGCAAAAAAATTCAGAGATATTTACTTTCAATTTTTCAGTGGAGAATTTTGAATTGATGTGCCTTGGCATTTGTTTGTTAACATATTTACCCTTCTAATAAGCAGATAAACCCAACATCATCGGATCGTTGGTCATGACCGGTAAAAAAATTTGAGTCAGAGATTTTCCAGATAAGTACTGGACCTGATGACCAGTGACTTTTAAACAAGCAGGCAGCAGCATTATAATAAAATTAACACAAATATAAAAACAGCAAAGATTGTGCATATTAACTTGTTTTCCAAACATTTTGTGTTTAAAATGAATTATGTGGAATTAGCTTACTTCTGGGATACATCTAATTACTGAAAATTACCGAGAGAATGTACATGGTGAGAGCAACTGTCCATTATGAAATATTATAATTGTTTAATAATATTCACTTTAAATCGCATTTCTTTCCTTGCAAATAGTAGGTCATGTACAAGCAAAGAAGGTACAGTCAACAGGGATCACGCTGGGTCAAAATTATAGGTAGAAGTAACTTCTCTTTTTTGGGTGGCTGACAGGGAGAAGTTAGGATAGAACAGGGAGAAGTGGGTAGATAACAGGGAGAAGTTGCATTATATGTCGCGAAAGTGACCTGTTTATTTTGTTTTTTTTTAAAATAAGTGATGGCATTTGCATTTTTATTGTTATATGCTTTTTTAGCAGTTTAATTTATTAAGGATAAAGTATCAAAGATTTTATTAACTATTCAATATACTTATATCCCCATTTTCATAAATACATGTATTAAACATAACAATAATAGATCGAAGAATGTGTCCATGGGACACAGATGCCCCAGCTAAATAAAGTCCCAAAAAGGAAGTAGTTGTCCAACAGGTCTGAAAGTTGCTTAGGATGTAGAACTTGTGATACTGAACCACCCGGCCAATTTTTAAATTGTTCTCATGTACGGTTTCTGAGAAAAGATTGACAGAAATTCTTACATACGACGGATGTATTTACGTACAATGAAGTCCCAAACAGGAAGTAGTTGTCCGACAGGTCTGAAAGTTGCTTAGGACGTACAACTTGTGATACTGAACCACCCTGCCAATTTTCAAATGGTTCTCATGTACGGTTTCTGAGAAAACCTTGACAGAAATTCGTTCGGACGTACGGACAGACGGACGGGAGTAAAACTTAATGCCCACCGACTTTTCGTCGCGGGGGCATAAAAAGGAAAAAACTGTTCATTAAAATAAATGTTTCTTTTTTCAATGATAAATGATTTGATTGATTTATAATGAAGAACTATTAGAACTAGAAGTAGAAAATTACATCATTGTGACACATAATATATTATGTAAAATTGTAAAATTCACTATTAAAAGTATATAAACATATTTTAACTTAACTTTGTCTAAAGTAATTGCCAAAATACTATTTTTACTGCATTTCTATCATTGCAAAACACATTTCACCACTATCAGCGTAGTATATTTGCAATCTCCGGCACCAAATTTATATCCACTCTGGAAATTTTCACTTCTTGTGCTCTGAACTGGTTTCTGGTCGTATTTTAAACCTACGCTTTATGTACCAAATAAAAGTTAAAAGGGTACCAGTTGAACTTTGGCATGTTAACATATCAAACATGACACAGTATCAAAAAAAAAATATTCTGACTAAAATGGGAATAAAATTTGAAAGGCGACATTAGGCAATTCTACAAAATGAAAGGACGACTTCACTTCGCTTTTGAAGATGATCGACAGCGAAGTGGGACCATGATAAGGAGACATCTTCGCCCGAGTTGCCCTCCAATGCAAGCCCTGGTCAATATATTTTATTACTAGGCCTTCTGTCCTGTAAAAAGATTTCAAGTTTGGCATGGTCTGTTTTAGGTCCTAAATGTTAACTTTAATCTAACTTCCCAGGTAAAACTTGTCATTTAGATGGTATTTGTGTTTATTTGGATGTCACAGGCACCTGCATAATATGTGATATGTTAATGGTTTTGTCCTTGACAGTGTTGTGTATTTGCTAAACACATTTCTATGTATCATGCAAATGAAGGTTATATTATCAGAAGGGGATTACTTGTAGTAATGAAGTCCTGTATCTACAACCAATCGACAGGCTCTGAATATCTCTGCACTGTATCGGCCCAAACTGAAACAGAAAAAAGTAGAATGGTTTATCATAATCTTCCTTGACATTTCATGGTTACTGCATCCATTTTCAAGGTGGATTTCATAAAGTTTTTCATTAAATTTTTCCTTTAATATTGCAGTACAATGAAGTTCATTGTTTTTGCACACCTAAGACCTTTATGTAAATTTTTTCAGCCTCAAAATAAAATATTTATTCATTAAATATAAAGGCTATTATCTGCATATATTGTTTTCAAAACATACAATCCAATGTGTTTAAGAGCGTGGGCAAAATATTCAGTTTTGTAATTATGTTCAGTGTGACCTGGTTGTACCGGTAAGTAAACAATGGTATGTCCGATGATATAGTGCATTTGCCAAACAAATCAAAATAGGAATAAATTTAGCAAAGATTTGTATATTTATGTCGCAGAATAAAACTGTCCGACAATGTAGTATGAAGACAACAATTAATCCTTAAAATAAATATATACATTTTTTTAAATGAAACACTAAAGGTGGAAGATATGCAATATGTGCAGAATCACCAGATACCTAATTTGATACATTTTGTCGATTCAAGTTTGAAAATCCTCTGTCATCAAACTCTTTTCTACAATTTGCTGGGAGCATGGACACAACACCACCAGAAAAAAGAGTTTGCATACCAGTTAAAAAAAAAAATTTGAATAGCAGATAATTGAAGGACTAGTATAATATTATCATACCTTTAATCAAGCCGATTCAAGTCCATTCCTAAGCTCGTTTCCATAGATACCCTTACATTTCACTTTAATTTTGAACAGTCACATGACAACAATGTCACTTAAATCCAGTGCTTAAATCAGCTTTGATTGATGGTATGATGATTATAATCATAGAGAAAAATATCTCAAGGAACAAACCGATTTATATATAGTTTACTAGGCGAACAATTTTTTATAACAACTGGACATGATGAAATATGCCGAGTCGAACCAAAGTCGCAAAATCTGCTGTTTGGCTTATGGAGAGCTCTCTGATGTCCAACATAAACAAAAAGTGTTGCACAACACAGGCTTCACTGACTATTCACGGACCAAACCAAAAGAACAATTATTTGTCATTCTGTATATCATATATCATGACTTAACCTGTTCTCGATAAGCATGCACATATAAGATTGTAATAAAACACAGATTTGCACGTATCTTCTGTTTGTCTGCAATTTTCTTTGCTCCTCGGAAATGAAAAAATAAGTAAGTTAAATGTTTAGATGCATAAAATTCTCCCAAATACACAGTACCATATATTTCGATACCTTCCATAATCCCAAAATTTCTTCAACTTATGGTACATGTACAATACACTGGTATCATTTTTCAAACCAATATGCTCCAATTTAAACAAATTTTATATGAATAACATTTTAATTACATTTTATGGTATTATATTGTCAGAATCACCTTTTAGAGCTAATTAAATATACTTTATCAAGAACTGGAGATGTAGTATACCATACTCAGGGTTTTAGCTAGGATTTTTTAAGCATAAGTCACTTTTGCCTGCAACTATTTTTAAGATCTAATTATATAATATGTGTGTGCATTTATTTATATGTCTAAATGCACGCAAGATCATTAATTAAAGAATGAATTAAACAGCAATCAATATTTAATATTTTCTGGCACCATTTTATAATATATATAATGTAATATTGCCATAGAACATATTTAAAAAGATTTAAATAAAAAACTTTAACAGTGATTGCCAAAATATTTATTTTATTTTATGTTAAATTTTAATGGTTTCCGGTAACTGTATTTTAACCTACGCTTTTTTGAACAAAGTAAAATCATGCCGGAACCAGCGTTAACAAATAAATAAACATGAGGCTATGACAAAAATATGACAATTTCTGACGAGAATGGAAATAAAATTAAAAGGAGACATAAGACATTTGTTTAAAATGACGCTTTGTGGGACCACAATAGGATTCCCCGAGCTGCTATAAAACTGGCTATGATTTGATCTCGTGTGATGGTTTGTACACAGTAATTAAGTGATTAATTGTCAAATAATATCCGGTGGCATGTCTCTTACATAATTACTTTAATTGCCTTGGAACATAAACATGTACCTTAGCCAGTAGGTGATGATTTTATTTACCTTGCCCATTTTGACAATGAAAATTTCCAAATTTCAAAATGGAAGTGATGAATTACGTTCAGAATATTTTCATCAGTTCTAAAAGAATTCGCAAATTGCGAAAGTGAAATCACTGATACTAAAAGTAACACCCCTGTGCCCTCAGTGCTTTGCTTGCATTTTTTTTATTATTCCATATAGCACTTAAATCCAATTGAAAAAATTTCTACACGATAACACATCCATATTCTATATTATGCCTTTGTTGTTGACATGGCGGAAATCATTGTCATTTGTTACAGGAATTTATATAGGAAGTCAGCCATTTGAGTTTCTAGCGTTGTTTTCAAAAAGATCGTCTGCTTTCGTAAGACTTTTTCCCCCCTTAACTGCAGACAACATTACTGGAAGAATTTCTTAAAGACAACAATCGACTCTTCCAAACACACACTTCCGTTGTGATTTAGGTCAAATAAAAAGTCTGCTGCATTTCAAAATGCTAAATAACTGTGGAAAACAATTGTTTAATTAAATTTATACATTTTTGGATGAACTACAGTACAGGAGCATAAGTTGAACCAAACCTGGTAAGCAGTGTTTATTTGTCAATAAAAAAACAGCCTCCAGATACACTAACATTGAGTAATAATTTACAATGGTGTAACCTAAATGTAACCATTTTAACATAAACATATATTAAATAATTAATACTTTATGTTCAAGTCACTTATTTGTCATTTGTAACTTTTGTGTACTGTATTGTACATTTATACTATAGGGTTATTAAATGGGTGTTTCCATATTTGACCTGTATTATGTCCAAGGGAAACTGTATTGGGTCGAGGAAAGCTGTATTAGCCCGAGGCAACGCCGAGGGCTAATACAGCTATTCGAGGCCCAATACCGCTTCCCGAGGACATAATACATGTCGAATCTGAAAACACCCATTCAATGACACTTTTATTAACCAGTTGAGTAAATTTTAGTACCATTTTATCATTGACCAATAAAGCGCGAAATAAATTGCGAAAGTGAAATCACTGATACTAAAAGTAACACCCCTGTGCCCTCAGTGCTTTGCTTGCATTTTTTTGATTATTCCATATAGCACTTAAATCCAATTAAAAAAATTTCTACACGATAACACATCCATATTCTATATTATGCCTTTGTTGTTGACATGGCGGAAATCATTGTCATTTGTTACAGGAATTTATATAGGAAGTCAGCCATTTGAGTTTCTAGCGTTGTTTTCAAAAAGATCGTCTGCTTTCGTAAGACTTTTTCCCCCCTTAACTGCAGACAACATTACTGGAAGAATTTCTTAAAGACAACAATCGACTCTTCCAAACACACACTTCCGTTGTGATTTAGGTCAAATAAAAAGTCTGCTGCATTTCAAAATGCTAAATAACTGTGGAAAACAATTGTTTAATTAAATTTATACATTTTTGGATGAACTACAGTACAGGAGCATAAGTTGAACCAAACCTGGTAAGCAGTGTTTATTTGTCAATAAAAAAACAGCCTCCAGATACACTAACATTGAGTATAGTACAATATGTCAAAAATGAGGTCGTTAAAAAATTTGAAGATCTAAATTACATGCAGGCACAAATAACTGTATTTTTTTGCAAGTGTGTAGGAGTTTATCTTTTAAACATATTGATAAATAAATAAAATCTCGGTACATCGAAAGTGTAAAAACAACCCGAAAAGTGTAAAAACAACGTGGAATAGTGTAAAAACAACCATATCTGTGGTGAAAACAACTCAGAAATGATAGATATTACCATATATTATGATAATAATCCAATATTTGTGAAAAAATAATTACGCTTTATCCCACAGAATCGATTTTTGTAACCGCCCGATACGTCCTATATTAGGTCAAATAGCTAGGGGAGAGCACTCCAATTCATTGCAATAAAAGTACTAAAAGTGCTGTCAGTAGGAATTATATTGAAAATGGTAATACAGACAAATGATTTATTTTTGTTTTTATTTAATTTTTAATTTCAGAATGGACATTTCAACAAAGTTTCATCAATTTATAAAAAGAAAAACTGGTTATTATCACAAAAAGACAAAATAGAAGACTGCAGAGACATATTTCTTATTATCAAACAACTGTAATAAATGTTCAGTCTATGTACATTGAAAGAGTTGCAATTTTTTGTTTATGAATATATGCAAACAAAGAGCAATAAAATTTAATGACCTGTTGTCTTTGTTGGGATCTCTATGTATACTGTGTTATGAAATAAAAATGTTCTGGGATGTTACATCTAAATAAGGAACAATTGAAAAATCTGGAGATAATACATACTAGAACAAAAACACAAGACACAGTAGAGTGTGTCTCTAAACTGTTGACACTGGACATATTTTATCTTTAAGATTTCTGCCATAATTGTTGGCTTTACGTCTTCCCAAGACTGACTTGGCCGAATCATCTTGCCTAATGCTTTCGCCGTCTTGGCATCCTTCGCCTGTATTATTTCAGCAGTAGAGAACGTGAGAATGTTGTGCGACAGCAATGGGAAACCCCACAAATGGCAGGATCCCAACAACTGTCGTGGAAAGGTCTCGGTTCACTTTAATGGCTACCCTGGTGGTGCTGTCAGTAAGTTGACTACTGCAGTGGAAGCGGGCCTTTTTCTGCATTATTTGCCTGATGTGGTAATATGTCAGATAGGCGGCAACGACTGCAAGCAAATTATTTGACAGTAAAACGTTTGAGAATGAACTGGATCGCTTCATTGCAATATGCCACAAATGGAATGTTGCACTGATATTCATGTCAGTTCTCAAACGTTCGAAGCCGCGTCATTGTACGGCAGATGTATACAGTAAACGGCGAGACGAAGTAAATGAAATGTATAAGAGAAAAAGCTCTCAGTATAATTTTGTTTACTTTTTCAAACCTATTAATGTATACAGGCCGGACCATGAAGCGGCAGACGGTGTCCATTTTAATGAAACTGGATATCTTGCTTTTTTCGTTGCCTTGAGAAAGGCACTTAGTTGGTTTATTAATAAAATTAAAAAACCAATTAAGAGCTAATTTCATAGCAACGCATTTATAAGGACGTCAATTTGCCGGCAGTGTAAAGAATAATTCTTTTACTTTTCGGTTATTTAAAGAGTGTATTTCACACAAATTATTTATTGACTTTTTTTTTTGGTTTCATGTTGTACATTTGCTAATATCAGAGCAACGCATTCATAAGGACGCAATAATTGGCCGGCAGTGTAAAGAATAATTCAACATTTTACTTTTCGGTTATTTAAAGAGTGTATTTCCCACAAATTATGTATTAATTTTTCTTTTTTTATTTCAGGTTTTACATGGGATAATTTCAAAGCACTGCATTCATAAGATTGGCCGGCAGTGTAAAGAATAATTTAAAATTTTACTTTTCGGTTATTACAAATTCTCTAAACATTTTGGTGTAATATTTTTTTCTTTAATCATGATAATGAAACTTTTACTTTAGTGGTGAATAAGACAGCAAGCGGTGACACGAATTACCGGAATCCACCGTTTTTACCGGAATCCACTTTGATTTACCGGAATCCACTTCAAAAATTGTTATTCATATGATATTTAAGTGTTTAATCACTTCAATTTGTTATTATTCATGGTTCTCACTGTTTGTCATAAAAAGTAAAGAGATATACGTTCAAATTAAGAAATTAAATCGAAGAAAGTCGCTCTATACAGGGACAGTCTATTAGTATAGACTGTCCCTGTTCTACACGAAGAGAACGGAGATAATCTATTTAAATACATTTATTTTATGTGACAATGACATAAATGGTCGTATGAGGACATACATAAATGAAGGAGATATTAATATTTACTAGCGTATATAATATTATATTCTAAAAATGAAAAATAAAGACGCTATCGATTAATTTGTCGGCACGTGCCAGAAGTTTGGCTACCAGTTGTTAATTGACACCCCGCAAGGCCCATAACAAGTGTTATCAACATAAACAATTACGATTAATGCAGCGAGAGTTAATTCTTGAATTAACACAATGATTGAGCTGTAATAAATTGTAATAAAGGTTTTGATTACAATTAATTAATTGTTGAACACTGAGTAATTTATGTTTTATAATTACCAGACAATAGTTTGTATTAACCCACGACCGACAGAAAAAAAAAAATGTTTTTGCAAAACAATAAATGGTTAGAGCGTTATTGTCAGTAAAACCGGCTTCTTTTGAAGAAAGTTACAACAAGAAACCATACAATTTTCTGAAATCAAGATTGTTTTAATTACCGTTAAAGAAAGTAATATAAGCTTGATTTTTTCAAAGTCTTATAACATATATCTCCACAGTCTCGTTCTGTCAAATAATAAAAGACGAGAAAGAACTAGACAATTGTGTTGATCTATGATAAACCAAAGGTAAAAAACAATGTCAGAGGAAACATAAGTCGAAGACAACTACAATTTCAATTAAAAAACAAAGGACCACAGATATATCCATATATTTTTAGCGGGTGACAGTATTTTTCCCGACAGTAAATTTTTTTTGACAGTACTTATATGTCACGGTGGCCTATGGAAGATTAACATTGTAAATGAAATTGAGGTATAATGATATAACTTGAAAAATAAAACAGCAGATTGATATAGTAAATTGCAAAAATGATCAGTAAGACAATGCATATCACTATGTTGGTCTAAATTGAATGACAATTTATGAAATATCAGTTTTCTCCTTTTAAATAAAAAATCATGAATTAATTTTAACCTAATCAAAATTTTACTCTAAATGTAAAACTATTAAATGCCGCCTGTAAAATAAAGTGTAGAATAATGTTAATCTTACATGATAGTGAACACAGTTTACTAAAAGTTTAAACATACAAGATTGTCCTATTGTTAAAGAATTTCTATTGTGTTTCTTATTCAAACTACACCGAGACAGTTAACAAGAGACCATAAAAACAACGATTAATTGTAGTTATGAACAGATAAATGTTATGAGAAAGGAGCTAGGGGAGGGAGAAAGGAGCTGTAGGGAGGGAGAAAGGAGAAAGGTACCCCCTGTCCACCCCCTCATTCTTTACAAAATCGTCCAGGTCATTTAAGCATTTAAGAAGTGGGGATAGATTTACCCCTTGACAAACTCCAGAAGACAACAATCGAAAGTTGAACTATATGTTATTAATGATTTTTTTAAAAGTGTTATCAGAGAAGTTGTTTAATATATCGATTTCATAAAATTAGTAAGATAATCGTAATGTTGAAGATTTCAAGCGCGAATGTGGTTAATAATTGAATTCTTGGATCTATGTGATTCGGCTTGCATTTTACTCCATTTACTCTTGGAATTCAGAACAGCAGCTGGTGTTGCGAAACCCATGAAAAGATTGTGCTTTCAGTTACACAAAAGTATGCAATTTATGTTTACAAATATCAAAAACGATAAATGCAACTCAAATTGACTATTTCCTATATAGTGTCCCTGTCAAATGGCAACTTGTTTTCTAATAAGTTATAAGTAATTCCTCAAATTAAAAATGTTTCAGCATAACCGGTGTGTTTTTTTTCTTATTATCAACAATGAAAAGAAAAGTGCGACACTATGGAACAAAGGACACAGACATTATCTACGAAATTTCACAGGTATTTCATTAACAAATTAGAACCAACTTTGTTTGAACATCGGAAAACAGTTGATCACATTGGTTACTTTGACAAAAGTTGGACAAATAATAACAGTGAATCCCTAAATCATGTTTTGAAGCGAGCCATCGACTGGAAATCACAACCGTAATTGGATTTAGTACAGATTATAAGAGATATTGTGGACACCCAATATAAGGATTTACTCAGATCATTGGTTTCAATTGAACAGTACCGACTAGCGGACAGCCATAAACAGTTCCAGGTGTCGAAATCGCTATGGATGACCAAAACAGTTGACGAAAGAAAACGTTTCTTTAGAAGATTCCGCAACCATTTGCCGCCAGACCAAAAGACCGTTACTTCGAAAGACGGACTCATGACTGTCATTAAACCGAGAACGCGTGGAAGGAAGAAAGGTCAACTGAAGAGGAAAATCAACGAACGGACGACGACTATTAAGAAGACAAAGAATTGCGATTTAGATTTTGAGTGATATTTCAATGTTTTGTTCAATGTTTATTCTCTTTTTTTTCAAGGGCAAGACACGTAGTACGTTTGCGGACAACGAAAATTGACCCGAAACGTATGCAGGTATCTTAGTAGTTTTAAAATTGAAAAATAAGGATTTAACTAATTGTTACGCGAACTACGACGGATGTCCCGAGCCTTGTGCAGGATGTCTTAGTAGTTTTAAATTTGAACATTAAAACTTAACTAATTGTTACGCGGACTACGACGGATGTCCCGAGCCTTGTGCAGGATGTCTTAGTAGTTTTAAATTTGAACATTAAAATTTAACTAATTGTTACGCGGACTAGGACGGATGTCCCGAGCCTTGTGCAGGATGTCTTAGTAGTTTAAATTTGAACAACAAAACTTAGCTTATTGTTACGCGGACTAAGACGGATGTCCCGAGCCTTGTGCAGGATTTTACAGTAGTTTAACTTAAAAAAAAAACAAAAAACTAATACCTTGGTCTACTTCTTTGCAATATTATAAGCAATACCAAGCTAATAATAATAATAATAATAATAATAATAATAATAATAATAATAATAATAATTTGTACTTTTCTATAAATAAATTATAACTCATATAGTTAGAAAACAAACAGACTTAAATGAATAAATATATAAACACCCATGACCCTCCCCACATGCTCATAGCCTTGACATGGTGTGGGGGCTCTTAATTATTTACAATTATAATTTCAATTGTGTTGACTTAAAGGTCAATTAACAATTCATTGTAATTGTAACTAATTTTGTCTAATATGAGCTACTAACAAGGATGACATATTTAAAATATTTTAATAACAACAGAGACATATAATTACATGTAATACCAAGAATGCAAAGCTTTGAATGAAAATATATATATTTAAAGATATATATATATTTAAAAAATATCATTATAAAACTATAGACATTATTTTTATTTCACACATTAAATCATTTGTCTCTATTACCATTTTCAATATAATTCCTACTGACAGCACTTTTAGTACTTTTATTGCAATGAATTGGAGTGCTCTCCCCTAGCTATTTGACCTAATATAGGACGTATCGGGCAGTTACAAAAATCGATTCTGTGGAATAAAGCGTAATTATTTTTTCACAAATATTGGATTATTATCATAATATATCGTAATATCTATCATTTCTGAGTTGTTTTCACCACATATATGGTTGTTTTTACACTATTCCACGTTGTTTTTACACTTTTCGGGTTGTTTTTACACTATCTATTGGATAAAAAACAAGGTATATTCCATAATATCTTGCACTATCGAGAACCGGCAAAACTATAAGATAGTTTGTGCTCATATTAGGCACAAAATTTGCACCAAATTCAATTTCTATTATATTGTTAAGGATGTAATATGGATAGTTCTCCCTTGAAAAAAAATCCCTCGGTTCATTATTATAAATAAAAAGGTTGCGAAAGTGCGCAGATTGCCGTTAACAAGTCAAGTAAATATTATTAAAGTGAAGGCATTGTTCGTCTTATTCGTAACCGCGTATTATATTAATTTTTGTTCTTAGAATGGGTAAATTTTTCTTGAACATAAATTACCGTTTTTCATT
This sequence comes from Limnoperna fortunei, assembly GCA_944474755.1. NCBI lineage: Eukaryota > Metazoa > Mollusca > Bivalvia > Mytilida > Modiolidae > Limnoperna > Limnoperna fortunei. The sequence goes on from OX104113.1 coordinate 80,794,049, forward strand.
GGAGATCTTTCTCCAATACCGCGATCGATGTCAGCCATAACCTGCCATTTGACTCGGGGGAGTTGCAGTGTAGAGGAGTTAAACGCAAGTGCAATTCGATGGGATCTACAAGAACCACCAAGAACTAACATGAAAGCGTCAAGAACCGACAAGAAAGTTTAATTAACGAAAACAAGCATGAAAAAAATTGTATGAAGAATAATTTTACTTTGAACAATAAAAATATAAGAAATCAAAATAACAATAATGAAATGTTGTATGTTTTCAAAGTCAACGTTAAAATTTAGCTTTTTTCCCGCTACACATGCGTCCTAAAAAGTCCTCCAATAGGATCAGATATATTTGTAACAAACTGGTTACAACTTTATAGTTTTAGTGAGACGTTTTCTAAAATGGTTACATTTAGGTTACATCATTATAAACTAGTCACAAAAAGTTATAACATATATTTAAAATGAAACATCTAAATATTTATCGAAACCCTGTAACCGCTTTTAATAAATGTAACGTTACTCTTTTTATAATGATGTAACATATATGTAATCAATTTAAAATAAAGGCCCAAATATTTAATAAGACACCGAAAATGTTTTTCTTTATTGTAAATAATTTACAATGGTGTAACCTAAATGTAACCATTTTAACATAAACATATATTAAATAATTAATACTTTATGTTCAAGTCACTTATTTGTCATTTGTAACTTTTGTGTACTGTATTGTACATTTATACTATAGGGTTATTAAATGGGTGTTTTCATATTTGACCTGTATTATGTCCACGGGAAGCTGTATTGGGTCGAGGATAGCTGTATTAGCCCGAGGCAACGCCGAGGGCTAATACAGCTATTCGAGGCCCAATACCGCTTCCCGAGGACATAATACATGTCGAATCTGAAAACACCCATTCAATGACACTTTTATTAACCAGTTGAGTAAATTTTAGTACCATTTTATCATTGACCAATAAAGCTATACTCGATCCAAATCGGCTTCTCATGGACATAACAAATTATTAATATCAACAGCCCGCAGAATTAAAATAAATTTTTTTCCCCTGAAAATTATGTAATTTAGGCACAGCGAAACGAATGTGTTCGTTTTTAAAATGATATTTGTATATAAATTACCGGAAATGACATTCATGTATTTGCCTTGTTTTTCTGTATTGAGCCTGTTTTTTTTTCGTATTGGCCCTGTTTTTCTGTATTGAGCCCGTTTTTCCGTATTGGCCCTGTTTTTCCGTATTGGCCCTGTTTTTCTGTATTGAGCCAGTTTTTTCTGTATTGAGCCTGTTCACTATATCCGTATTATATGGACAATTTCACATGTATTTTACACAACTGGTTAATAATTTGCATTTCTCAATTATTATTCCACCATATTGGATTTCTAAAGCATGTGATGCTCATAATTAATTTTAGAACATGATTTTTATGCCACAGAATGCCATTTACATGATAAAACCATAAGAAGAGTAATTTATGCGCAATATGTTCGGTCGTTTCTTTGCTCGTGTAATACAATATTATAAGTATATTTTGTTGACCATTTAATGTAAACAACGCTCTAGCCGGTGATGAATTTACGCCATATTTATTTGATTTGACCACTCTCTCTATTGTGAAATTATTGCTATACAAATGATCTTACACAAAAGTATTTAGGTGATTGGTATTTGTCTGCACGACCCACACACAACGCCCTAATGACGTGTAAGATACACCGGACATCTTACTACATATTGGTGACGTCACATGAATGTCACGATTGTCAGTTTCTAAACAGTTTCAGAGATTGCAAAAAATTTCTGAAATTTTGTTGCTATTTTAAAACAAAACATTTATTTTTATCGATGTTAAATTTATTTTTAAGGCTAGTTTTAAAATGAGTTTTAGTGCTCTTCTCAATCACAGTTTTTTTTACAGTACCAACTTTGGAACAGAAAAAAAATACCTGCAGTCAATTTCACAAAAAGTCGTTAGTGTAAAATCCATAGTAAGTGTTGGTTTGTTTGTTTGAATGGTGTTTTAACGCCACTTTCAGCAATTTTTCAGCTATTTCATGGCGTCCAGTTTTTATTGGGGGAGGAAGCCGGAGTACCCGGAGAGAACCCCCGACCTGCGGTAGGAAAACTGGCAATCCTTGTCAATTAAGATTGGAGTCGAGTACACCCTGCCTGCAGTGAGAATCGAACCCGCAATCTCAGTGTTGACAGACCACGTGATCAATAGTAAACGTAGTAAGTGTTGGAATATCAAAGATAAATCCATTGTGACGTCAGCGTTTACCACGTATTTTACAATTTTTGTGGAAAGCACTGCTGGTCTGTTTACTTGAACTCGTCTATTTACAGAAGGTTAGAGTATACGATATCCGAAAGTAAAATTTTAACGCTCTAATCCAATGCTTTTGATCACTCTCCGGCACAGAGAACATAACCGGTTCCCAGATATAACGTCTGCCACACTTCATACCACGTTTTCTACAGGAATACAATTGTCGTCTGCCAATGACATTTGTAAACAAAGACCAATGTTTGTACAAAAAAATTACACGAGATCTTATTAATTTTTATACAGTCTATTAACACACTTTTCACGCGGTTTGACATACGAAGTACTGCGTTTTCTAATCCGCCATGAGAGACATCAAACACGGCGTCAACCAATGGTAATGCAGAGGTTATTGTGGTTGACGTAGTATACCCAGAATCCTTTGCGTAGTTTGACGTTATATTGGAAGGCCGCTTATGAGGGGGTGGACAGGGGGTACCTTTCTCCCTCCCCACAGCTCCTTTCTCCCTCCCCTCAGCTCCTTTCTCCCTCCCCTTAGCTCCTTTCTCCCTCCCCTCTACTCCTTTCTCCCTCCCCTCGGCTCCTTTCTCCCTCCCCTCTTTAAACCAAAAGATCACTAAATTTTGACTCAAAACTGATATAAATTTGGGACATGAAGCATATAAACGACTTTTACAAACAAAGCATGACTCATGACACATTATCAAACGAATTTAATTGGTGTATTGTACACTTTGGTAAAAAAATATGAGGATCATAAACTGTGACCGGTAGATTTATGAAATCAAGACACTGAAACCTAATAGCAATCATACAGCCAGATCTGTAGTCCACATAGACCCATAGTCCACCCAAACTTGTAGTCCACACAGATCTCTTGTCCATACAACCTATAGTCCACACAGACCTATGGTCCATACAGACTTATGAGAGGGTGGACAGGGTAGTGTGAGACAGGGAGAGAGGGGGAGGGAGAAAGGAGTAGAGGGGAGGAAGAAAGGAGCTGAGTGGAGGGAGAAAGGAGGTGAGGGGAGGGAGAAAGGAGAAAGGGGGAGGGAGAAAGGAAAAAATAAAAAAAAGAGGGAGGCAGTACTTTTACAAATATGTTCTAGAATTCGTACCTGAAAATCATTTAATAAGTGCCAATTCATTGATGTAATTTAAAAAGACTAAAATTTATTTTCATAAAACTTTAGTAAAGAGATTAATTGCATCCAAATGATCAGAATTTTTACTATGCTAGTATATGCAGTAAGGTTTTTCCTAACGCGTATGTCTGTCCCTTTTCTATATTGTGATCACTTATTGACTAGGTGTCTGTCATCTGTTATCTGTTTGTTAACTTTATAAACAATCTTCTCCTCTGACACCACTTAGAGTACCTAGTTTTAGCTTTGCATCCATGAGTTTGATCCATGTATGTTTGTTTGTTTGTTTGATGGTGTTTAACGCCACTTTCAGCAATTTTTCAGCTATATCATGGCGTCCAGTTTTTATTGGGGGAGGAAGCCGGAGTACCCGGAGAAAACCCCCGACCTGCGGTAGGAAAACTGGCAATCCTTGTCAATTAAGATTGGAGTCGAGTACACCCTGCCTGCAGTGAGAATCGAACCCGCAATCTCAGTGTTGACAGACCACGTGATCAATAGTAGACGAACTACCTTGACCACTCGGCCACCGAGGCCCCCGATCCATATATGTAAAACAAATATTAATCAAAGCGCAGTTTGCACTGGTAGTGTTTTATTGCATGTAGTACATAATACCAGTAGATTTTAAAACAAATGAAGTTTTGTTAATTCGTTTACATTGAAAATTGTAAAAATTTCAATAAGACGTAGCGCACGTTATTGGGGCCTCTAAACGTAGCGTCATTTGAGCTTTTTTGACGTTACGTTAAATATTACGTCGTGCACCTTAAAAGTGGGTTTAATATCTAGATTTGTATGTCTATGTCCACAATAAATAACCATTTATTGCTCAGATTGTATTTAAATTCGCACACATACGTTTTGCGCATTAATATTTTCCTTATCGAATATTTATAATATGTTCAAGCAACTTTGTTTATAAAAACATCGTTTAAAAAATGTCGAGCTAACGAAACGACTATAGAAATAGATAAACTCGTGTAAATCTGACAAAAATATATGTTGTACTCTAAAAATTCATGGAAAAATTATTGAGAAAACTAGAGGCTCCCAGGAGCCTGTATCGCTCACCTAAACCTGAAACCAAAAAACCCTTTTTTATCCAGCTTTTATTTACTATAAGGAATTGCCCAACACTTCTGCAAAAGACATTAATGTTTACCTTTTAAGGGAAATAACTCCTATAAGGAGGAGCTTTTGATGCTTAGAGGGAGAAGGGAGGTTCACTTCAAATTTGCTGTATCTGTTATACTTTTTTAACTATCAGTCGAAAACTCTCTTGACTCCCCCCCCCATTTTCTATTTTAATCCAACGTAGCTATGTAGGTAGTCAGGTGTCATGATTTGCACAACCTAAAGATGATGTGTGCAATGTTTCAAAGCAGTCCTTTAATGGGTTAAAGAGGAGAAGATTTTTTAAAATCAAGTAAAATTGATTGAAAAAATGTTCAAGGAGAATAATTCCTAAACGGTTCATCAGACAATCTTGACCCTAAGTCATTTTTGTAGCCCTCATAGAGCAGAACTATTAAGCAATGCTAACTTTTTCTCTAGTTCGTATAATTTCAAGATTTTGTGGCAAAAATGTCAAAAGTAATCAATTTTGACAATTAAACGGCAATAACTCCTATAATATAGGAGTCCTCATACAACTTCCCAATGGAGTGTTTCGTAGAGCTTTTGATGCAGATGAAGGCATGTCTCTTGGGTTTTCCTGTATCTGTTACACTTTTTTAAATATAAGCCAAAAACTGTATTTTAACCCCCCCCCCCCCATTCTATTTTTAGCCATGGCGGCCATTTTGGTTAATCTGCAGCCATGGTTGGTGCAAATGAGAACATTTCACGGATGATGTGTACAAAGTTTCAAAGCAGTACTTTCAGTGGTTTCAGAGGAGAAGATTTTTAAAAAATCAATTAAAACCGATTAAAAAAAAACAATTCAAAGGGAATAACTCTTAAACGGTTCGTCAGATAATATTAACCCTAAAGTCATTTTTTCAGCCCTTATAGAGCAGAACAATTAAGCAATGCTAACTTTTTCTCTAGTTCTAATAATTTTCAAGATTTTGAGGCAAAAATGTCAAAAATAATCAATTTCGACAATTAAAGGGCAATAACTCCTACCAGTAGTCGTCATACAACTTTTACCCAATGGTTTTCCTGTATCTTTTATACTTTTTGAACTATAAGCCAAAAACTGTATTTTGACCCCCTGTTCTATTTTTAGCCATGGCGGCCATGTTGGTTAGTCTGAGGCCATGATTTGTGCAAACTTAGCAGAGGACATTTTACTGATGATGTGTGCAAAGTTTCAAAGCAATCATGTCAGTGGTTTTGGAGGAGAAGATTTTAAAAGAAAAGTTAACGACGACGACGACGACGGACGACGGACGCCAAGTGATGGCAAAAGCTCACATGACCCTTCGGGTCAGGTGAGCTAAAAAACGCATATCTAAAATATTATATTTTTCAGTGTGAATTTTAAGTGCGGCAAATACGTCAAAAGTCTTAATAATTGGTAAAAAATTACACAAATGTGTTTGTAACAAAGGTTACTAGCCATGGTTGAATGTATAGCGTTTTCACAATACATGAAAACAAATTGAAAAAGGGCAAAATATGAAATTAAGAAAAACGCATTCTTGAACGCGTTCTTCACAGTAATTCAGAGTAATGATTACGTCACCATACTAGATTTTGGGTACCTAACACTAATGGCAAATTTCAGGAAAACAAGGAACTAAAAGCTCTGAATGTCCAAATGGCCTGGTCTTGCTTTTCTTGTTAAAATTTACAACACGATTTATGGGGGAAATCTTGGTTAAATATTTTTAGTTTCTAAATATTCAAGTATATTGGTTACCCAAAAGACGGATATAGTTCGTTTTGATCCACAACTAAAAATACTTTCGTCATCCATTAAAGGTCTCCGAACCAAAAAATATTTACTAGTATTGGAAACTAAAATATACCCAATAACATGCGGTAACTCTTAGTCATTCATAATTACACTTGTAAAAAAATTATTTCTACACATGGAAAGCCTGTAATACTCACATTACTCATTACAAAAACTTTAGTTTAATCGACATGAACATGACACAAAATTTGTGGCCATCTTGAATTTAGGATCTCCGCCAAAATCTTAAAATTTATACAGTATCAATTATGTTTGCTACTCAGATTTTCAGAGCAAGATTCATTTTAATTTCCGCCAATCAGAACATCAATGGCTCTAGTAGCCACAAGGCATTTTACAATGTCAGAAAATTACCCTTATATTAGTTCTGCATAATTTGATTTAAATAAGTGAAATAGTTTCTGAAACCAGCTATTTTTAGTGCCTCTGGAGTTCTATGTTCCAGTGTTGTGGCCATCTTGGTTTTAGGATCAGTACCAAAGATTCACGATTTATAGAAAAGTAATACAGTACACTGGTTTATGTATCTGAGAGCGGCCCTAATCTAAACTATTTTTCACAAGCGCAAGTTGAAGAACGTGGGTCAACACATGTTTTGGCCAATATCTCACAATGTTATATAGCTACAGAAAAAAACCGTTACATTAAAATGATCAGCACATTCAATCTTTTTTTAATTTCAGAAGTTGTTTAACTGCCTGTAGGAGTTATGGACATTAAGATACGATTTGTTTTAGAAAATTGTCAGTTTTGACAGTATAACTTGAAAAATAAAACAGCAGATCGATATAGCAAATTGCTTAAATGATCAGCCAGACAATGCAAATCACTATGTTGGTCTCTATTGTACGACAAATTCTTAAAGGAGATTTTGCCCTTTAATAATGACTAGAGTGAAACTGTAAATTGCAAGACAATACCTTTAAAAAACACATTTGGTCCAAAATTGTCAGACGAATCCTTACAGGTCTTTCTGCCCTTTAATAACAATTTTGTTAATAAAATATAAGTATTTGCCTTATAAATTTAGAGCTAGAGTAAAACTGTCAATTGCAAAAATAAACAGAAGGACATGGCCTACAAACAATTTAATTGTCAAAAAATTGTCCAGTTAATCCTTATAGTATTATATGTAATTTACTCATAATTTTTCTTGAAATTTTCAGTGTTTGCTAAAACTTATAAATTTCTCAATGAATTATCCTCATACTTACCATTAAGTTTTTATAAAGGAATACATAATTAAACAATTCAACAGTTAACAAAATCGCCATGTTCCCAAGTCTGAAAATAAGGAAAAAAATCCTTGAACAATAATAACAGGTGTACAACTTCATACATTTTCAATCTTTCTGTGAAATTTAGAGTTCTAGACTGAAACTGTAGGAGTTAATTACACAATATATTTACTGTCTTCTGTAAATCTGCCCAAAAATAACCAAGTTCCAAGGTCTGGAAAATTAGGAACATGCTGGAACACTTCCGTAATAGCAGGTGCAACAAATTCAATACATGTGTGAAAAAGGGATTATTTGCTGCTGTAACATAAATTGCCTGATTATTTGTGCTATTTACAGTTTTACTTTTGGTGTTATAGTTTTTTATTTAAAAGGAGAAAACTGATATTTCATAAATTTGTCATTCAAGGGAAATAACTCCAAAAAAGAAGTAATTTGACTATCTTGGACCAAACGAGTTATTTGTAGCCCTTGTCCAATCTAATTAAAATTAAATCTTTCACTTGCTCCCCCTTTTTGTTATTGGTCGCTGGGTTGTAACACGCAGCGACCATAGCAAAAGGGGGGGGGGAGCAAGTGAAAGATAAACGCAGCGACCAATAACAAAAAGGGGGAGCAAGTGAAAGATTTAATTTTAATTAGAGTGGCCCTTGCCTTACAGATCATTTTTGCAGTTTAGAGTATCATGCACTCTGATTTTGGGCTGTAGTATGGTTTAGTAAGGCGGGCAGGGGAAATAAGGGTATCTATTTTTATCAACTCCTCCTACAGTTTTCAACCCAGATCTCTGAAACTTCAGAAAACGATTACACATGTATTGAATTTGTTGCACCTGCTATTATGGAAGTGTTTCAGCATGTTCCTAATTTTCCAGACCTTGGAACGTGGTAATTTTTTAGCAGATTTACAGAAGACAGTAAATATATTGTGTAATTATCTCCTACAGTTTCAGTCTAGAACTCTAAATTTCACAGAAAGATTGAAAATGTATTGAAGTTGTACACTTATTATTATTGTTCGAGGATTTTTTTCCTTATTTTCAGACTTGGGAACTTTGAGATTTTGTTAACTGTTCAATTATGTATTCCTTTATAAAAACTTAATGGTAAGTATGAGGATAATTCATTGAGAAATTTATAAGTTTTAAGTTACAAAGCAAACACTGAAAATTTGAAGAAAAATTATGAGTAAATTACATATAATACTATAAGTAGTAACTGGACAAATTTTTTGACAATTAAATTGTTTGTAGGCCATGTCCTTCTGTTTATTTTTGCAATTGACAGTTTTACTCTAGCTTTAAATTGATAAGGCAAATACTTATATTTTATTAACAAAATTGTTATTAAAGGTCAAAAACACCTGTAAGGATTCGTCTGACAATTTTGGACCAAGTGCGTTTTTATAGGCATGGTCTTGCAATTTACAGTTTCACTCTAGTCATTATTAAAGGGCAAAAACTCCTTTAAGAATTTGTCAGACAATATAGACCAACATAGTGATTTGCATTGTCTTGCTGATCATTTTTGCAATTTACTATATCAATCTGCTGTTTTATTTTTCAAGTTATACTGTCAAAACTGACAATTTACTAAAAAAAACGTAACTTAATGTCCATAATTCCTACAGGCAGTTAAACAAATATTCTGAAATTAAAAAAGATTGAATGTGCTGATCATTTTAATGTAACGGTTTTTTTCTCTGTAACTATATAACATTGTGAGATATTGGCCAAAACATGTGTTGACCCACGTTCTTCAACTTGCGCTTGTGAAAAATAATTCAGATTAGGGCCGCTCTCAGATACATAAACCAGTGTACTTTATTACTTTTCTATAAATCGTGAATCTTTGGTACTGATCCTAAAACCAAGATGCCCACAACACTGGAACATAGAACTCCAGAGGCACTAAAAAATAGCTGGTTTCAGAAACTTTTTCACTTATTTAAATCAAATTATGCAGAACTAATATAAGGGTAATTTTCTGAGATTGTAAAATGCATTGTGGCTACTAGAGCCATTGATGTTCTGATTGGCGGAAATTAAAATGAATCTTGCTCTGAAAATCTGAGTAGCAAACATAATTGTGATACTGTATAAATTTTAAGATTTTGGCGGAGATCCTAAATTCAAGATGGCCACAAATTTTGTGTCATGTTCATGTCGATTAAACTAAAGTTTTTGTAATGAGTAATGTGAGCATTACAGGCTTTCCATGTGTAGAAATAATTTTTTTTACAAGTGTAATTATGAATAACTTAGACTTACGCAGGTTGTTGGGTCTTTTTTAGTTTCCGATACTAGTAAATATGTTTTGGTTCGGAGACCTTTAATGGATGACGAAAGTATTTTTAGTTGTGGATAAAAACAAATTATATCCGTCTTTTGGGTAACCAATATTCTTGAATAATTAGAAACTAAAAATATTTAACCAAGATTTCCCCCATAAATCGTGTTGTAAATTGTAACAATTAAGAAAAGCAAGACCAGGCCATTTGAACATTCAGAGCTTTTAGTTCCTTGTTTTCCTGAAATTTGCCATTAGTGTTAGGTACCCAAAATCTAGTATGGTGACGTAATCATTACTCTGAATTACTGTGAATAACGGGATATACCTATAAAAGATGCCGTATTTTAATGTTTTTTATTTGTATAAAACTGTTAAATTGAAAAAAGACACCTTTTCAAGAATGCGTTTTTCTTAATTTCAAATGTTGCCCCTTTTCAATTTGTTTTTATGTATTGTGAAAGCGCTATACATTCAACCATATCTAGTAACGTTTGTTACGAACACATTTGTGTAATTTTTTACCGATTTATTACGACTTTCGACGTATTTGCCGCACTTTAAATTCACACTAAAAAATATAATATCATTTTAGATATGCGTTTTTTTTCTCAATAATTTTTCCATGAATTTTTAGAGTACAACATATATTTTTGTCAGATTTACACGAGTTTATTTATTTCTATAGTCGTTTCGTTAGCGCGACATTTTTTAAACGATGTTATTATTAACAAAGTTGCATGAACATATTATAAATATTCGATAAGGAAAATATTAATGCGCAAAACGTATGTGTGCGAATTTAAATACAATTTGAGCAATAAATGGTTATTTATTGTGGACATAGTTAAGGTGTACGACGTAATATAACGTAACATAAAAAAAGCTCAAATGACGTTTAGAGGCCCCAATAACGTGCGCTACGTCTTATTGAAATTGTTACAATTTTCAATGTAAAAGAATTAACAAAACTTCATTTGTTTTAAAATCTACCGGTATTACGTACTACATGCAATAAAACACTACCAGTGCAAACTGCGCTTTGATTAATATATGTTTTACATACATGGATCAAACTCATGGATACAAAGCTAAAAGTGGAGTCAGAGGAGAAGATTGTTTATAAAGTTAACAACGGACAGATAACAGATGACAGACACCTAGTCAATAAGTGATCACAATATAGAAAAGGGACAGACATACGCTTTAGGAAAAACCTTACTGCATACTAACATAGTAAAAATTCTGATCATTTGAATGCAATCTATCTCTTTACTGGAGTTTTATGAAAATAATTTTAGTCTTTTTCAATTACATCAATGAATTGGCACTTATTAAATGATTTTCAGGTACGAAGTAAAGAACATATTTGTACAAGTACTGCCTCCCTCTTTTTTGATTGTTTCCTCCCTACCCCTTCTCCTTTCTCCCTCCCCTCAACTTCTTTCTCCCTCCCCTCAGCTCCTTTCTCCCTCCCCTCTACTCCTTTCTCCCCCTCTCTCCCTGTCTCCCACTACCCTGTCCGCCCTCTTGCTTATGCTTAAAATGATATCATCGTCATGGTGCCAGACAGAGAATAAAATCAATATCTCACTTCGAGAGCAGCGTAGCTGCGAGCTGTGCTAGATATTATTGATACATGCAAGTACAAACATAATGTATTTGTGAAATTGAAAAATATTAAAATAAAAAAACTCAACTGGTCTGCTAAGCTGATAGGTGCTGTTGTAAAGGGGTATATCTATCTTGATTTCGAGTTAATATACCAGACATCAAGTGTGTTCTTGCAAGAACATAAAAACCAAACAAACACACGAATCCAAGATATACATACAATTTTTGTTTATTATTTACCACTATTGTCTTCAACTTCTGCAATAGCTTTCATTATGGATATTTAAATATGTTCGTCATCGTTAACATGCAGGTAAGGGACAGACCATTTAACTTGAAGGAGGGGGGCTTTGGTTTTTTGTTTTTGGTCAGAAAATTATTTATTTTTTGAAGGCGTCGCGACAGAATATTTTTTTCATTATTAGCAATATTTTATATAGTAGAAATCTTTCTTCAGAATTTTCTTACCCTCTGCTTTCAAAATATATTTTTTCATCAAAAATAATTTTCAAAATATTTTTTACGAAAAAACAAATGCCCCCCCTCCCCTTGCAATTTAAATGGTCGGTCCCTAAGAGATAAAACACTTATTTCAAAGGCTCATTTTGATGAAAGAATGACTAGTTACGATATACTCTCAAGATTTTGTAGGCACATGTTGGGAAAAGTACAATTTCATTGTTTGTTTGTTTTTTTAAGTAGTATATAGATAAAAAACAATATACATGAAACATATACAAGATTTTGAAATTGTATATGTAAATTTGATACAGAGATTAATGGATGTTATTGACACGTGAGATAAAGTTTTGTGATCGCCAATCAGTATGTGTCCACTTAATATCACCATCATCAATAAATCTGTACCAAGAGAGTGGTTTTCCGAGTTGTTCATTTTCCAATTTAACCATAAATATGTTGGCATATGATGGGATTATTTTTGTTCCCATCGCTGTTCCCTTTATTTGCAAGAAATGACATCCATTAAAAGTAAAGTTTTTTTTAGCACAATGTGAGAATTGTGACTAAACAGTCAATTGGATGATCTTTGACTGAACGAGTTTCCCAGATTTCTCTGCATGAGGAGTTAGTGTAGAGAGGGGTGGTATCCATAGTGACCAGAGTGATACCAAGTGCCAGGGATTCAGAGCGACATTTTTTTGCAGATAATCGGTGTTTTTTTCCAAGAATGATGTAAGAGATTCAACATGTGGTCGAAAATGGTAATCCACAAATTCAGATATTTTTTTCTGTTTGATGGCCTTTAGATGAGACAATAGGTCTACTTGGGTTGTTAAGATTGTGAATCTCGGAAAGAAGTAGAATCTGTCGCCTTTGGATTGTCTGATATTCGAGAGTTTTGTCATCATATTGATGATAAATGAGGACCTAATCAAAAGAACAATATAGGATATATTATCCTATATTGTTCTTTTGATTAGGTCCTCATTTATTTCATCGCTGAATATCTGTGTGGATCTCTAATATTCACAAACCTTACAACACAGTCTACTATAATTAGGAGTTGTACACAGCTAATATTTATTTATTTAAAAACAAATATTGATAAACAGTTTTATTTACAGTATTAAAGCTTCTATAATTGGATAAAATATACAAACTGTAGTTCACTTGTATTTTGAACTTTTATTTGGCAATACAAATATCATTATATCAAAAACCTATGGATATATTTTTACGACAAACGAGACTTATAATTTCAAAATTAAACATTTTCCGAACCTTAGTCCTAGAATCCTCTGCCATCCAACGCTTATTTGTTTTGTTTTTTTGCGTGGGACGGCAGAGGATTCTCGGACTATCCTAACCTATGCAGCAATATTCCAGCTTCTCCTACATACGGTGTATATATTTTTGTTATCGTTCAGGTATGCAAGTGCTTGCAGCCAGCGAGTATACTGATTTTTGCAAGCGTCGCCTATTTCTTCGGGATAAACTTATCAACAATTGTTACAAGACAAAACTACTCGTCCCCGTTTTTAATAAGTTTTACTATAGATACCACTTCTTTGTCGAAAAATATCTCGTTTAAAAATATGGTTGCAGATAGTTTTTCTAATTTTTGAATTACTAGTAAGTGTACAGTGAATGTGCTATGATGATTTTTGAATTACTATTACTGACTTGTGTATATGATAACCACCTATTTAAATGAAATAACCAACTCACATAATACAGTAATGGAAGCATAAAACCTGTTTTAAACCACTATTTCTTTTGAAATGCCTGTACCAAGTCAGGACCAATGCTGTAGTTACTATATTTTAGGTTGTTGGTTCTGGAGTTTGCCGGTTTCTCGGACTTTGATTTCTGGATTGTCTTTTTGACATTTTCATCGGTGTTAAATATTTTGTTATTATCTTCATTCTAATCCATATATCCAATATATGTAAGGGAAAAATTAGCGACAATTTGAAATGACGTAAATGTCCACATACGCAACTGTATTTTGCAATTTCTTCAAGCGTTCTAAAAAGTTTTTTTATAATTTTTTACAAACATTTCAACAAATTTTATCAGGAGTCTAATCAGTTCTTAGAGTACTTCGAAGCAAAATACTACAAAAGATATGAATATTAAAACAAACTACTTTAAAATTGATAGGTTTAATATGTTGAAATGATTTGCTGTGCCTGATGACCATAGGAATGAGCACTATTTGTACCACTTCTTTTCGATTTTTTTGTTATCTTCTTACGAAACGAAAATCATACAGGGACAGATATATCTGATTTTTAAACAATTGACGGTTTTGGGATTTTCTGGTTGTACATCCAAATGACATTGAAATAAAATACACCAATGACACTTTAGCATCAGTTCAGACTTAACATTTGCCAGGACCGATTTAGATACAATGAATGAGACGACATCACAATTTTATTTCAATTGTGAGCTGCCTATTTATTTGTAGCAACAGTCTCGCAGCACTGACAGGCTTCCACGTGATTTTGGCAAAAAGACATACTTACGTTCAACTATGACAACTGAAAATTTATCCTCGCTTTGCATGTTGCATGCATATAAAAAAAGTCACCATTGACATAGATAAAGTTATTTAATGCTTTGAATTGAAAACGGATATAATACTTCCTTTCTTTTTCAAAGTAAACTAATAATAAAAGGAGCAGAGTGAGAATATTAGAATGTTATATTAAGATATTTTTTACATTTAAGAAACGCACCTACTGATCAATATTGTGAATCGTTGATGATATTATTGAAGGTATATGTTAAATAATTACACATTTCATAAATGTTTTACGAATAATTTTATATGAGTTACGAATTAGGGATTATTCAAAACTGGTATTGGAGTACCAACTAATTGGTTTAGGTTGATTTGTTTGTTTGTTTGATGGTGTATAACGCCACTTTCAGCAATTTTTCAGCTATATCATTGCGTCAAGTTTTGGGGGAGGAAGCCTGAGTACCCGGAGAAAACCCCCGACCTGTGGTAAGGTTTAGGTTGAAGAAATGAATAAATAAACATTATATAGTTAATTAGAAATAGAGATTACACAATTATAAATTATAAATTAAAAAAACAATTTCTAATATTTGTTGCATATATGCTTTTAGTCAGATGACTCTCCAAAAATTTTGTTGTGTCTGTTTTTGAAATCGTTAAATGTCAAAGAATTTGTTTGACCTTTTTTTTATCTTTGTCTCTTATTGGTGTCCCCAGAAAAGCCCAACAATGCTATGTTCTAGTACGGATTTATCGGATTTTTTCAAAAGATTTGTTCGTTTATCTTTACAACATCTCCACACTGCAACATTAGTGCAGCCATTTTAAATTTAAACCTAAAAACCTAAACCGTAACCACCGTAACTATGTGGTTTCAATGGTTTGCTAACTAGCAAACGGCAAACTAGTCAAGGTTCCAAACTAGTTTAAACCGGTTCTTATCAACAAATAGTAAGTTTAATGAACCAAAATTGGTTTTATGCTAACAAATATGCCATGTGATTGCCACAGAAAAATAAGACTAATTTGAAAAGACCTGTACATGACGGCAATAACAAAATATCGAACACCAAGGAAACTGTCAAAAAGACAACACACAAATCAAAATCCTAGACAGGCAAACTTTAGAAACAACAACCAAAAATGTAGCAATGGTAATGACTTGATGCAGGCATTTCTAAAGAAATGTTGGGTTAAACCATGTTTTATGGAACGCCAAACCTCCCGCTTTCGTTATTGTATAATGTGAGTTTGTTTATTGATGGATGCAAAAGGATGGATATCATATACCACTAGTCTGTCTTGCAGGATAATTCGTAAGGCGATCTCCTGGCACAGAAACAAATGCAAATTATATTTCACGTGTGTATGGATAAGACTGCATCAGACATGATAATTTTGTTATAAAGACATACTTTACTCTGTAAAAACGTACGTTGTAATGTAAATTGCACCAACAAACAATTATCTGTTCTCTTTTTAAACATCAGGAAAGACACTCTAACACATTTAGGTTAACTAAACTTATGTTATTCTACCTGATGTGTGATGGAAATTAGTATTATTCTTCATTATTGCTGTTTATGGTTGGTTTTAAGTATATTTCATTTTAACGATATTCAGACTTTACTTCAGTACTTTACTTTACTAAAAAGAATGGAAATGGGAAATCTAGATACAAATACTTGGTTTTAGGTCGAAACAAGTCGTAAAAGACTTCTCCGAATTTTGTAAAAGATTAAGTTTTTCTGAAATCATCAGAATACTTTATTTTCTGATTGATAACACAATTAGTATTTGCTTTCCTGACTTGTCCTCTCCTTCAAATTACGTTCCGTTTTTTCAAGACGTACTTTCAATTAATAACCCAAACTTCGGTGACTATATTAATAGCATCTACATTATTTGACTTGAAATTAAGGACACCACATTTACAGCTAGGTTTGCTTCATACCTTGACCTGCATCATCAAATTGACTATGAAGGCCGGTTGAGATCCAAAATGTACGACAAAGGGAATGATTGTCTTTTGTGAATTTTCAATTTGTATGTAGAACCATCCCAGCAGCACCTGCAGATGGCACAGGTATTCGTCGACAGGACAGGATGCCGCCTTCGTCAACAGATGTGAGTTGCGAGTATAAAGTTGGTCAAACATACATTGGAGAACAGTTGGAGACAGATACAAATCAAGATTCCCAAAAAGAGACTGCTGAAATAGCTATCATTTACAGACGCCTTACTGAATATTTAGCCACAACTATATACTGTTGGCCCTACGATTTAAAATTGGCAGTGCAGCTGTAGGCGACGATATCTCATCAAGCATGCACAGTTATCGGACGTATTAATGCAAGTATTTAATCATACCTACATCATACATGTGTTCTTCCAATAAGGCCGCCAAATTTAGCAGAAAAACGCGTGATCGCGGACAGCACGATAAACTGCATATAAACTAGTTTATAAGATTCCAGTACTCCATCGGCCTATAACTAGATTGCACAAGCAGTCAGGGAACTGGCGCTCGAAGTGAACATGTTTACATACGCGATAAAGTACTTTCATGACAGTGACTTTCAATGTCCAACAATATTTACCTTTTTTACGACTCCTAAACAAACACTGCTGAAACAAAATGCAGACAAGCTTTTTATGCAAATATGTAAATTTCAAGGGTATAAGCGGTATGCAAAGATAGTTCCATATGGTTTTACGGAGATAATACATATGTAACAGCTACATTTACATTCATACCAAGAGACCATTCTAAAACTTACAGTTCATAGTCATTTTTGAAAACATCCATTTCTTCACCGAGTGATTCAGCATACAATGCCCAACCCTATTTAATTACATAATAAAAACAGAGGCAAAAACTAAAAGCAAATAATAAGAAAATATGTCAGGCAATGTCAAAAAAGTGAAAAAACATAAACGAAAATAAACAAATAGCTGGCTTTCAAAGCAAACAAGTTTGTCATTTGACGAATTCTTTTTAATTTAAATAAAACAAAATCAAACAAATCCAATAAACCTAATAAACTGATCAAAAGTTTTAAAAAATATATGTCAAAGGTTACGTTTCATCCTTTTCTCATTTAAAACCACTAAAATTTAATTTTAGTCAATTTAAGTACTATGAGAACAATAAACATGTATGTAACAATACAACGCTAGAAAGAAAACAGAGCACTTACTTCCACAAACGCAGAATACTGTGGAAAAGCAGCAGGTACCATAAAAAATGGATCAACTCCCATCCACTGTCGAAATCCTGGAATTTTAGCCGTACTCTGATAACTTATCTGCAAGACCAGATTTTTAACTTGTAAAAAGGAGATAGACCAAACATAAACTTGTTATGATGCGCTTTTTACGTTACCCTTTTTTGACCTTGTATTTCGATTTTGTACATGTACATAACATCAAATCTTTATAGACAGTTACAAAAGGATCCCTAACCACCCTATGCCACCATCCATTATGCCACATCAATATTGTTTGTTTGAATGATGTTTAGTGGCAATCTCAGCAAGTTTTCCGCTGTATCATGGTATCGATTTTTTTTAGGAAAACTGGTAATCCTTGTCAATTATAAGTTTTAAGTCGATGACACTCTATCCACAGACTCGAACCCGCAAGTCACATCAAAAAGTTTATAATGATAACACTTATATTTTAAAACTAATTGAAAATCGTATGTTTTACTGTAGAAGGTCGACATATCACGCAAAAAAGAGATCTCCCTAAACAAAAAAAAATGAAAAAAGCTTTCGTGTACACAATGAGTCTATACATTAAGATACATATACAATATTGGTACATTGTCAGAACATATACAGTTTATTTGAACGAGCCCTAGAAACAGGTAGAGATGCGAGGCTCTGCCGAGCATTTCTTACCTGTTTTGCGGCGAGTACAAATAAACTTTATATTTTCTGACAATGTACGAATATTGTTTTTATTCTGCAAATGCAAACAGAAAATACCTTTAATTCTACCGGAAAACATTTAAAAAGTGCACTTTTACCCGATTTGTTACTTGAAATTTTAAATATCGTATTCGACAACAAGCCGTAAACTAGAACAGATTTAAGTAGGTAGAATATCTAACATTAAGTTTATATGGCATTTTGGCATTGTTTAACTGCGTTTTCCGATTACTACAGAGAATTATAACTTCCAGAAGATATTTATAATGTTGATTAATTGATACAAAAGAAGTGAACACATCTGACTTCAGGCTAAATATATACTGTTTATTATAAATGTTATAGCTTACCTGAAGATGATGACCAGGTATTGCCTCGTGTAAAGAAAGATCAGCAAAGTTAAAGATGGGACTAAAATATACACAAATTTTGATACGTATATAAAAAATCTCTCATAGTAGTGTTCATTGTCATGAAACATATTAAACTAATTGTAATCACACAGAGTAAATTAGTCCGAGTGAGTGATTTTCAAACTATAACACATTTCATAATTTTTGTCACACTGACATTGTGAACTGTTTACAAAGATGAATTTGAGTATTGCTTTTATACTGTATTAGCACATACACATGTAATCAGCACTGTCTATATTAGCTTCAAAACAAGCACACGATGTATTACTATTATTGTTTCAGAGAGTAAAAGTAATTGGATGTAAACGGATGAATTTCAACCTACAAAACAACAATGTCTTGCTTTTCATTTTGTAAGACACAGAAACATTTACTTTTAAATAATGTTAAATCTGCGTTCATTTTTAATCGTGGAAATTGACTATTTAATAAGAAATGCATTGTATAATTAAACTGATGTATATTGACCTTTCATCAGGATGAAACGTATTAACATAAAATATTCCTGGTCGTGATCCATCTGGAGGCCCAGCAACGTAGCTCCCTCCGATTGCATCTGTAAGAGTTGGTCGTACTCTACAATAAATCATAGACATTATCTGTTAAAAGAGCAGTCTCATATTCATAAGTGATATAAATAGTCCTATATTAAGATTGCTTTATAAAAGACGAGATACTCTAACCAACATTTTATTAAGCGTAGACAAGTTTTCGACAAACTGGTGTGATTTTATGCAGTGCAACGATTGTGACAGTTTCAAAGCACACCCACATTACAACAGCGAGTCTTTCAAAAAATTGATAATTCTTGTTTAGACTACTTCAGACAAACGCTAAAAATAATCAAAAGTAAAATAAAAGTATATAGCTAGTTAATTAGAAATTAATTGATCTGGAAATAGTGTTAGCGCCATATCATTTATCATACACAACTTTGATGTACACACTAGTGCATGTCAATCAAATGTTGAAATGTTCAATTTAAAAAGCAAATGTATTTACATCAAGCGCAAAATAACACAAACATGCATTTGTACAGTCTTTTCTAAATTATATGATTAATTTAAAGTACAAACAACTAGGACATTTTCGTCTAAACATGCAATTATATATAAAACTTACTCGACAGGAAGAGACGGTACTTTTTTAAACAACGTCTTTAGTTTAGGTTCTATTCTGTTGTGAACAATGTCTTTATACTTTGAAAGTATGTCATTCTAAAAATAAAAACGTTTTGACATGTTTAATACGATCATTTCGGAACATGCAGTTCATGCGTTTACTATTATGACATTGTTGCTTGTTTTTGTGCCATGTTTCCCAGCAATTGCTTTTTGTTTGTTTCATACTATGGACTCGCGTGTTGTTTATAACATGTTCAAACAAACTCAAAATTGCGACTGTTACATCTTAATGAGTAAAGCTACAAGTGCCACTTTAGATAAGTATTAATAATATTAGTGCATACGATGAGACTGTGTCATTGAAAAGATACAACTTAAAAGTTATGTATAAAATATTATACAAGCCAAGTGTTTTTACTGTTAGTGCTTAGTATAAAGATGTCAAGCTGTAAATGATTTTACTGTGTCTCTGTAAGACTGTTTGATCTTAATAAGTAAATTTGTTATTAAAACATCTAAATGGCAAGTGTTTTACTATTTCAAATTTATAAAGATAATTTAACAGTTATAAGAGCTCAACGTATTCTTACAATGTTTACTTACACTGCTTTTAAGTAAAAACTTTGTATTATTTTTCAGAGAATCAAAAATGTATTTCACTGTTCCTGTAAGATTCAGTTTATCAAAGATCTATAAAAACAAAACCTTCATATTAACAAAACATGCAAGATAAATGCAGAATATTATATCCCTGTCAAATATGGATAAAGCTCACAAGTAAAAAAAAACGTGTTTCAAAACATGTATATAAATAAATTTGCCACAGATGGTGTTTTTATAAATGCGGACAGAGCTTGCTGCCTGATATGTTTGGTCCTACATATCATAACGTCTATCACTTGGCGTTCAATGTCAATACATATGGAATTCTTGTACAGGAATGTGTTGTTTAAGATTGAGAGGGAACATAAAACATATTTTTGTTAGGCTAAATCTTTCTTGTTTGCTTGAACTTGCACTTTGGTTTTAGTTTGTGAAGTTTAGTTACTAACCGATTTACCCGGGTTAATATTAATGAAAAAAATATTCTAATAACAGATCATTTGTTGGGATTTAAGATGGTTACGTTAACTACAAAGGTATAACTTTTTCTGAAAGTAAGTACTTAAATTGTTGGGTCATGGATTTTAGCGGAATGCATAATGATTAACCATGACAAGGAAAACAAATACCCGAGCAAAATGTTGTCTAGGAACCTTTTTAAGCAACTAAATCACTGCGAGTACTCTTACAGAAAAAGACAGAGTTCTGACGTCTTGTTGAAACTATGTACTTTTTAAATACGTGCTACCTCATAAGAGATGTCTTCAAATCTTACTTGGAGAAAATCATTATTAGAAATGTATCGTGTTAGCGAAAATAATGAAAGATCTGACAAAAATAAACGTAAGTATATACATTAAAACAAGTTTTCTTCTGGTCAAAACTCTTCATCATTGTATGAATATAAACCAAAATTATAACCTACCCAATTACTCCATTACAATGACAACAGATGACAAATGCGCGTAATAGCACAATGTAAGAACAACACGATAAAGTGGATCGCCTAACTACAACACCGTATTAACTATGAACAAAACAAGCTAAATATCTATATTCTATGTTCATACATACAAAATAACAATAACAAAATACCGAACACCAAGAAAACTGTCTAAAAGACAATGTACAAAATCAGGAACCAACAACCATAAATGAAGGTTTTTGTTGAACCTGAGTTAATGTTATCTCTGCAGTTCTATGGTCGTCACCATGACTTGATTGATCGTTATGGGTAATCAATCTCGATCAAATATGATGACATTTTTATAGGTAGTGTTTCATATTCCTAGGATTTGACTTTTTCCTAGATATGAACATGAGTAACTCGACGGGTCTCTATCGCGATACTTGTTAAAAGAATCGCGATACTTATTAAAAGCATCAGGATACCTGTTAAAAACATCACGATACTTGTTAAAAGCATAGTGATACTTTTGAAAAGCAAAGTAAGCCGATACGGTTTACATTATGCATACTGTTTTTTTTCCATCGCGATGCTTTTATCAAGAATTGCGATGCTTTTAACACGTAACGCGATGCTTTTCAAAGTATCAATCTACACCGGATGATTTACCTGTGTTAAAGATCAGAAACACTTGTCACGTGAGCTTAGTAACGAGATGATTTGTGTAAATATTTTAAAATAATAACATCAACAGTTGTTAAAATAAAGTCAAATGGTATCCAATATTATAATATTTGCTATGCCAGAAGCGCGTTTTGCTTAATGCAAACTCATCACACTTGCTCAAAACATAATTTTCAACTGTGAAGATAAAACACATGGATTTATCATTAGAATATTGGGACATGTATTGTCTGAAGTCGATGAACTTTCATCTAACAATTGGAACTGTAATGCCACATTGGACACTTCTTCGATTTCTGTTTGATTAGCATTAACAAGTCAAGCATGGTTCCTGGATTGGAGTCTGCGCAACTGACATGAACTCCTCTTTTAATCATATTACGTCTTCATAACAATAATCCATCTGACAATTAAGTGCAACTTGTTCAGCGTCATACTCCTTTACCTGGCAAACACTTGTGCCTTCCAGTGGTCAGGATGTTATTAAGTAAAGACATTTTTAGGAAAGAGTTTCATTTTGTTTTTCATGGTTTATTTGGTAAATATAATTCTGCTTCTGTAGTACAGAGTAATATGTGTATATATACAAATGCATGTTTTGTTAATTCATAAACATGTCTGCGATATAACAGTTTATTACTAATATATTAGCCAAAACAGGTTATGGTGGCACTTAAGCCAAAATAGAATAAAATGTTCTGTAACCTGATTTAAATAATGCATATTTTTATGTATAGCTCGAAGTACATACACATGTTTAAATAGCATCTAAGAGTTGCTGTTATTTATCAAGACAATACAAAGTTTATGATAAAATGGGTCATCCAATTCGAAGGATTATAAACTGCAAGTACTATTTATTCGCTTACAAAATATCTTAAATGTACAGAGGAAATAGGAGAAGAAAAACACAAATAGCGCTGCTAAATTCCAAATTTGGCATGTGGACGCTTTTGGTGGACATGTGACCTGTATAAGAATATTCTATGTTGACCGACTTATTCTTGTGTAGATCAGTCTAGGATAAAGAATAAAATATCAATAAGATTGATTATTTAAGATATTTACCTCTATAATTTGTATTGTTGCTAAGCCTGTAGCCATGCTACACTTTCCGAATTTTGACAAGTGGGTACCTGCCTGTTAAAAACTTATTCATCCGTTTTACCAGTTAGGTAGTTGATGTATGTTTATTCCGACCCAGTCGGTATTATATTCACTTTTTACCCTTTGACCTCATGACAATTCACCTCTCAAAAAGCATGTCAAGTGATCGTAATTCTGTTTCTTGATTAGTCAAAAACCAATTTGATGGGGATCAGAACAGGGTGGTAAATTTGGCAATTCACCTTTCAAATTTTGTACTATTATTATTTTTTTGTCTGTTTGATTATAAATTATTTTATAGTGCAATTTAGGTATTAAGAACGATACAGAACAGCTGCAGTTTGTAAAATTTTATATCAAACCACATTTACAAAAATGTTAAATATTTATTATTTGAAGTACAGCGCAAATTAAAACGCATATTAACACGCTGGATTTTTGCGGGCTTTTCTGGAGTGTAAAAAAGATGAAGAAAAGAATTTTAATTTATTTCTTTTATTTCTTTATTAAATACAAATATACATTCATTTTATATAAAGGTTGATATTAAATCAAATTTATTATTATTGTTCTTGGGCGTCAATGGGTTTCAATACATAATAGCAATAAACGTTCTTGACAACAAAGTACATGTAATTGTATTTAAATGATCAATTTTTAGTTAACTTTATGCTTGGTTAATCTGTTAATATGGAAAACACGTAAATAAAAAAAATCTGTTGAAATATTAAAACACATATGATGGGCTCACATATATCAATTAATAATTTCAAAATAGTTTCACTGGGACTAGTGTTAATTTATAGGTTCCTGATTTCAAGTAATAATAATAATTAGGTTTGTCAACATTTGTCCGTCAGTACGTCCCCCAAAAAATTTCAATGAAACATTTCTGGTCTATTGAAACGGGGAATTTGTATGACAATAATGAGATTCGTAGTTCAATGCATAACTAAATTTATATTTACTGCGTCGGCTATCTGTTTAAAGATAGTAATTGTGTTCTAATGATAACTGGCACTAATTTGACAAATTTTATTATCCCTCAATTCCCACGAACGGTAAAATATATACCGATACATGTTCGCATTTATGCACTATCTTGCATCTCGGAATGTATAGATCAATCTCTTACAAGCAACTTTAACTAAAAGAACATGTTCAAAAGATCCAAATTGTATTCCTCGTAAAAACGTAGATGACATAAATTTGTCAAAAACACATACACTTTAATTTTATTATTCAACTGGTACGCAAAGACTTCGTACTATATGTAAAGTACTTAATTAAACTTACAAACAATTACATTTAAGCTTTATTTTGCTGCAAATTTGTCCAATGTATGGATAAAAAAAATCCTAAACTAAGTAATGACTAAAGCAACACAACTATAATGCTCTGTTAACTGTAAAGCTATTGTTCTACATACCGTTCGCATTTTAGTAGCAATGCGATCAACCTCACTTATTCCCTTCTCGTGGACTTCCTCTGGAGAGAGTGGCAGAGATAAATGCCATCTTAAGCTTGCCTTATAAAATTCAGCCCCTTGGTCCCAGGCACTTACTCCGAATCCGCCTCGCAAGTTTTTCATATAGACCTACAATCAATAAGAGCAAAAGAAGAGACAGGTATTTATATTTAAACAATCGACAACACAACTAAAGAAAAAACAGACTTCAATAAAACAGTCACTTTGATATACGTCGCTATCGGGATTTATCAGCCAGAGAAAATGTAATATTCGCCGAGCAGACCATTTATCAAAGTGATTGTTTTATTACATGAATAAAACCACCATCTCCCTTGATCAGAAAAACAGAGGATGCCTTTTCTACTGGAGCCCCTGCTTACATTTTGTAATTGTTCTTACCCTTAATATTTTTTATTTAATACGGCATTTTGATATCAATTTGCTGGTAATCCTGAAATTTCAGTTTCATATATTGAGAAGAGTATAAATGAATCAGCATATCGCAGAGCCGACGTTTCTCCCATTTGTTGTTGTCACGCACGATGTACAATTAATGCAATCTATTTGTTTGGACGAATGAATTTGTTAAGACAACTATTCTGATTGGCTAAAACATAAAAACCAGGTCGATATCGTATTCCGCTTGACTACTATGTAGCGGAATCGTGCAGCTTACACACTTTTTATGTAATTTTAGTACTGTTGCGATTTATCGTGACCCAAAAGTTGTTTTTAAACCAATCAAAAACACGCAAAATTCTATTTATGTAATAATAAAAATTATCAAAAACAATTAGTACATAAAATGTTACACCATTTATTGCCTACAAATTCTACATCATTTGTCAATAGGTAATTTTATTATGTGATTACGCTTAATTCAGTTTAATATGAAGACGTTTTTTAATTGATATTCTGCAAGTGTACTGTTCCTTTCTTTAAGTACTGGTCGTAAGTAAAAATCTTAAAGTCATAATGTCACATTATCTTTAAAAAGTAAGAAATAATTTTGCAAGAACGTATAGTAACATACATTTTGAATGAAATCTTTTAGTTCGACCATGGAGTCGAGATATATTTTTATTGCTTCTTGTCCTGCCTTTCGAAGTTCAGCTCTAAAACAAATCAATCAATTATATTTACAAACATCTTTGTTACTAAGATACAATTCAGAATTTCTATTGCAGAAGAAGTGTCTATATAAAATATATAATAAAAATAAATCTAAATCATAAATAAGGTGTTTCATTAACTGTTAACATTTTAAAGGAAAACAATAAAGAAACGAACCGATCAGAATATTGAGATCTTGTGTACGTGTCGTAACGTTAGGAACGAGGAAATATTTGTTAAAACAAACACAGAAAAAAATGTTTAGATTAAATGGAGAAAATATACAAACTTATTTATCAACTCAGTTAACATATAAGAATAACTACTTTTTAGCGTCTTCAATAGAGGTGATGTTATCAAGTCGTCCCAAGAATGGTTTATACCAAGAAAAGTTTTCGGGCGATCCTGTTATATTTATTTCCATGAACCTGTTAGACACCGAAAACTGAAAGAAAACAATGACAAAAAGACATGAAGTACTAAGAAATAACTGATTAAAAAGAAATATTAATAAAGTTGCATTAATCGTGGATGTTGTCATGGAATCCATTTGAAGCGTTTAATATTATTTATTTTATAATGTTTAAATAGTCCTGTTTGTATCAGATATTTTATTTGGAAATAATAAATGTACCTATCGTTGCACAGGTAAATAGTTCTTTTATCGACACCACACAAAGAAAAGCGTTTTCGACAAACCCCTTCATTGATATCGTGCTTGTGTATGGAGTACTTAAAAACGATTAAAGACTACATAATTTTAGTCTTACCATGGAGACATTGTGATTTGTATGACCAACACTAATAGCTTTTTCCATTCGATTTTTAAACTGTTTGTTCTAAATAAAATACAAATACATGTAACTTCAGTAGGTATTTTCATGTGAATGAACTTTTTAGACAAATGATTATGACATAAATGTATAAATAACATATACTTAATATTTTGAGATTTAATGCATGATGGAATGTATTATGCGTTATATGTTTTTCTATTTGTAACATCCACAATCCTCAAAAATAAGGTTTTTTCAACAGCTATACTGCAGATAGAATTTTTATTATGTTATCTTAAATTGAAAGGGATCATGCTGATAAAAACCCCAATTTTTTATGTAATTGTTTTGGAATGATTAATTTCACTGTACAATACAAAAAAAGAAATAAATGAATTATCACCTAGCATAAAATAATTTCTCCTTGTTTCCTTTTCAATTGAATTAACGTTGATCAACAAAAAATGCAAACGTCTCAGCTTATTTTATGTAGTCCCCTCTCCACGATTTATGTTATGTTTGTGTTATTGTTTATAGTAAACAAACTATATAGTCATCGCGAGATACTGTGTCTAAAAATATTTTAGTACTGGAACTCGCTTTAAATCAGTAAATAATAATATACTTGTATGGCAAATTTTTCTATTCGGGTTATGAAGTTTTCAAAATCTTTCACAGTCATATTTTTTGGTAGCACAGACACATCCCAGTCTGGATCCATTTGGGGTCCTTCTAAGAAATTTACTGGATTTATTGCAGTATATCTAAAATGTTGAAACAAAAATTATATGCCTAAGAATGTTTGATATTAAATTAAGTCAAAAGATGCACACAGAATTAAACTATAAAATTAAAGAAGGAGCAAGAAACATAATTAAGCAAAAAAGAATTTCGTAGTGTTATTCTATCCGACAGGCTTAAATGTACTTCCTTATGTTAAGATACACGTTTTTTTTATTTTAGTCAAAATCTGATCAAGTCTAACACCAGGTTTGTAGTACAAAAAACCAGTATATCTACTTTAAAGGAAATTACCGATCACATTTGAGCTTCTGTAATGATAAATTTGCAAGCTGCATATGTAGATTTTATGAAAGCAGACTGAGACTTAACACACATAATAGTGTCTTACCAAACTGTTTGAAGACTGACTGAACACACACTAAAGATGATCTTACTAGTGGTGAAAGGTGACAACCATAAGAAGACGCGGTTGAATGTTTACTTAAAATAACCCCGATTGTTATAAAGTTTATACTTTTTTTTCGGTCAACTGTCAACGTATATTTTATAGTAGGAACAACCTCTGAATCATCTCTGCTTGTTTTGTTAAATGTAAACATCCAATAATAAGATGTATACAATTCTCAATCTTTGATCATATGGAGCAGGAATTGCATTCCCGTTCGA
This sequence comes from Limnoperna fortunei, assembly GCA_944474755.1. Taxonomy (NCBI): domain Eukaryota; kingdom Metazoa; phylum Mollusca; class Bivalvia; order Mytilida; family Modiolidae; genus Limnoperna; species Limnoperna fortunei. Next base: position 80,822,098 of record OX104113.1, read on the forward strand.
AGCACTTGAGTTTACCCTTAAGTCTGCTACGTGCATCTTATCTTTGTTTTCTAACATTTTTGTCATTTCTTTATATATTTCTTAATTGCTTAAACAGTGCTTAGTACAAATGTAAGTAATTTTTCAGAAACTGACATTTTCATAAGTCACACAATTTCGTTTGAAGTAGAATGAATTTTTGTAAAGGCTAAAATAATAAACATAAAACTGACATTCTCATAATATTTTGCTTGTAAATAAATAAGTTAAACCATTTAATAAGTAGTGACTTATAATGCAAGACATAAAACAGGGAACATAATGCTAAAAAACTAACATCCTACATAGTTGTTCAATTACTCTATCATATACTTACAAACGCCATTGGTATCCATCGTGGTATGTCTGTAGTGTGTCTTTAAAAATATCATAATCAACTTGATTTTTTTTAGAAAGAACACCCCTCTGTATATTCTGTAGCTTCTGCAAGTATTTATCAACTTCCCCCTATTTTCGATAAAAACAATTTTTCTTGGTAATGGTTTTGATAGATAGTATATAGACCAAACGTGAACAAAATAACAATATTACCTTACACTATAAAATGTCGTCTAATAAACATTAGGTCAAATCAAAAGTATAATGGTTAAATTGCAAATTGTGTCATAATACGATAATCAATAATTTAATCAACTAGCTTTAAAAAGCTAGTATAAAAAGCCCAGGATAAAATGATCGGGAACTGATGGCACTATGGACACGGTGTTGTCTTTGGCAGGTGTCCAAACTAAATCGAATTTGACTTATGTTCAATCGGGTGATAGTCGATTCCAGTATAAAAGCGCAGATCAAATGAACAATATTCGCCCATGTTCCGTCCAGGTACATGATATCTTTAACTATAAGGACGATGAACAACAATGCACCATTGCAAATCGAAGAATTGTAAAACTTGTAATATTTTCATAACAGCAACTAAATTTACACGTAATTTAACAAACAAAACACATCAAACCAGAAGTTTTGATGATCTGAATTGTAAATCAGAAAATATTGTCTACGGACAACTTATGCGGACACCGTTCAGGAATTAATACCAACAAATTTCCTCCGGTATATCAACCTTCAATCAGCCAGACTACTCTTTTCTGTCTATGAAGGTCCGCATCCTTGAAAAAATCTACCATCATTCTAACTATCCTGAATTAAGTACACCACTACGTAGACAAAAAGAAGAATACTGGATCAGAAAATTATGTACTGCAATACCATATGGGTGCAATGACAAAATCGATAGTATAGGTAACCTTTCCAATCCTGGTAGCAGCAATGTGAATGTGATAGGCCTTTTCAATCATAATCTCAGGCGACAGCGTAGTCATGGTCATCGTCACTATCCATTACCTTTGTAACATGATGGCCTACTACCGTTTGTTCAAAAACCACTAGGACGTCATCATATTCGCACTAAATTGTACTCAAAACACTACATTCTCTTTACAAAGAATATCTCCAGTCATCTGTAACAGACCCTTCGTACAATCTGTATAGATTAGTAGCTATTATTTTAGATATTGGAAAACACAGATTGTTTAAACCGGTTGACACACACAAAGATAAAGAAGAGCATCGTTCCTTTCTTTCTTTACTTTCTGCTAACAAAGGCAAAGGCATAGATGCCATTAATCTTGGAAATATCTTGCACCACAAGTCTGTTACTTCCAAAATTCCACCATACTTCAAAAACAAATCCGTTCCTATTATATCTTATACCTATACTACCCCCATCGCATCCAGAATTTTGAATTTCAAAGTGTATTGCAGGATCTTTTGATCAAGGATTTCAAAGCAAAACCCCCGACTGCTCTTGCCACAATTCCCCATTCATATTTAGCTCTTCAGGTGATAACTGGAGATCTTAATATTGTTGACAATGAGAGACTCCGCAATATTTTGTCCAAAGGACCTAAGTACAGTGAAATTGATGACAAATATGTTCTTGTGCCAGCATGTAAGGCCCCTAACAACATCATTTGTATCTGCAAAAAACATTACATAGAGTGTTTGTTTAATGAGTTAGGCATCGACAGTTCACTTGGCAATCCTACTTACACATTCACTGCGCTTTCTAAAGAGGAGATTATTGAAAATCACAAATCGGTATTGGCATCCTTTGGTCTCAAAATCAAAGTCGAAGACTGTGATCTCCCCTTATTGTATTGGATACCAAAACTTCACAAAAATCCATACAAACAGCGTTTTATAGCAGGATCGTCTAATTGTACTACAAAAACTCCTGACCACTATTTTAACAACAGTAAAAACGGAACTTCAAAAATACAGCGACACTTTCTACTCCAGGAGTGGAATAAATGAAATGTGGATATTAAAGAATTCAAAAGACCTGATAGACATCTTGAGGTCTGGAAGTATTTCCCATTGTGACTTCATTAAAACATAAGAGACGATATAAATGCCTAGTAATTAGTCATGACAGAACTTACTTCGTCATCAATGACTCTAAATCTAATACTAAATATATTGAAGACCAAATCTGTCATGTTAGATTTTCTGATTGACAACATATTCGTCATGTTTGGAGGACAGGCTTTTTCAACAGAATGTTGGTATTCCAATGGGTACTAATTGTGCTCCTCTCATCGCCGACCTGTTTTTTGCACTCTTATGAGGCCGAGTTCCTAGAAGGCCTGCTGATGAAGAAAGAAAAGACACTGGCCCAGACCTTCAACTTAACATTCCGCTATATTGATGATGTTTTGTCCCTTAACAATGCTAAATTTGGTGACTATTTACATTCAATTTACCCTAGCGAGCATGAAATTAAAGACACCACCAATACACTAAGACCTACTTTTAGAAATTGACTCAGGAAAACTACAAACTAAACTCTACGACAAACGTGATGACTTCAACTTTCCAATTGTAAACTTCCCGTTCATCGAAAACATTCCAGCAGCTCCAACGTATGGTGTGTACATTTCACAACTTATACGTTATTCTAGATCCTGCGATCGGTATTCCGATTTTCTAGACCGATCACTGCTTTGGACTGCTAAACTACTCAAGCAAGGGTTTGCAGCACGTAGGCTAATGTTATCTCTTCATAAGTTCTATGGTCGTCACCATGACTTAATTGATCGTTATGGGAAATCAGTGTCTCAAATACGATCTGACATTTTCGCTGAGTCATAGGAAGTGATTCCTATTCCTGGATTTGACTTTTCCCTAGACATGACAATGAGTAACTCGACGTGTGTCTAATTAGAGGCAGGCACTGCTTACTCGCCCGGAGCACCTGAGTGCACCCATGGTTTTTATTGGGTTCGGGTTACTCTCTTTCTGTTTTTGTGTTTTTGGTTTTTATGTTGTGTTTGTCTATATCCGGGTTTGTAACTGTCCCTTGGCTTTTGGCTCTTGTTGTTCGGTCGGTTTTCTTTGCTTTTTTTATTTAAGCTACGTTAATATTTACTGAATGGTTTCATCAAAAAAAATATATATTATCAAATTAAGTCTTGTCTTTTACTTTATCAGGTTCTCTAAATGCGGGCTAAAATTTTAATTACCTTTAAAACCCATTGAGAGAAAATTTGTCAAGTATCACATTAACAGTATAATATGATATATCCATTATATTAAAGAAACATTCAACAAAAGGTAAGCCTGTATCGCCATTTAGTTTTAGTATCTCAACATAGATTATTTATATTAATTCTATTTAGGACATGATTAACACTTCTGAATACCTTTAAATTATCAAATGCTTCCAGGGAATAGTCTCTGACTTCGGTATCATATATATGTATATTATTACTCCTTGCTACGGCTGGATTCTGTGATAGTAACCAATCACTGAATTCCTTCTGCAACTTTCTAAGATCCTCAGTTGGGTGTTCTTAAAGCATAAAGAATAGATATTAAATACCTGCATAGTGTTTGACATGTACAAATTTATGGGGAAAAAATGTTTCCAAGAAGATATTATTTTAACCGCTATCAAACAAGCAAAAGACAAATAATAAACACAAAAACCAGTAACGACGTTCAATTGTTTAACATTTACTTCCTAAACAAGGATAGGGTTACATATATATACCCAAGGTTTTTGACTTATGTATCTTTAACACTAAAAATATAATTTCATAATAGCTATTGATAATTATGTATAACAGTATTTTACCCGATGGAATTGTAGTGTCTGCTTTTACATTTTGGATCCAATTGTCAACAATTGTTTCTAATGTCGATAACGGTATTGGACCGTTCTCAAGAACTACTGAATGGAACTCCTTCAGGTCAAACAATTGCCCTACAATTTTAGAATGGAAAATAGTAATGTTTTAAGGCTGTAGAAAAAAAATCAAAGAAAGAACCTTTTCTTTTAAATAGTGATGCAAAATGTCACATATAAATGCAGAAAAACAACTATGGGATGCTGTTGTTGCAATATTAAACTCGTTTATTGGATTATTTTGTAAAAAATCATCTAGTTTAAGTTGAAATTATACTAAAATTTAGTGACATAATTTTGCTAATCAGAGGTATTTAAACATTTTAATTAGAAAACACAGTTTATTTAAAACATTTGTGTAGTTTTTTCCTTTCTGTAGGTAGGCTCATATTTTATAGTATTGTAGTCGAAAACTTTGCTTTGCAGGTACTTTTTGGTTTATACCAATTAGAAAATTGATGCTTTTATTAGTCTTTTAGTAGTTTAGTTTTTATTTAATGTAACACATTTAGATGGAAAAAACAGCTAGATAAAGTCAAAATTTGTATGAAAAATTTAAATTGTATCTTTTAAGAGTAAGGCTTATACCTAGTGCTGTAGCAGCTTTATTTCTGAGTTCTTTTATTTTCAGCTCGCCTATTTTATATGCACAGGCTTGTCCGGGCCAAGTAATGTATCTATTTATTTCAGTTTCAATATCATGTATTCCATAAGCAGTATAATTTAACATAAATTGGATGGCATCATCTCTTGTCCAGCTGCAAGCGAATTTTAACATTACTGCAGATCAGTATCATTATTCATACTAGCATAGACACTGTATGGCTTAGGTTAGCAACTTTTTAAATAGTAAAGCGTAAAGATATTTTCTTACTAACTGAAAAATTAATAAACAATAGATATGTGCATTTATTCAATCAAACATTTGTAGGTTTAATTTTTAAATAGAAATCACATAAGATGTTTCTGCTAACAAAAGTAGCTTGTGAGAAATATTTATAATTTATAACATATTAAACAAATCACGTTGTTGAAAAAAAATACGTGTTTGTTCACGTTTAAATCTGTGGCATTATGCGTCTTCTATTTAACTATAGTTATTATGAATAATGTTGCTTTTACGCTTTCAACGGAAAGAGAAATTGTAACAACAGAACTGAAATAGTTCAAAACGAAACTGACATATACAGATGTATGGAGATAAAAACAAAACATTACTTCATGTAGTGAATACCAGTATCAACAACTAATCTACACGCACGAAATATCTCCGAACCATATCGGCCTAACCTGTAATGAAAGCAAAAAATACACATATCATGATATTGTTTACACTTGTATTATTATGACATGTGGTCATACGAAGTCATGGCAATTAATGTAATTAAATTTATTAATTATCTTATTATTTTAAGAATTAAATTGTAAAAACAAACCTAATATGTGGTTTTATCAACATTTAAATGAGAGGCGAGAAAACAATTTGCTGTAAGTTGTTTGTGTAATCGCATTACATTATACTGTTTGTTTTCTTATTGATGTGAGCATAGGTGGCCAATGGGTCAAGTTAAGGTAGTTTGTCATCTAATATTGATTATGAGGTCTGTCAACACTGAATTTGCGGACTCAAGTCTCACAGCGGGCAGGTTGTGGTAGACTTCAAATGACAACGATTGCCAGTTTTCTTACCGAATGTACAGGTTTTCTCCGGGTACTTCGGCTTCTTAAACCAATAAAAACTGAACTCCATGATACAGTTGAATTATTGCTGAAAGTGGCTTTAAACACCATTCGAAAAACAAAGAAAACAAACAATCGTTTTGATTGTATGTAGCATTACAATTTATTTTAATATAAAAAAAAAACATGGCAATAACTCACAAGTCGTATTTATTTGTATACAATCCCATTTCTTCTCCTAATGATTCAGCATACAATGCCCAACCCTAGAGTAATAATATTTATTTCAGAAATGATGGCTTTAATGAAACCATTTTACTGATGTGTAGGCAACTCATTATATCAAATATGCTTATGTGGACACTGGTTAAGGTAGTTAGTATTACAACGTTATAGGAAATAAGTTTTTTGCAATCATGAAATGCTGAGTACATACTTATACCTTAACTGGGCACAAATAAAGTTAATACAAGACAAACGTAGTCGACTTGCGCAGTATAATTATTATTAAATAAACACTATAAAGAGATTTTTGTTGAACTTCAAACACAAACGGTAACTACCATCAGTTTAAATTGACTGATCTTAATAAAAAATTGGCACATTACACTTCAAGTTGTTTTGACTTTGTACTAAAACAGGCGCTTTCACGTAGTGATACTTGTATTTGTACACATTATGTATTTGTTATATTTATAAAAACCATGCAGAAATACTGAATTGACTAACCTCGACAAATGAAGTATAGAACGGAAACAAAGCTGGCGCTTGAAAATATTTGTCATCAATACCATATCTACGGAAGTCTGGAATATTTGCTAGTTGTTGTACACTTATCTGCAAAATGTGTCATCAGTGATTAACATATACGTATATTGCTGTTTATAGATCCACGATCAAAAGTGGAGCAAAAACGTAATGAATGTTGATCATTGTTTTACGATATAGTTTACATATATATTAAATTTCTTAGCAAAGAATTACTATAAACAATTGATTCAAACGTGGCAAAGCTCGCTCAAAGTGTATTTTTGTAATGATAAGTATTATTCTAATATGGTGTTCTCATAACTTCAAACAATATATTACTCGATATATCCCCACTTCGCACACGTGCAATGCGACGTAACGTCACAAGAGGATTGACGACGTGACAATATTAACGGCTAAATTTTGAATATCTGATTAAAATAAGTCAATAAATAGGACATTACGTTATGGTAAAATATTCAATATTCAATGTTACCTGAAGATGGTGTCCTGGATTTGTTTCATGTAATGACAATGCCATGAAGTCAATTGAAATCCTAAAAAAGTAAAGAAAAGGAAAAAAATAATTTAGCGTCCATTCCTATAGAATAAATTTAATATACATTAAGCGATCAAAGCCAAGAAAGTTTAAGAAACGAAATTAATTACAACGAAACAATGATCTAAGATTTGAAATAAAGTCTTCTTGAAAGGCCATTCTACAAAAAATAACTGATACGTGTCAATTTAAATCTGAATAAAAAGATATCTTACATTTCTGAAGGGTGCATTAGGTTTACTTGAAAAACACCAGGTCTTGATCCATCTGCTGAACCAGCTATATACTGACCTCCGGGACCATCATTTGGCATTGGTTGAACTCTAAATAGAAAACATTAATATGAAAAGCTTCCAATAGCTTATCACTAAATATAAGTGTTCATTATAGGGCATTCGTTTATGAAAAAGAATATTTTGTTGTTAGTTCTGCTTACTATTAGATTAAAAAATTTAAAAAAACATACTTACTCCACTGGTAGATCTGGTAGATTTTTAAAAACTAACGAAAGTTTTGGCTGTATTTCTTTGTGTATAATATTGTTGAATCGATCCAAAATTTCCTCCTGAAAATGGTTAAATAATCAAAATATGGCGTTGTCTGCTTCTGCTGTAAAATATACACCATGAAAGACGGAAATAATACAAAAAGTCAACGCTGTTTTTCTGAGATTTATATTATTATTTAAGGAAGCTCGTTCAGTAAGTAAATGCTCTACGAAGGTTAATTTATGTCAACAATACGTAGTTTAATACTACACATACACTATGTATGTTATACCTTTCTTCATGTTTACATACAATATGTGCTATAATACCAACAAATGGATATTGTTTTAAAATGACAACAGTTAAAAGTCTTTATTTTAATATTTAATTTATTTAACATAAGCATTTGTAACTCGAGTTTACTAACGTTCATATTTTAAATATAAAACTATTATATGTTTTATCAAGTTGAATGTAACTGCACTTTTTTTAAAAATGCAAGTCAAATGACATTGAGACGTTTAGTAAATTATTAAGGCATTTGAAATGAACATTACGCGGCGAAATCTCATTAGCAAGGCTTCGTTATCAAGTGGGTTTTGTTACATATCAAACCAGGTTACCAGGTATAAACAGTATTCATTGTTTGATAACCAATTACATTTTGCGACACCAATATGAAATAATTAATTATTTTAAACATAAATGTACAAACCCCTGTTTTAAAGTAAAATCTCGAATCATTTTTAATTTGGTCAAAAACTTCTTTTACAGTTCCGCGATATCCTAGTTCGGCCATAATCTGTAATAAAATTAAAATAAACAACAGTTAGTGCATTAGGATGAGGGGACAGCCTTCAGCCTAGAGTTGTTAGTTATAACGTTGTGTATTCTTGTGAATTAATTTCTACAGTTGTTTGAGAAGATTTGTTTATAAAAATGCAAATAATTCAAAATTTATTTATTGGCAATTCAAAGCAAAGAATGTAGTGAATACATCTGTAATTTCTATTGTAGATTTATCGAATTTAGTGTAAATTAAATTCGTTGATAGTTAAACCATTATGTTTCCTCATGACATCACATAAATACCTTTGTCATTTCTTTAGATATACGTTCGACTTCATCAAGTCCTTTTTTGTGAACGTCTTCCGGTGTAAGAGGTAAAGAAAGATGCCACTGTAAAACAGCTTTATAGAACTCTGGTCCTTTGTCCCAGGCACCAACACCATAACCATGTCGCAAATTAGAAACGTAGTTCTGCATGGAAAACAAATAACATAAAACATTTTTATTACTACTAAACAATGTTTTTCTGTGTATTGTGAGTGTTTGTCATAATTACGTTTTATGCCACATTCAGCATTTGTTTAGTTGTGTCATGTCGTCTGGTTTTATAAGAAAAGTAGTGCAGCGGCTAAACCTCCCATTGGCAAGAAAACTGAAAATCCTTGTCAATTTAGGTGGGAATTGATCATATCTTTTTCGAAGTCGGGCCGAACTAATGACACCGGTATTGCCACGCCGATGATCACTGGTAGATGTATGCTATCTAGTTTACTCAGCCAATGAGGCCTCACAACGCAGTAATTGTCTGAATACATGTACATGTATTAAATATCCGACTTTCATGTGTATTGATGTTTCTTTGAAGTTCCTGAAATTAATAATGTCCTTACTCAAAACTGTGCTTTGATGTAAAGCGAGGGTTTCAGATAGTCGTACGTAAGTTATATGGTCATCATCATGAATGGTTGTTCGTTATGGTGATGGATATTTCTGGGTAACTGTCATGCGTTCATTCTCATATCCCTCTTCTACTTAGGCTATGTATTAATTAACCGTGGTGTATAAAATGTCACCAAAGATACCAAGGTTATAAAAAAAACTGTGCAGATGCTAGTGTGCCTAATAAAGACTTATCAATGGCGCTCAACCCTGAACTATTTAAAATTCAAAGGATTAAAATGTTGTAGAGCTTTTATCATCAAAATTAATTCCAAAATGTTATACCAAATCCGGCGTGGGCCATTTACACTTGTCAATAGAAAACCGTTAGAATATATTTTGCATGTTTGTTACTGTACAAGTGTTCAGTTCACTATGGCTTGGTAATTCCATTCTTGGAAATTGTACTATTGATTATGCTTTGTTTGAAAACTTAATGTAAATCATATGCAATATCACATTCAAATTAATTATGGCGTTAGTGTTCTTGATGCTTCGCATAAGTTTAGTAAGTTTACAGAAGTGTAGACGATATTTGTAGATAATTTCAAAGTGCTTCTAAAAATGCTTGTTCAATTCTTTTCTAAAGCAACATTGCAAATATTTTATGATACTTACGTTCGTCAAATATGTCTTTAATTTTAGCAAACCTTTAAAAAACGTCGATATTGCATTTCTGGCCTGCTGTCGAAGTCGTGCCCTGAATATTACAAAAAGGTTTATAAATAAAAAAACACTAATGAAAAGACTCGTGGGAAAAGACTCGTTCAATCAACGGATAACAATACACTTTCCCATTATCATTAATACTAGAAATTTATAAACTTTACAACATAGACGCATTTAACCATCTCGGTCGGATTTATAATTCATTTAAAATACGGTTCTTTTATATTTCATCTAGGAGTTTTAAAATAGGGTTCAATGCATAAATGCACTGTATTATTCAAATCTAAGCACACTTTTTAGTAGTGTGTATACTTCTCTGCAGCTGTTATTTTAGTGATATTGTCAAGAGTCTCGTTAAATGGAGAATAATAGCTGAAGTCCTCTGGTCTTGAAGTAATTCTGTTGTCAATTATATCTGGAACTCCAGCCTATATAGAAGATGTACATAAACAATCAAACATTTACACCTAAATCCCAACATTGAGGATTATATATATATATATATATATATATATATATATATATATATATATATATATATATGCTAATGTGATTTGTGTTTGTGTAAAATACCGACTCCTTCCTATCCTTTTATTATTGAGGACAAGAATGCAACATGTGTCAAACCAGTAGTCCGTCCTAGAAACAGTGAAACTAAATAAGAAGACAACCTCAAACATTAGTGAAACTGCTTAAACACTTCAAGTAGAGGGCCTAGAGTCTGAAACAGCAATTTATCATGCCTGAAAATCATAGAATTCCTACCGTTTAGAACTTAATTCTTTGTATTATTTGAAGTTGTAGATATATAGAAGTCGCATTCGGCATTGCTTTAATTGAAAAACCTGTCTGGCGGACTAAATTATATTTGTTATCTGTAATGATATTTTCTTTAAATATTGATTTTGTCTTTAAAGGCGATATACTCGGAAGGTCTACCAATAATAATTAGCATGCCTTATGTTGGTCATCAATTGTACTATATTTTAATCAATCAAAGTTGGCTTTGTAGTTTCAGAGTAAACAATACAAATTAAAAATGTAAAAATTTCAAGAACAAGATTTGCCATGGCAACCATGTTGTTAGTCCAAGATGTAACAACATTCACTACAGATCATCTCAGATTGAACTTTTTTAATTTATATTATCCATTGAAAAATGTGAGTATCCCCAAAAAATTAACGAATCAAACGTAAGCTTCTATCTTAACTTCGGGTGTACTGTTGAAAAATAATACCAGACAGATTCCGAATTATCACAGAGGATTCCCCAACATTAAAGGTTAGTGAAAACAGTTTTTGATTAGTCAAAACAGAAGATCATCCTGAGATGACCTGTAATAGCATGTTGTTAGATCTTCACAGCGACAATAACAAAAATCGGGAGCAGGTGAAAGATTTAATTTTAATTGGGTTGAAAATGTTTTATTATGAATGATTACGGACGATAGACGAAAAGTGAAGTAATTAGTTAATCCTGACAACGACGACTTTTATATGACCAGTATAACATAAATTATTAACCTATGTTGCTATATTTAAATTATAATTTTACCATGTAGCAATAAAATGCAATTGCCATAAATGCCTTATACATGAAACTTACAATTGAAACTGTATGATATGTGTGATTTAGCTGTACGGCTCGTTCAAATCTAGACTGCATTTGTTCAAGCTAAGAAATGAAAAAATAACAATTGAAAATAGAAAATCAACCGTGACAATATTTAATGGTGATGTTTACCAAAAAATAAATAAGCAGCAAAATTGAGTTTTTAAAGTGCAGTGATTTTAAAATTTTTATTTCATAATCGTTCATATTACCATTACTAATCATTTAATTTCCATTTTAACTTTGCACAGAGCATAAAAATCAAAGTCATTCTCATTCAAGTTAATGAATTGCATGAATTCCTCCAAAATGTTATTAAATTAAGTCTACATAGTCTACATTTTCTATGTCAAAGAAAGATAACTTTAAAATATTTACAATAAAAAAATTTCTAGATTATTATTGTTCACAACTCTGCTTGTTTTGGATTTATAAATTTCGAATGCTCATATAATTTGTACTGCATAGTTAGTAATTAAATGATTTACTATTTATTTTGCATTTGTGTTATTTCTAGTATGCACCTTTTATAATAATTACATTATCACCTTTATAGTGTTATTTGGTTGTTGGTTCTCAAGGAACCTAAATCATAAGAAATAATAAATATCGCAATTTGTTACTTAAAAATTAAATATTGCTAGGAACATTTAGAAGCGCTTACATGCTGAGTCTTTTAAAATTGAATGAGCTGCTAAAGTGAAATGTTTTATTTACAGTAAAAGTAGCAACAATCTCCATAATGCTTGCTGTATAACTTGTGGTCAAAACATATTCACGCTGATACTCAAAATGTCTGTAGTCTCACTCTTATTTTAATGTATATACTAACTTGCATACTATACCTGTTTTGGTAGTTTTTCAATTCTGGAGATGAAATTATCAAAATCACCTCTGGTGTCTTTTGGTATTATGCTAACTAGGTAGTTTGGGTCAATGTATGGACCTTCCAAGAAGTTGATAGGATTTAAAGAGTTAAAGCTAGAAACCGAAAAACTAGAGTTTTGTAGTTCTATATCTTGGCATTTATTTAGTGTTACATATATTACTATTTTGAAAGTGTAAATTAATTTTATATAAGCGCAAACAACAAGTTCACGCATATCATTTCATCAATCGAATTAAGTTATATATATCACTAATGAATTTGAGAAAGTAATGAAAAATAAAGAACAAGATGTATGGAATTCATGAAACAATTCCTACATATCAAATTCAATACTTTCATCAAAAGTTATGCATATAATCCTCGAACCATACACAATGTTAATTAGATAATGCCCTTGCTCGAATTAATGCTTGTATATTCTGGTGATTAAAACAATTATTAATAGATTTCGAAACATTGAAAACATTGATTGCATAAGGCGAAATAAACTTACTCCCTCCATATATTCCCCTCCAAGTATGTCGTAAGAAAATTTTTAAATACGTCATAATCTATTCTGTGTTTTTCAGACAGATAAGCCCTAGGTATTTTAAAGAGTCTCTTTTGATAGTCACCGACAGCAAGCTAAAACAGAAAAATTTAAATATGCATGTATATCTATAAATTTTGGGAAAATAGATACCTTGATGTCATGATTAATATTGCAATATGCATATTAAATCGGCGATACAGAGACGGGATCTCAAGAACCAAATATAAGTACGAAATACAAAAGGCAGAGGTAACATAAAACACACGAACAAATGAACAAGGATGATATTACGTGTTCAAGAACGGCGAGCATATCCTGCTTTACTAGCGACACCCTTCGTGTTACTTTTTGTAATTATTTCGAAGTTTGAAGACAATCTGTGAAATTCGTGGTATTTCAATGATAAAATATCATAAATCACCAGAGGCACACTTATTCACTACGCATGCTACAATTTGAATTCTCGGCATAAAAAAAACCACATACCACCTATAATACCTCTACAATTCTGTTAATTTACCTGCCACCTATCAAAAATTTCCGTTGAATAATCATCAACCTCGTCGTCATATTTATGTATATTTATACTAGTTGCGAAAACCGGATTCTCCGAGAATAACCAGTCACTGAACTCTTGTTGTAACTTGTTGAGGTCGTCCGCTGTAAAATAACAAGGCGATGTTATATCTGAACAATGAAATAATAAATAGGCTAAATGTGTTAAACAGACGGATCTACAAAAATATACGATCATTCATTTTAAAATTTAAATAATGAATTAGAAAACCACTTGGCCTTTATTTGTGTGACTGTCGACGTTAAACAGTATTAAGTTTACTGATGTTAACTGTGCAGAAACAGAGAGAAAGACATATGAAATTGTTGCAATTGTGCAAACACACTATATTTTATACATTGTTAAGTGTTTTTTAATTGAACGTAACTGTGAAATAACAACCTATCAAATGTCATTTTACGTTTCATGTACAACACCTTAAGCCATTTTCAAACAATTAGGAATTCCTGACAATTAATGATTAATTATTTATTTATTATTATTTATTTTTTAAATAAGGGCTTTAAAATTTGGGCAACAAATGTTGGATGACATTCACGTTTAGTTTACGCAATCATTACATTTTTTTACATATTTATAATATTTTCATTATAATTCACATCATCTGCTTACCGAATGTTTTTTCATTTTCTATTTTCGTTTTGTCGACCCAGTTGTCAACAATTGTTTCTAGAGTCGACAAGGGTATTGCACCGTTCTCAAGAACTACAGAATGGAACTCCTTTAAATCGAAAAGCTTTCCTACAATTTAGAACAAAACATATTGATTTTTATCATATTATTTTGAAGCTGGTTTATATTATATATACAAAAGTGTAACGAACCTTTTGTTCGGTTATCGTTAGCTTAGTTGTATACAACAAAAACATGTTTTTTTAAATGTGCTATAAATTTAATGCATGAATGAACATAAAAGTTTATTTAGGAAAATAAAATACATTAATACCAAAGGTGAATAATTAAGGATTGTTTTCCATTGTTGGTTAGATTATTGGATATAAACGACTTTGGGTCGATTTACGCTGAATAAACCGCGAATGTTGCAACGTAAATCGATCCAAAGTCGTTTATATCCAATAATCTAACTAACAATTGAAAACAAACCTTCTATTTTAAATTCCATAGTAAAAAGGAAATAACGAGAACAATATTTTACAAGTAATCAAATAATATTTGCAATTCATTGTTTTTAGTGTCGTCACTTGTTGTTAGCGGAAGAATTTCATGTATAGTCAACGTCATCAATACATCTTGTTATGACGTCACAATCAGTCACGTGCTGAAATACCAAGTTAGGTTATATGAAATAACCAACTTTGCTCATGTATTGAGTATTTAAACGAAATTTAAATATTACATTGTATATCCCATTTGTATATCTCAATCAAAGTAGTCCTTACCCAACGCTACAAATTGTTCAGTTCAATTTCTGGCTTTCAATTCACATAATTTACAGATTTTGGTTTACTGTTTGTTAAGTTGTATTTGTTCTGAAATATCTAATATATTACTTGCACGTTTTATAACCGTTACAAACCTTAATTAACAAATAAATATGGAGAAAGGCATCTACTGACATAGTTTTATACTGACCAAGAACACTTTACAACGAGTACGAATATTGAGTGGAAATCAAAAGAAAAGTGCCCTATAAGTTAATATTTGACACCGCACACTGAACACATTAAGCATAATCTTAGCAACAGTGAAACAAATAAGTTTTATAGAGTTATTTAATTTAGTAAAAATTGTTGTGGTTCGTTGCCTCTTTATAGACTTACCTAGATCACTGGAAGCCTTATTTCTCAGTTCTCTAATTTTTAATTCTCCTATTTTGTATGCACATGCTTGACCAGGCCACGTGATGTATCTGTTTATTTCAGTTTCAATATCATGAATTCCATTTGCGGTATAATTTAACATAAATTGGATAGCATCGTTTCTGGTCCAGCTGAAGCAGTATAAAAAGTTTTATTTGTAGAGCAATATCAAATATTTATAAAGTAAATCAGAACATACCGGCACTTAATTACGCGAACAAAAAAAAACAGATTGCAAACCCATGGCTAACCAAAAAACTCACAAACACATCAAGCAACCAGTATCCACATCCTACAAGAACTAAGAAACACGAAGCCATGTAAATTTCGAAAAATATTATTCACCATATTGTGTGCGATTGATTGTAAAAATCGATATAAGTTCATGAAAGGCGGGAAAACGGATAGTTACATAAGAATATCCGTCAGCATCTGTGTGACAAATACAATGTTACAATCAAGCAATTCATGATGACGCGGATACAAATTAATTAAGAACAAGTTTAAATTTGTTATAAGAAATTAAACTCTTATCAGTAAGCAAAAAACGAGGACATTACAGTAGGAATTACATGACTGAGAATACTTTTACTTTTTCCTCGACATGACAATGAATACCTGGACAGGTGTCTAGTGAGAGCAGTGCTGCTTACTCCTCCGGAGAACGTGAGTGCATCCAGGGTTTTTATTGGGTTTAGGTTACTCACGTTCTTTTCCTGTGTTTTAGGTATTTTTTTGTTTTGTATATGTGTGTCCGGATTTGTAATTGTCCCTTGAATGTCGACTCTTGTTGTTCGGTCAATTTCCTTGTTGTTTTTCTTTTAAGCTGTGATAAATGCTTATATATGTATTATTAATAGTAGGATACTCATTTTCGAGGATTTTGTTGGGTCCGTTTAAAAATGAATTTAAGTTACTTAACAAAATATAATTTTCTAGTTATTTGATATGAGCAAAGAATAAAAGTTAGATGAATACTTGAAATATCAACTTTTTCGTACCAGTGGCAATTTGCGTCAGCCCCATTAAATGAACCCACGGAACATTGTCAACTATTTAATTATTGCATTTCAAACTGCATTTCACCGGATCGTGTGTTAGAAGGCCATCAGATTCTTTTACATCAGTTTTTGCATTCTCCTATGTATTCGGTTTTCAACTCGTTTTGTTAAGGATTTGTTAAGATTTCATTGGTTGTACTGCGATATACAAATGATAATGGATACTTAAATATGCTACTTGAATATACACAAAAAGTAAAACAGTAGTTTACTTCATGTAATGAATCCCTGTATCGACAACTAATCTACATGCACGAAAGATCTCCGAACCATAACGACCAAGCCTGAAAAGATATAATGTTTTTCAGTTACTAATGAAAACATTTTCGTCTCAACTTCCTCTTGCAAAAATGTTGTCTTTTCCAACATTATCACTGTTTTAAAATACGTTTTAATATAGCTGGATTAAACAGAACCTAGAACAATAAAATGAAACTAAATATTTCTTTATTTGCATTATAATATATTAATGTCTTTAACAACAACAACAACAAAATACGAGTTATTAACATTTTTGTAATGTTTAAATCTAACTTACAAGTCGTATTTATTTGTATATAATCCCATTTCTTCTCCTAATGATTCAGCATATAATGCCCAACCCTAAGATATATATAATTATAATGTTAAATCGCAAAAATTCTTCAGAGTATGGTTTAAAGTATTGTATTTTACATTAAACCCATGTTTACATCTAAAGTTTTATATAAGTTAATTGTGCAACCTCAATTGTGATTTCATATTCGAAAATAATAAAAATCACTAGCAGATATAAATAATGAAGGTATATCTATTGTGCATAAATGTGAACTATGATTTTCTGTGATAAGTTTGCTGAACTTTATTTGGCATTTATATATTAATAAAAGAAAACATGTAAATATTGCAGGAAACGCTTACCTTCCGCAGCACCTAGTTTTAACTTAAAGTTTCTATATGAGTTAATGTTTTTTATTTTTATGTTTTATATCTTCGTTGTTCTGTCTAATCTACGAGTTCCTTGTTGTCCAACATATTCATAAAATGCAATTTTGTAATGAACCCATATAAATACATTGAATATAACCTCAATTTGAATGACATTTCAGTGCATAAAAAATCAGTATTTTTCTAAATTTAAACCTTCTAGAAATATTTGTTAAAAAACCAAGATGATAACAACGTGCCTAAAATGTGCAGTATTTGTTGTATACAACTTACCTCTACGAATGCGGTATAGAATGGAAACAAAGTCGGCGCCTGGAAATATTTTTCGTCCATACCATATCTACGAAAGTCCGGAATTTGTGCTAGTTGTTGTATGCTTATCTGTAATATGTTTACATATTATATGATACAATTTATTTATATGTATTACCAATTTTAACTGTAGAGTAAAATTAGTTGTTCATTGGTATCAACAATAATATTAACGTAGGTTAGAACTATACAAAAATTCACACACCCGTTCGCCAAGGGTTTTGCCTGCATTTTCTTTTCTTTATTCCATTATGTACCTTTCTATTTTAAAAATTGCACAGAAAATTTTTTTTCACGATAACCTGTCAATTTTCATACTATGCCTCTATTGTTTACGAATCGTTCTTGACTTTTGTAACGGGAATTTTACATGGTAAGTCAACCATTTTTGTTTCTAAAGAAATTCAACTTTACCTTAAAAGGTATTCGGACAAATCGCGTGAATTTTCCACATCATCAGAAAACGACATTACCCGTGTCAACAGAAAACGACATTGCCCTAAATATTTCAAACAGACAACAATCGACTAATCCTAGGTAACACCTCCGTTCAAAATAATGTCAAAAGTAACATGCAAATAAAAAATAACTAACCGCCAAATTTCAAAACGCTTTAAACTGTTTATTTAAATGTTAAAAATAAAATAATTAGTTTTCCAGCTTTATATTAAGAATTATCTATCATTTTACGTGCTTAGTATCTTTGTCTGATTATGAGTGATCGCCGTGATCAAATAACTAACGTGACGTCAACGTGCCATCACCGGCGTCTTAATTTCACTTCTATTTTCGATTTTGGTCAGAAAACAATTCTTTTCGCCAAAGTTAAAATTGCCCACCACAGTAAAATACAATATAATAATCTTATTTTTATTCCTGTTTCTGCTGCTGTTTGATTTACATTTCGAGGTACGAAATTGCCTCGATACATTTTTACATTTTTGAGAATCAGAACACTGCTTAAACTTTTCTCCGTGGAAGTTGCATCATCTGACAATAGAAGAATCAGGCTTCTCGTCACCGTTAACAACATAGTCCGTGATATAAATAGTAATAGCGACTCAACTTTTGCAATTTATTATTATTTTGGATTTATCATGCTCAACTTCTGTTATCAAGGCCAGCATCTTATTCATTCCGTCATGCGTTTAATGATGCGTGTAATGGACGAGAAAGTTTATTAAAATGTAAATAAGGATTTATAAGGAATGTGTACGTTCAATATGTTCAACGTTTATATTGTGTAAAACCTAAGGTTAGTTACAGTGGTGACGGAAGCCTCTTGTTTATAAAGGAAACCGTGGCTGTATTTATGTACTATTCCAAGTAAATATAATTAATTTTACTTGTTCTCTTAAAGGTATTTAAGAGATACGTAGATCATACACAGAGGATACAAAAATTAATTGGATTCAGGCAGTCATTGTTTGTCTTGGTGTTTAATTTTTGAAAGTCGCATATAATTGTTGCTTTTTAATGTCATGCAAAAAACATCAATTTATGCACGCTGACTTTTAGTATGAAATGTAAATTCAGTCCAAATGATTCTGTCTTAACATTAAAGTTAAAATTAAACTATCGATTAAAGTTGTACGATCGATGTAAGTAGTAAATAATATATTTTCAACAGTTTTCATATTACCTGTAAATGGTGTCCTGGATTTGTTTCGTGCAAAGCCAGAGCCACAAAGTTAATTGAAGTCCTATAAATTAGAAAAAAGGAAACACAATTCAAAGATTACCAATGAAATATATAAATGTGCAAGAAATTCTTAATTTAATAATTCTTGACAAAAATACTTTTTATCATTTGAAAATGTTTGCATGATATAAATACCTCTTCTAAGTATTTTTACTTTGTAAAATAAATGCTCACATCTCTTTAGGATGCATAAGATTAACTTGGAAAATACCAGGTCTTGATCCATCGGCTGAACCTGCATGGTACTGACCTCCAGGACCATCGTTTGGCATTGGCTGGACTCTGAAATTATATACGTATAAATTAAAAATATAATTAGTTTAAATTGTCAACATATTAAATACAGAAATAAGCAATACATTGACATTGGTCAGACTTTCAAACTTATTAAAATGTCAAAAATACCACATTTAAGTTCATAGAGTCCAAATGCGTTCACTTCAAATTCAACACAGGTGACGAGTGACTCTTCCCACAGTTAAACTCACAGATCTGCCCAGGGCGTTCCCAGATTTTAGTGGATAACGTGTTGAAAAGTGCTGTTCTTGCACCCTATAAACCACTTGTGAAGATTTAGAAACGCATTTTAGCTGCTGAAAATTGTTAAATTATCATTCCATTCTAAACGCCCCGACGTAACCAGTACAGTAAACAAACGATTTATTCCTGCCTTGAATGAAGCTACAAAACTCCTTTCTGCACATAATTAAGTTAAGTCCTGCCTACCAAACGCTTGCCATACAACCAGTTAATATACCAATACTATTTTTTATGTATTTTCTCCCATTTATTTGAAAGCCACATTGCTGTTAGCGGCGCTGTTTACTAATCAATAAATGGACATAGGGATATAGCTGTTAATCAATATAATTAACAGATACAGTTCACATAAATAATCAGTGTTAATTATTATGGATACTTTATCCAATTAATACGATATTTAAATGGTATCACTTGTAGGTTGTATTTACAATTATTACTTTAGTCTACAATATATTAAAATTAAAAAAATATGCATTGATAAAGAAAACATTGAAACATATATGTGGTCCCAATTTATGATCAATTTATAAATGGGATGTAATAAGTCTTCCCAGAGAAAGTCACCATTTATATCAATTCCAAACAACATATAACCGGTAATAGTAAATCGAAAAAATAACTCAAGGAGATGTCGGACCGCAAAATTTACCCGCACGCGAAATGTTTGGCAAACAAAATCGCGAAAATAACACCCTGCAAAAATTTCCACGTTTCTGTCACGATCCTGTTTCTTAGGTCGGCTAAAACGTTGACAGTTATTTGTTGTACTGAACTGCAGGTACCGTTGCATGAGTCTATGACATTATGAAATCTAGCGATAGCATGCTGTAATTTACAATAAGTGGACGATCAAAAACGATTTTCCGGGTAGCTGTGTCTAATTTTGGCATGTCGTACCAAGAAACAATTGAACGACTGAACTCAATTAAATTGTTCGGTATATTTTTTTTACCCAATAACCCAACATAAAGGTAAGCATAATTAGCGCGTGCATTGCATTATCCTATTCTCGTGCACCTTTCGCGCACAGCATTACATATGGTGGTCCAAAAAGGTCACCTACTTTAAAGTTTAAGCACGATCATGTTTCAATGACTCAATCAGACAAATTGAATTTGTTTTAGAGAATATATAGTATCATGAATACAAACGTATTAGATGCATTATTTGAAAAACATTTTTACTTGAATGCCATTTAATATTTACAGTTTGTAATAAATTATAGTATACTTACTCTACTGGCAGACGTGGTAGATTTTTGAATACTAAAGAAAGCATTGGTTCTATTTGCTTATGTATTATTTCATTGAATTTAGCTAGAATTTGCTCCTAAAAAAGAAATAAAAAATAAGATTTAGAACTTCCTAGTAGTATCATAACGTATTCCCATGAATTGACATAGACATTATAAAACAGACGAAATAGATGAAAATGTTTTTGAGTTTTTGTATCATTATAAATAACATCTACGCAACATACAAAATATTTACATTACCCGTTCAATATGTTAATCGTTCTAATGATATTTAACTTACTATTCTAATGTAGTTCACCTATTAAACATAGTAAAGTTAGTCTTATCATTAAAAGAAATTCCTTTGTATACAAACAATGTGCAAATACTTACCCCTGTATTAAAATGAAATTTAGAATCATTTTTTATTTTGTCAAAAATTTCCTTAACTGTTCCTTGATAGCCCAGCTCGGTCATAATCTGTAATATTATAATACATAAATTATAGATTTTACAATGAATGACAATTGGATATCAATTTATATCATCTCGAGTTATTTAATTTCAACAAAATAATAAACGATCCCGTTAGTCGGGGTATTGTTGAAACATGGAGTAATATGCAAGATGTAATTCTTAGCTATAACAATAAAACGAAGCGTAAAATTAAAAAAGAGAATACATTTAAAAAAAAAAATAATTGACATTGATCATACCTAACATTAGAAATTGTTTCATACGCGGATATTCATTAGGAACGCTCTTTCACTCCGTGGCATTGATGTCACAATGTATGTTTTCGTCAGGTACATACGTCACAATGCATTTTCATATGTCTTGTTTGTATCACATCATTTCCCATTGTTTACGACATTTTTTGAAGTCGTGAAATGGTTAAAAAAGGACAATCATAAGAAAAAGGTTAATAAGATTATAACAAATTTTACAATAAACTGTCTTAACAAATTAACGGTAAGAGTATAAACTAGACATAAGATTAAACGCCAAGTTTATTGAGAACATCTGCTAAGACTTTGATACCGACATCAAATCAGAACATTATCTTAACAAACGGTCTCTTATCTGGTAGATAACTGGTTTGGTCGATCTAATAAAAATCAATTTTAAAACAAACTATTATTGAAAATACAAAACATTTGACGATTCCAAATTATATATTACTATTACCTTATGTTTATTTATGATCATTCACGAATTCTAACCACACAGATGTAATTTTTCTGTTGCCGATTGTACATGGAGACTTAATTTTAAATTACGAAGCAAGATTTTGCAACTGTACCTTTTTGATAATTGTTGCTTAAAATTTTTAAGCAAAACACTTTCTCTAATCAGTAACCAAACAATGAATTATTTCTTATTTAAGGCAGGAATAGGCTATCAGCTATGTGCGAGGCGGGAAAGTAAGAGTATAATAGACGGCAAAATTTAATCCTGCAGCCTTCTACAGAAAACTCGTAAAGTGATTTGTTGTTTTGCTTCTTCGGCATACACATAATAAGGCATTCCTCTTGTAAGGAACCTAAAATATACATAGTGCCCACCTTTCTCATTTGCTTAGAAATACGATCGACTTCTGCAAGGCCTTTTTGATGAACCTCTTCTGGCGTGATCGGTAAGGATAAATGCCATTGCAAAGCAGACTTATAAAACTCTTGTCCTTTAGCCCAAGAACTTACTCCATAACCTTGTCGCAGATGTGAAAAATAGTCCTATGATAAAAATTTTCAAAAGTCATGTCAGAAATGTATACATTCAGCGCATTTATTTTAGTTATTATGCTAACTAATTATTTTCTTGATACAATTTTCTGTTTAAGCCGTGTAATTACATCCATATAACCCAAATCTTGTGCTTAAAGATAGGTTTTCTCTTGCTATAATTACTGTGAAATCTATCTATAAAAACCTTACCCCTCTGGACAAATGTAACAACAGTTATATTTTACAGCATAAAAGGTTATTTTTTTAAAATAAATTTTACTAAAATTGAAATATGGCCAATCTTTTACCATATGCTTTATTCTCTGTATGAATAACATACATATGCAAAATTTCAATAAATTTGCGTAACTATTACTTTAAAATACAGCTAGCTGTATTTCTTTTTAAAATCAGAATATTGTTCTTACATGTCTCAAATACAGCGTGAGATTCTGCAGACCTTTAAGATATTGTAAAATGGCTGCTTTGGCCTGAGTTCGCAAGCGTTCCCTGCAAATGACAAATAGCAAGGAGATTGTTTGTGATTAACCTTTCAAAAATACAAGACAAACACATAACAATTTTAAAAAAGTGAATAGACAAGCATTAAAACTTGCAAAATATACTAATAAACATGGCCTAAAAAAGTCGAAAATACCAAAATGTAGACTGAAAGAAAGCAAAAACAAAATTAGAGGCTCTTATGAGCCTGGAGGTAAATTGACCTACATCTATCTCCACAAATGAAATAATACATTCCTACAATATATGTAAAGGTTATTTTTTCTGTTTGATTGTTTGAATTTAATGACACTTTAAGTTTTAAGCTATATAAAGGCGTACAGTTTTTACTAGAAGAGGAAGCCGAAGTACCCAGACAAAAACTGGCAAAATTGGAGTCGTGCACACCTGCCTGCAGAGCGACTCAAATCCGCAATCTCAATACTGAAAGACCACGTGATCAATAGTAGACAAACTATCTTAACCACACGGCTACAGAGGCCCACTGTTTTTGTGATCATTTATGCTGTATATAGTTTATCTCTATCCATTAAATGTTCCAGGTAACAGCCATAGTAACAAATAAACAATTTATTAAAGGTCAACAACTCGTAAAAGTTAAAGAAAGAGCTTATGACTTGGATTAGGCTAAAACCATAAATGAGAAGAAAGAACTGTGACGACTAAAACAAATATAGTATTTCAGACTAGTAGAGTGTATTTTAGGTCTTATCTTGCTGATCATTTTGCAATTAACAGTTTCATTTTGATTGAAATAGGATTTTAGTTCAAGGGCAAAAACTGAAAATTTCATTAACAAATGGTCACTGACAAGGAGTTATCAGGCAATATTTAAACAGTAAAATGATTTCTTGATATGGTGATCAAGTTTTTATTTTACATTTTTAAAATGATATCTTGACTTCAATGTTCTATTTTTAGTACCAGATACCATGTTTGTAAATGGATCCATACACTGATTACAAATTTGAAACTATGCACTCTAAAAATAACTACGTTAAGATATGCCAAAAGGACCTTTGGTCTAAATAAGCAAAAACAGCTTAATCAAAAAGGATACTAAACGTGAACGCACAGAATAAACTAAAGATAATCACGCACAGACCGTTAAACAAATGCTGAGAACCACTTTATTTGCAAAGTTTTGTCTGTAGTTGCCCTTTATACATGTATGATTAACAAAAAAATCAATGGAAAGAAACGCTTACCACAAGTGAGCGTCTGGTTTTACTATTTGTCTTCATAGAAGGATGTGTTTATTTTCTTTGATCTTCGTGTTACATATTTAATGGTTTGTCCAAACTCTGTGTTGTAATTCATTGGTGGTATTAATGAGTTAACCTGTAATTTGTCTCAGTTGATTGCATTATTAATATGTTTACCTGTAATTTGTCTAAACTGATGTATTTTCTTTTTGCATTTGAATTTCTATGGTTTTGTTTATAAATATTGGTAGCTAACGTTGAATACACAACGTAACTGTTTACAATAATAACTGCTTTAATGTGCATGTTTAAAGACCTGTTGGATAACAATAATATATATACTTCTCTGTCGGTGTGATTTTCGTAGTGTCAATGTTATCAAGAGTTTCTTTAAATGGAGAATAAAAGTTGAAGTCCTCTGGTCTTGATGGAATCTTGTCTATTATATTAGGAACCTGGACCTAGTAATCAGTTATTATGAACATTTTTTTTTAAAGTACTGGCAATAAAACCGACATCAAGAAATGAAAAAAATACATGAATAATACCATGACGAAAGCGATCTTGGACAAATATTATTCCAATACAAACAAATCAGGAGTCATTTGTGAGACATTAAATCCGTATGATCACCAAACAGCTAACATCTTATATTTCTCTGAAGTAGATATGGAATTAGGATATTCAAATAAAATGCTGTGCTCTATACGATGTTACACAATTATTCACTGGCCATGATCACTTTTAATTATATTTAGAAATCAAAATTCGAAATTGAGAGAAATTGTCACTAAAACATTTCAATAAAAATTAGAACCATATTTATTTTAACAAAATTCATAATTGCTCTGCTAGTGGTCTCGTCCTTTTTCATTGATTTAGGATGCTAAAACGTTATTTGGGGTTTTGTGGGTATAATACGTAGTCAAAATAAGAACAACTGGTAATGATGGTGTTGGGATGCCAACAAAGAATGTCTCCCAAACGAACCCCCATTGCCACATCTTGTAATTCTTGATTGTACATCGCATCGCAGAGATACTGTGCAGACAAGATTACACGGAAAGAAAAAAAGAGAAAAAAGAAAGAAAAAGAATAATAATAAAAAGAAACCGGACAAAAACAATATGTCTCTTCGTTTGGGAGACGGAGACATAATAATCTAATGTGACTTCTATGCCAATGGTTTTACCATATTCAATTTAGTCAAAGTAATAGACAATAATACACATGAATGATAAGTCGGCACTAGTTAAAATTTCAGCTTACAATTGAAACATTATGATATGTGTTGCCCAGAGTTACCGCTCTTTCAAATCTTGTCTGCATTTGCTGCAGCTGAAAATAAAATATTTGTTAGCCTTGAAATGCAGACAATAATTATAAGTAACTGATAAATAGAACAATTGTAATAGCCATTGTAATATGTTATCAAGGAAAATGAAGATGACGACTTGTTATACTTTATGTAAGATGCAAAGAAAACTTAATTGGCATTCAAGTATTAAACGTATTGAATTCAGACAGATACAGAAATAGGAAACATTTGTACCTATTCGAATACCTTTTATCTGTTAAAGGAGTCTTCCACGTTGTAATTTATATTTTTTAATTGTACGTTGTTCAAATTTAAAAACTGATTTTTTTTTTACATTAAACCGTTCTTTTTACCCAACTTTCATTGAAACTAAACACATGAGAATATTATTCAATGAATATATTACCTGAATTGATAGTTTTTCTATTCTTGATATGAAATTTTCAAAATGTTTTCTCGATTCTGTAGGTGTTATTTTCACAAGGGAATTTGGGTCGATTTGTGGACCTTCCAAGAAGTTGATTGGATTTAGGGCGTTAAAGCTAGAAATAAAAATTAAAAAAAAAAATTAAAAATTAAAATAATTGTTATTTTCTTCCTACAAATGAGTAGGTAACATTGTTACATAATTCAAACATTCTTCGACCATATAGTTGCTCTGTATAAGTTTATATAGTACAGTTTGTAGTAAAAGAAAACCGTTTTAATGCGCTTAGGTTTATACGAGACCATCTTAAGTTGAATATTTGTATTGCTACTACACTCGTTTAGACATGTAAACTCACTCGGACAGATTATCCACCACGTTAATTTTTGACTTTCCTGAGTAAGACTGTACTTTTGTGACGACGCCTAAAGTAACAGTTTTAATTACTTCGATTTGACACTATTTCTGCTATTACTACTAAGACTACTAAGTCTGTCGATAAGGACAATTACTAACCAACAGAAATAATTCGTGTCGTTTCCACTGTAGCATACTATTATATTATTTTCCCAACTAAACGTGATTTTATTTTCAATCACTTACCTCTAAAGTATTATTATCATTTTCAATAATGTCGAGAACTAAATGCGGTTCCGATTACTAAGACGCGAGTCTAATATGAATGGTGTCATTTGGGAAGCGAATACCTACATAGCTCCTACAACACGTCAGAATGTTTAGATTCTGAGGTAAATATTGTTTTGTTTATATAAAGTCAACGCCACTTTCATCAATGTTTTTAGATTTATCGTGGGGTCAGTTTTGACTAGTGAAGGAAGACGAAGACAACCGCCAACCTTTCTCAGGAAAACTGGCAATCCTTCTAAATTAAGGTTGAAGTTGAACACAACTAGGCATAAGCACGCCTGTAAACATTGTGAGGTTGGCGTCAATGTGTAAGCGTATATTCATTGCACTCACGGTTTTGTTTGCATTTGGTCATTATATGTGCGCTGCCTTATTCCACTTAGCACAAACTTGTATATTATTTCATAAGCGTTAAATATATAAATCGTTTCGTGGAGGTAGTCTAAACAGAATATGTAAAACGACGCAAAGGCAGAGTTGGACTATGTACATTTAATGTATCTGACATACACGTGTTTACTCGTGTTCTGGAATACAGTCTTTGCAATTTACGTCAGTAGAATCAAATTAGACACTTACTCTCTCCACTTGTAGCCATCTGCGTATGTCATAAGAAAATTTTCAAATATATCATAATCAACTTTGTATTTTTCTGACAGAGAATCTTTTGGTATTTTCAATAGTCTCTGATGAAAATCGTCCACAGCAGTCTAAAAGACAAATATATATCTCAAAATAAAGTTACATCTAATTTTAATATATTTTCTAAAATATTATAAATAAAACTGTATTTGTTGTACAAAGTTAAAAGTACATTTATTTGTGTATTTTTCTTTTTTGTGGACACAGATCAACCATTTATCCCACGAGTAACAAATATTTTATAAACTCAAGTTCCAGTTCTATCAATAGATCGTTCTAATTTTTGCTTTTTTCAAGTAAGTTTGTTTTAAATATGTATGAAATTATGCATATTATTACCTTCCATCTATCAAAAACATCAGTAGAATAATCGTCAACTTGATCATCATACTTGTGTATATTTATACTGGTTGCAAACTCTGGGTTTTCTGAGAACAACCAATCACTGAACTCTTGTTGTAAATCATCCAGATCTTCCTCTGTGCCTCCTTAATTTAAAAATATATAATTTAATATGTATACAAATACATGTTTAAATACATGAGTTGACAAGGATTGCCAGTCTTCCTACCGCAGGTCAGGGGTTTTCTCCAGGTACTCCGGCTTCCTCCCCCAATAAAAACTGGACGCCATGATAAAGCTGAAAAAATGCTGAAAGTGGCGTTTAATACCATCAAACAAACAAACAAGCATAAATATAGGCTTGATGAATATTGTTTCTGCAGCTATAAGATGGATGATCAAATGTAAATTGTTTATTTTAGTCTGATAGGTAAAAATCTACTCCTTACGTTTAGAACTCCTATCAAAAATAGTAAAATATACATTCTTAAAATAATATTAAACAAAGAATACCTTATGGATGTTTGTAAAGAACTCGTATAAAAGAAGCTGTTAAACTTGCAGTGAAAACCAAACAACTGTTTAGTTATTCTACTGTGAAGTATTACTGAAAAATTGGTTAAACATCTCTTGATAAATAACTATTTTCATTTGGATTAAGCAGCATATATAACTGAACTGTGATATTTATGAGTTTAAATAGTTATCTTTGTCCTAAAATCGTGATATTTAGTCAAATAAAATTGATCAAACGCTTTATTTAAATAACCTTTTTACCTTTTACAACGCATCTTGTTGACAAGAACACGATTGTTACCAGAATGCCCAAAGCTGTCATGGTTCTACCTGCAATTATAAATGTTAATAAAAAGGTAGAAAATACTCTTCTATTTGTCTGATATTTCGGGGTTATGTACAGAGTATGTATAACGAAGCGTAGATCTTGTTCTGTTTCACAATAATTTGATATCTACCTCTGATGAACACCAATGGCTATAGAGAAATGTAGGAAAAAAACTTCACTTCCATTTCAATTTTAAATTGTTAAAAATGCTATTTTTACAGGTTTAATATCAATGAATTAAAAAAAAATGAGCAAGAAATGTTTGTATTAAAGACAACAGTTTTATGACATTTAAATTCAAATGTATATTAACAAGCAAAGATGAGGATTACTTTAATGGTTTATTTTAAGATGCATAGTAGCGAACGAGCTACTATAGTGTATGTTTCGATTTCCTTTTTTATTTGAAATATTGTAGGTTAACTATTGCTAGCCTGGAGATTTGCTGTACCAAAAATGTTATGTATTATTTTTTTTCTTTATGGAACTATATAATATATAATAATTATACGCTTACAGATGAAGCCGGAGTTTAACACGAAAATTAGAAATTTATCCGTATGGTCTGAAGCGCTGGACATAATACATGCCATAATGCCATAATGGGTGCCACAGTGTCACAACGGTGTGAGTTCGAATCCCGATAAGCACAAAATTTGACAGTGTGAACAATCTAATTCTTACAGTGTTGGGCTTAATTTGGAGACGTATATTAATGCTCTAATTTAATTTTAATACTCACACGTTGTTTTGTTTACTGTCAACGGACTTGCGCCGTTGCGCATCGCTCTAAACCGTTCGGCGAAAACCGCTATATAGAAAGTAAAGCTTCATTAGCCGAGGTGAATCTACAGATATAGACATGGGACATGTGTCAATGGGGAGTCTATAGTAAATCGCTTTGTGAAAGTTGTTTACAGAAGAAATAGGTACTTTCATGCGTTTTTGGGAAAGCCTGTGTGATCTTCCACTCATTATAGAAGGTCATCAGGTTTTCCCAAAAACGTATTTAAGAACCTATTAGACTATAATGTGCATTTTTGTAAATGGTGCGTAATATGTAGTAATCGTGTCGTTTTCATGCAGCATCAAGTTTCGTAAAAGGTGTTTTCAGTCTACACGTTACTGGTTATTTAAATGTAAGCGTTAGGGTGCAGATAACCGAATTTATTGTTAAATCTGTGATTTAACTTTCGCAAATATTCGGTCGTGCTGTCAAAATCAAGGGAGTCACAAGTCAAAACATGAAGTAAGTAAACACATTCCTTCGTGCTTAAGTTTGTATTTATGTAACTAGCAAATCCAGCAATTTTAAGCTTTGAGACTAAACAATCTTCGTTTGTAGAGAAAAACTATACAAATTTCAAACAAAATTTGTATATTTTTTGTTGAAAAGTGTCAATAAACAATCACCAAAGTGTATCTGTATAAAGTGGATAAGCTATTATATTTAGAAAAGTTTTAAATCATTATATATATAGCGTAGATATCGCATCTAGTTTTACTTGAGGTATTAGATTTACTTTTGTCATCTTTACTTGTTCATGGTCTTTTTTTTTCTCTATTCCGAATTGTTGGTCCCACCCCAATTTCATCGCCCACCTTGTAACCTTGTTTTTAATAGAATTACAATATTCTGCAAAATAAAATACTTTTAAGATTAACTTGTTATTTGTCTCTTAACCTGTTTTTGTCAAATTGTTTACAAGAACAAATCTATTCGGACCAAAATGTAAATCATACAAAGGCACAACTATTGCCATTTGTCGTTGTACGTAAGTATTAACCTAAGTACATGTACGTCAAACTGTAATGTCTTATTTTCAAACACACATATGCGAGTCAGTTAATAGAAGTAAACGAACGATATCGCTGTGAAATTTAGCATAATTACATATGGTCCTAAACATATATTCGAATTTTAATTGCAATTTTAAAAGACTTTTATATGTTACATCTTCTTCATAAAATCGCTTCTTATCTTTAGTGAACCACCTTAAAGTACACATGAATTACAGAATCCATGCTTCTATTAATCCAATGAGGACATCCATGTTGAACATATACATAAACGTATCGCGATAGAATAATACAAGCCGATAGAAACATCACAATTGTGAAATAAACGGCCACTGATAGAAACATCACAATTGTGGACATGAACGGCCACTGATAGAAACATCACAATTGTGTCATGAACGGCCACTGATAGAAACATCACAATTGTGACATGAACGGCCACTGATAGAAACATCACAATTGTGACATGAACGGGCACTGATAGAAACATCACAATTGTGACATGAACGGTCACGGATAGAAACATCACAATTGTGACGTGAACGGCCACCGGTAGAAACATCACAATTCTGACATGTACGGCCACTGCTAAACATGTCACCTTGATGGAGTCGTTTTCTAATATTAACTTTGTCAAATTATATATTCTAGCACTCCACGTTGATTTAATTACTATGATTAAATCTAATGACTATCGCAAGTTTTCCGAATGGATACGACGCGACATTCTAATCAACGAGTTTTTCGAAAGGTTTTAATGAGTTTCATGGAGACCCTGGGGCCTTGGTGGCCGAATGGTCAAGGTAGTTCGTCTACTATTGATCACGTGGTCTGTCAAAACTGAGATTGCGGGTTCGATTCTCACTGCAGGCAGGGTGTACTCGACTCCAATCTTAATTGACAAGGATTGCCAGTTTTCCAACCGCAGGTCGGGGGTTTTCTCCGGGTACTCCGGCTTCCTCCCCAATAAAAACTGACGCCCATGATATAGCTGAAAAATTGCTGAAAGTGGTGTTAACACCATCAAACAAACAAACAAACAAACATGGAGACCCTTATCTACGGAAATGAGAAAAACCGGAAGGGTTTCTTGCTATATTTTTGTAGCACAATTAAATGTCTAGAAGTTTTGAACGAATCAATGCAATGTAATTCAAAAGGATTCTGAAAGATAATATATAGTTCTACACGTTCAATATAAGATTATTTTGATCTTGATTATTGACCGGAATCGTTTTTCTCGCCTAAATGCGGTACATTTTTTTTTACTTTGATTCTAAATTGTGTTCAACTTGTAGGCCTATCTAGAATCCGATGGAAAGCGGATTATACATTCCACTTGAAATTTAATAACAATTTATTGATTTATAACTTAATTTTATTTTAAAAAAGTGATCATTGTCGAAATGACCGGAAAGGTGGTTCATTTGAATGTGACATATAGTGAAACTTTTAACTTTTAAAAGCAAATTATAAAAACATGCATGCAAAACTGTAGCTACAATAATGTAGTTCCTTTTTTATGGACGGAGCTAGAAAGAGGTCCCAATGGAGCAAGCCGAGAGTGAATCACACCCGGGGGTTTTATGCATATAATAAGCTATTAAACGGTTTCCTTAAATTGCTACATACTTTTTAATGTCTTTGAAGTTTAAATGATATTTCTACAACACCTAATTCGTTAGTTTTACACTTTTACACTTTATTCGTAATAATGGCATTGTTGTCAAAATTTTAATTTCGGAAGTGCATAATTTCTTAATCGTTTTGGTAAAAACGATCATCCGGATCAAGATTTTTCCGGATTTATTGCATTAGCTGGGATCAAATTTTACCGATACGATTTTACAAGTCTACACTTTCAATTTTTTCAACAATGCCATGATTACGAAAAAGTGTTAAATTTTTTTAGTTAGACATTGTAGAAGTGTCAGCTAAACGGCGGAGAAAGGAAAATTTATAAATTAAACAAAATTAGCAGTTTAATAGCGGAAAATATGTATAAATGCCAAGAGTGTTTTTGCTACATTACGAGTAATGGGACCTCTTTGTAGTTCCGTCCATAAAAAGGAGCTACATTAATGTAGCTAGCAAAACTGCGGTCAACAGTGATTATTTTATTCCCATAGAAAATTTCGCTTTTCGTATATTTAAGTGTTGTAAGTTTTTTTTGTGCAATTTTTTGGGTAATTTGTGGTTGAGTAATTATTAAATAAATAAAATATTTATAATCTAATTTAAAAGGTTACCCAAAACGTTTACATAAAATATAAACTGCATGTGAATAAATTGCTGCATATTTTTTTAAGCTAATAATATTTACGAATACGATCTAGATTTGCATGTACAAATCATTTGACAGGATAAAGCAAACAACCATTTGATTTTTTTTTTATAAAATGTTTATGATTTACTTAAAATAGTCACTCAAACATAAAAAGCTTTGACTTATGCAATATACTATTAAGTAGTTACGCATGAAATTGGTGACACCCAAGAAAATGCATTCTACTAACCACAAAAACAGGTCACCTTTTCATTGTTGTACACTAAAAACCTATAAATCATATATCAAAATAAAGAAAAATATACACCGATTCATTATATAATGTTGTATTATATCTAAATTATAAGTGTAAAACAGTAGAATCGACTAATATTTAAAAATAACGCCATTTTTCATGCGTCCCGCGTTACAAAATATTGTCGGATCTAATGGAAATTGTTCCGTAAATTTGTGTTTTTTCACCAAAAGTCACTTATCGTGCGCACTTATTTAACATTTTAACCCTCAGTTGAATAAACATTGAGAAATGCAAAACTTCCTAATATACACCTGGAAAATGTTTGCAACGCTTTTTTGCAATAAACAAATTTACCGATAAGCAAGAGTACATTTTTCATGAAAATGCAGCTAAAATGCAATTATTTTGTACTAAATAAGAGTATTGGCCAATGCATATTGAAATTTAGTTACACTAATTTATAGCCAATCAATTGTATTAAATTTGCTCCAAAATTTGCTGTTGGAAACAATCGGTCTTGTGAATTTACATTCCGTTGAAAAACAGCCAAGACATGCAAGAAACGTCTGAACTTTTGTAAGTATGAACATCCGTTAAAAGTTTTAATATTGTATTTAGCTTTCGTTCCACAGACGACCGCCGCTTAACGCATTTTTATACCATCAAACTTTGCCATTCTTGATGTAATGCTTGGACTGGTTCTGCATATATTGTTTGTTGACTTGTCATACATCACGATCATAATGTTTCACACGTAATAATCTGTTTTTTTATATGTTTAAAGACATTGTTACGTTAAGTCTATTAATTGACAACAGAGGAATGCCCAATGCAGGCTATATCAATTTTTCACGACCAATTACAATATATATAGAAAAAAATTACCGTTTTTAAACTCCATGTAATTATTGAGTATAAACTTGCAATAGTGTTAAAAACTTTACGCCAAATTATATCAAAATCATGTTTTTGTTCTTAAGAGTTTTTTGTACACAGTATCCCTCCACTAGATTTTTATTTGTAATAGACATCTTCAAGATTAGTTCAACAGTACTTGTTCATGTAATACCAGACTTTAAAATTGGAAATAATCTATCGGACTTGAGAATTTGAATAAAGTTTAAATTGTAATTTAACTAATGTGCATCCGCAGTTCACAATAATGTTTTGAGAAGGAAATGCACTTCGTAGGCAACTTCTAGCTGCCTAATCGTGATTTAAAAATCGGCCCTAAAGCTGAATTTTTTTATATCAAAATGTCCCATGCGGCTAGGGCTTAGACCCCCTACCCTCTCTTCTGTGCAATTGAATTTACGATCCCGAGAAGGCAATCCAACTTTTTTGTTCAAATCGCACTAGACTGACAAGTGGCCACATAAACATTGATAACATTTGTTTGCTTTCAACCAAACCTATAGATAAGATACACTGTGATCTACGTTATAATATAGAACATTTTTTCATTTCAAATTTAATTTTAGTTAAGTATAACAAAATAACATTTTACAACTGTGTCTTGGTGCATATAATTCAATCATTTATAACAATATATTTTTTTAAACTTACCAAAGATTTAAATATTCCTTGTTTTAACACAGTCCATGTAGTAGTAACCTGTTTGTATCAAATCTAATAACTACAGAACAGAGGTATTGGGATATACATTAGATTGTTTGGCTTTAAAATTCCTCCATCACCGCGGACCGTAAGGCGAGAATTTTAAAATGCAAATATGATAAGATTAAAGGTTAAAGAATCGTTTACCAGTCAGTAAACAATTAATCACATTTAGTTCCTTGTCTAGGAATTGTCGGAACACGGTGACCAGATACTGAAGTGTGTTAGCACTTACACATAGAAAAAGAATTATGCAGCATAATTTTTTCTCGCTCTTTTTAGCTTGAGCGCAAGAATTACACTTCTTGATATAATCATGTTTCAATACCAAGACTTGTTTGTAACACTGTTGGATGTAAACTAACATATTTTACTTTTGTTTATGGCCTTTTGTGAGGTCGTCTTGTAATATTTCTCGTTTTATCTGATCTTAATTGGACAAATAAAATTGGCAGCCTGACCTATATTCTTGCTTGGTTTATAAATGGCTGAAATTAAAAAAAAATTGTCAAAATGTTTTGCAACTTGGTTAACGTCCTATATATACACACGATACTACTTCCCATTCATCTTTACCGGGTCGACAGCCATGTTCTTTTTCTTGTTGGCTGAAATATTATTTCTTTCCCTGTCTGTGTGGTCCTGTTAAAAACAAAAACACTACAAATGCCTAATTGGATGGCCGTAATTACCATTCTTTGTTTCTTTGAGATCTTATACTCTAAAATTTTAAAATTTGATCTTTAATCATTCCAAGAGGAAGAATAATAAGCGAAGTACCAAAATTACAATCAAAGTCTATCCAATTAATGCGCAGCCATGTGACATACAACAACAATCTGAAAGAACAACACACGAACTCTCATGAAAATGAGAGTGAACTTCGGTGCTCTGGAAATGAGCAGTTCCTTCCTATATACAACACAAGCTAGCGACATGAACTCTTAACAAAATGACAGTGAACTCAGGTGTACCAAAAGAGTAAGCAGCTGATGCTACACAATAACGCATCGTTGGTAGTTTATAGAGCGGTAAAAATACTACACAACACTACAACAAAACCTACATTTGTATTCATTTGAGAGATAGATAATCGTGTATTAGTCTACAAACACATAATGCCTTCAGTCAAATTTCATCAATTTACTATTTTCTGGGACTAAATGCGCGATTTGGAATTTGTGATTAGCGTTGTCTTCAGTCTCAGACGTAAATTATCTAGTACCAACAAGAAAACACAAATAGGTACAACTAATCGCTGCCACAAACTACGATTCTAATTATGAATCATTGTGTACGATTGGACGTTACTAACGTAGATGATGTTTACTATTTTTGTCGCTTTCGAATTTTTAAACTAAATTTTAAAACTTTTTAAACTATACTTAGCTTTTGTAATGTAGACATGATGCACGTGTCACTGTTAGGAATGCCTTGTTGTACACGCTTTTTGCGTGGTACCGAATTAAAAAAAAACTTTCTTAAAATATGTTTGTTAAAGCCTTAGTAATTAGTTCTGTGGATTGGCAAAATCGGAGATATCGAAAAGTATATGTTTCGCATACACAAAAAAATTACAATAATTGAGTCATGATATGCATTGTGTATCGCCACTGAAGTTTGCATGGTCAAGTTCAAGATGACATTTATCAATATACGTATTGCAATTGACTGTATCAAGAAAACCATTAGTACATGTACATGCACATCTGCAATTAAAGTTTTTATTTTGGATGTACAGTTCTCTGTCAACTGCGAAGGTATTTATGCCGAAATAATTCTATTCATGGTGTAATTTATTTATATTAGTGCTTTGATTGGATAAAAACACTTAAATGGCGTCTTCTCAGATTATTTCTATATCGATATTTCCTCTGAGCGGACTATTTTCAGTGTTCAATGTAAATAAGATGGCGTCCTCCTAACGTATCCAGGAAGTGGGGGACCATGTTTTCTCTGCCCCAATGATTTCCAATTAAATCGATTGAGATTTCAAATAAAATATAATATAAATACAATTTAGTGTTTCATTTTGTTTTTATCCTATCAATATTTTTGGAACGGCGATTCCCTTGGTACTATGTTTTGCATATCCCTACGCTTTCCGGCCTAGGTACGTTTTGAGGTCTAGATGGGTTTCTGTAAATGTTTTTGCTGTTTTAAAAATCGCAACGATTATTTCACAGAATTATAAGGATTAAACACTGTGTTTTAGGAAATTATCAATGTGTAAAATCCGGCGACTCCCTCACAAACTTGACATATTTAGTTTGTGAGTGAGTCGCCGGAGTTTACACATTGATAATTCCCTCACAAACTTGACATAAAGTCCTTCGGGCTTTATTTAGTTTGTGAGTGAGTCGCCGGAGTTTACACATTGATAATTTCCTAAAACCCAGTGTTTAAGCCTACAATATGGGTCTACTTGTAAATGTCTAGTTCTGTTTGCGTGTTTGTGTTTTTATTATATAGATGTTTACTTGTTTGCTGTTGAATGGACTAACTTCTTATTATCGATGACCTGTATATGGTTAGGAAATGTTATCATTTATAAGCAACCGGTCAGTTTGTGTCTATAATTTTTACATAAACATTGTCATTTGACTATAGTTTTATATGTATATATTTATATGTATATATTTATATTAATATATAAAGTTTTAAGGAAGTTACCAACCAGCCCACTTACTAAGTATCGGTTAGCCGACATGACGATACAGCATAAACAAAAAATGACATATAGATCTAGAGTATTATGCAACGATACAAATAGAGATGTTTCTATTATAAACAGATAATATATTAATAAATATGACAAAATTTTCGACCAACTGATGGCCTTCTTCGGTGTCCAATATCAATCTATAAAATAAGTGTTCAAAGTTTGTTATTGGGAAATATGGCTCTCGTAATGGCGTAAACAAGTTTGATTTTATTGTTCTTTGAACTTTCTCAAAATTGAGACAGGGACAGTCTATACTATACTAGTTAGTATAGACTATCCCTGGTTGAGAACACAGCTAATAGTCACTTCATAAGGAAGTACTGTACAGTTGTCAGTTGTATAAACCATCTAATCTTGAAACTCTTGATATATATGAATTTATTATTTATTTATTATTTAGAGTGCTATTTATTGTTTTTTGTTTATTCCTTTTGGGTTGTACAGAGCAGAGTTCATATCCTGAATCCCTCTCATGCCTCCCGTTCAGAGTCTCGCCACTTGCGGTTCTGCTCGATAATTTAATGAGGATTTTTATGTAATCAAAATCCTTCGGAGTGTGGTCGGGCATTCTGAAGTGTTGGTTCACGGACAGAAACTGTTTCTTAGGTCACTTCTATGACCAGTCAGTCGTTTGTGGAATGGCTGTTTGAACTCGCCAACATATTGTAAGCCACAGATGGGACACTCAAGAATGTTATAACATTTGAGCTGTTGCAGTTAACAGTATTGAATATTTTATACAGTTTATCCGTGACTTTACTGTTAAATGTAGACAAGGGTTGCATATGTTTGCAACATTTGAAGCGTTTGTCACCATAAGACTGACTTCTGCCACCGGAAATGTTGGGCTTTGCAATCTCTGCTCGTACCAATAAGTTGCGGAAAAGCAGCCGCAGGGGCTCTGGAAAGATTCTGGACAGCCTGGAATTTTTTTCAATAGATTTCTAATGTTAACGAATGGTGCTAAACGTGTTTTTCAAACAAGGGTGGTAAGTTAGTACGCAGGGAGCTCTATTGCATTTCTTTTTTTCTTTATATTAAAGAAGGGTACTCCTCGATGTCTGCTGTGTTTCTGTAAATTCTGTTTTATATTGTTATTTTTTACCCCTTTTAATTAACCTAGTATCTTGTTAAACGAATCATCGGTGGAACAGATTCGTCCGAGTCTTAAAGCTTGACTGTACGGAATGCTCTGTCACATGAGGAGGATGACAGCTAGTAAGTAAAAGGTATTGGTTGGTGTCTGTTGGTTTAGAATACGCACTGCACGCAAAACTTACGGCAGCGGGTCCAGGGAGCTCCGCGGATATAGCCTTTTAGAATTAAATTTAAAATGTATGCCTGGAAGCTTACTTTTCCAATAAAATTGACACAGTCATGATCATTCAAAAACTTTTATTTCAATGCACATTTTCCGACACGATTCAGCTGCCTTCTTTATTTTGTGTGAGGTGGAATTACGTCATGTAGTAACATCGGACCAAATGAGTAGGAGAACTGCCGGACTGAATACTACCCAGACAAATATAATGAGTACGGTTGGAGAATTTTTTCTGCTTTAACGGTTACGTTGTCATTAAACTTGTGTTTTTATTAGGTTTGGGGACCCATTCATTTTTTTAAATTCGCGATTTATGCAATCCCTTACCAGTTACCAGTTATATAGGTTTTGTTTGTTTGATTGAATGGTGTTTTTACGCCACTTTCAGCAATTTTTCAGCTATTTCATGGCGTCCAGTTTTTATTGGTGGAGGAAGCCGGAGTACCCGGAGAGAACCCCCGACCTGCGGTAGGAAAACAGGCAATCCTTGTCAATTAAGATTGGAGTCGAGTACACCCTGCCTGCAGTGAGAATCGAACCCGCAATCTCAGTGTTAACAGACCACGTGATCAATAGTAGACGAACTACCTTGAGTTATATAGGTGATATAAGAATTAGTTTTGTCAAACTACTTTTTGGCGTCATAATGGAATAAATCCCATTCTACGTCAAAATACGCTACGCATTTAGAGTTGCAATTCTCGACCAATAATGAAATAATTGCCAACAAAATAAGCCCAAATAATAATTTTTTCCGCCAATTTCAGAACAACTATGAAATATTGGAAGAGAAGAATACTACAGGGAGATCAGGAGTTGGGGCCTTTTGGTATAGAGTCCAAGACTAAGAATGGCCTTTCTTTTACAAGGCGTTGCATTCATGAGTCCGTCCGTCCGTCCTACCTAACCACCCACCCACACACTCTCTCTCCCTACCTACCTACTACCTACCTACCTGCACATAAAGTACATTGTATCACTTCCTTTGATTTGTTTGAGCGCCCACTTTGTATGTCAACGAATGCTGTCATGGCTTATTGTCTTTTATAGTTAATTGTGCAATCTTTACTTGTCGTGTCTACTGACGAACGTACATCTCCCAACCACTCTCCCAATGGTCTGGAAAGTGACTCTTTTCCGACGCTAGGAATTAGCCGAGGGTGATGCTATAGCCGTGCAACGCTTTTGTCCTAATAAGAAAAATTTGCATATGAAGTGTATGTTAATGTTTATTTGAAAATAAATTTCCTGTCAATGATGAGTGGTTTCACCAGGTACTCCTGCTTCCTCCATAAATGCGTTAAACCACAAACATTACAAAAAAAGTTTCTCCTATCATTTATACAGAAAATGCATCATTCTTAAAGGCGAGTATTTTTTTTTTGAAATACAAAATTAATATACACCAACCACAATATTTCTCTCTTCTGTTTTATTTAAGTGCTTTTGATCCGACAGAATGTATACAACCTTTAGTTTTAAACAAATAATCAATCAACTAAATAAAATATCAGTTCTTTAGCATTTTTTTTTCAGAGCAAGAAAAAACCCGTTCTGTAGTGTTATAAATAGAAATGTATTATTTTTCTGAGAGCAATATTTCGCAATGAGACATGTCAGACTAGTTACCAAAGGAGTGAATACACACTGTAAACTCATTTATAGGCATTTCATAAATATTCCTTAAAAACATTATTCTGACCCCAAGTGCCTATGGTACTAAACAAAGTCAATAATGGAGAAAATAGTGTCTAAAAA